>CM034701.1:335876152-335890115 GCA_020142125.1 Phrynosoma platyrhinos
TAGTACGTTTAATTAATGAAAGTTCTCTGTCTTTCACCAGAGTTTAACTGAACTTCTATTGTTTTTTGAAACTATCACTCCCTATCTCAGATCTGTACCTTGGGGGGGTTGTTTAATATCAATATCTAGGTTATGTCAGCATATTTTAAACTTAAACAGCTGGGTTGCTAACTTTCTCATTAATCTAAATGCTGTTTAATTTTATTTTTGCCAATCTCCCTTTTATTTTGAACATTTTATCCTCTAAATTCTGTTTGCAGCATGAAGTTACAGAAGCGATGGCTTTCCAGGGCTACTACTGACTCAGGCAAAGAGTCCAAACAGACAAAGATAGACTCCCTTTTTACAAATAGGCAAGAGTCTCCAGTGCTACAGATTGATTTAGAACTAAACAACAGATACACAATTTTGGATTCTTTGCAGGCTGAAGCACTTACGTCAGTTAATGAAAATGATTGCATGGTGAATGTGGGAGTCCCAGTTTTGCCTCCTAATAATGGTGGTTGCTATGGGGGATTGCCAGCCAAATGTCCTTGGAAGGATCTTCTGGCAAGGGAGGCGTTTCTAATCTCTAAGACTTTTGAATCGCTGCTGACTAATTGTACTTCTATCAGCAACAGATTAGAGGTATTAACAGAACTACTTCATAACAAGGAGGTTCCTATTCATCCCAATAATAAGACAGTTTCTCAGGCCGCTTCATTATTTGCTTATCCTAACACTATTGACTATCCTTTGGCACTGACTTTACAAGCATCTCAAGTGATGATAGCTGTTGGGAATAACCCTATTAATAAAGGCAAGTGGCCAAATTTTTATAATATCAAGATCTCTTCAAGTAAACTGCTGAGGCATGAGCACAGATGGATTATGTTAAAATCCTTTCAGTTTCTCCCGAATTTGGGCCATTATCAAAGACTTGTTATGACCTTTGATTCTGCTTTATGCCCTGACCTGTTGTTTGCTAAAAATAACTTTTTGGCAAAAAAAAAATTATGATATTCATTGTTTTAGGGCAGGGGTAGGCAACCTAAGGCCCGGGGGCCCGGATGCGGCCCCCGAGGCCTTTGGACCGGTCCCAGGCCGGTCCTGCCGCCCCCGCCCCCTGCCGCCCACCATGATGATATTGATTATTGTTGTTATTACTTATTCTTGGGGTTTTCTTGGCAAAATCTCCACAGGGGTTTTACCATGGCTTTTCTGGGGCTGAGAGAGTGTGCATGCATATATTTTTATTTTTTTAAATATTTTTTTAATTTTTTAAATATTTATTTATTTATTTATTTATTTATTTATTGGTGCTTCAGCCCCCCAATTGTTTGAGGGACGGCAACCCAGCCCCCGGCTCTAAAAGGTTGCCTACCCCTGTTTTAGGGTCTTTAACAGGGGTAGGCAACCTTTCCCCTTTAAGGGCCGAGGGACTTCAGCTCCCAGAATCCCAGGAGCTATTGGCTAACATGGGATTATTGGCCAACATGGCTGAGGCTTCTGGGAGCTGAAGTCCCTCGGCCCTTAAAGGGGAAAGGTTGCCTACCCCTGGTCTTTAAGAACAATGTGATTAATACTTTGGTGCCCTATAAGAAAGGAGAACCTGCCATGCAAAAATAAGCAACCAAAGCACTCCCAAAAGATGAGCACCCAAGCTCTATTTAAAGACCTGTAAAGAAGGTCCACCAGCCTCTGTCAAACAGCTCTTACCATCAGGAAGTTCTTCTTAATGTTCAGGTGGAATCTTTTTTCTCGGAGTTCAAATCCACTGATCTGTATCCTAATCTTTGAAGTAGCAGATAACAAACTCACTCTGTCTTCTATGAGAATGTTTAAGCATGGCTATCATAACATTATCATTCTTCTCTTCTCCTGCTCCCTAGGATTCCAAACCCTTTACCACATTTATCTCCCCCCTCTAAAAAATACTTTCAGACAACTCTAGAGGCTGGTGGGGTTTCTTGAGTCACTACCATAGCCTGTAACTTTCATTTTCTTAATGCAACATATACACAAAATATTTTCTCATGAGGCTATATTAACCTCAGTTGACTTACATATTTGCAGCAACAAGAAAGTTTGCTCTGGCTCTATCTATTGTGCCTATGCTACCACACCAAATGCTGTGCTTTTATTTGGAAGACTTATTTTCTCCAGATTGTTCACATCCATCTGGAACTACAGATACTGAGCCCATTAAAAAGATTAATTGTCAAACAACAGTTTTGTACTTCCCTAATTCACATGGACTATGTACATGTCAAGTATGGATGTGCAATCCTAGGTTGTTCATGAACTAGTATAAAAACAGATGGTGGATTCTGTTCTGCTTCTCAGTCATCATACACGTTAAGCTAATGATGTGGCATTCAAGAACACTGTATTGCTTGGTAAAGAAGATTAACAGCAAATTAGTGTCACATTCAGCAGTCTAATGCACAATTCAGTAACATAATCTGCCCCAAACAAGAGATTCACTGTGCATGCACTTTGCATAGGTTACTCTTAAACATAGAGAAAGAAAACAAAAATGGAAAGAACTTGGTTAACTAAATGAACTTGAAGAGCTGTGTAACACAACATACAGGGTGGCAATAAAATCTGTCTTGGAATATCAAAATGTAAAAAGCCACTTCCAAACCAAATGCAAACATAGAACCATAGTCATAGAATTGGAAGAGACCACAAAGGCCATGCAGGAAATCACAATCAAAGCATCCCCGACAGATGGCCATCCAGCCTCTGTTTAAGGACCTCCAAAGAAGGAGACTCCACCACACTCTGAGGGAGTGTGTTGCACTCTAATGTTGGGGTGAAATCTCTTTTCCTGCAGCTTGCATCCATTGTTCCATGTTCTAGTCTACTAGAGCAGCAGAAAACAAGCTTGTTCCATCCTCAATGTGACACCCCTCTTAACCATCTCTCCTCCAGGCTAAACATACCCAGCTGCCTAAGTCATTCCTCATAAGGCCACTGTTTTGGTTGCCCTCCTTTTGACACACTCCAATTTGTTAACATTCTTTTTGAATTGTGGTGCCCAGAACTGGACAAAGTATTCCAGGTGAGGCCTGACCAAAAGAATAGAGTGGCACTATTACTGCCCTTGATCTAGACCAGGGGTAGGCAACCTTTCCCCTTTAATGGCCGAGGGACTTCAGCTCCCAGAAGCCTCAACCATGTTGGCCAATAGTCCCATGTTGGCCAATAGCTCCTGGGATTCTGGGAGCTGAAATCCCTTGACCCTTAAAGGGGACAGGTTGCCCTGATCTAGACGCTATACTTCTATTGATGCAACCTAAAATTGCATTGGCCTTTTTAGCTGCCACATCACACTGTTGACTTATGTGGTCTACTAAGATTCCTTTCACACATAGGCCCGTTAAGCCAGGTGTCCCCCCATCCTATATCTATGCATTTCATTTTTCTGCCCTAAGCCCAGTACCTTACATTTCTCCATGTTCATTTTGTTAGGTTTGGCCCAGCTTTCTGATCTATTCAGGTCTTCTTGAATTTTGATCCAGCCCTCTGGGGTATTAGCTACGCTTCCTAATTTGGTGTCATTTGCAAATTTGATAAGCATGCCTTCTATTCCTTCATCCAAGTCATTTATAACGATGTTGAATAGCACTGGGCCCAGGACAGAACCCCGTGGCACCCGACTGGTCACTTCTCTCCAGGATGAAAAGGAGCCATTGTTGAGCACCCTTTGGGTTCAACCAATTACAAATCCACCTAACAGTCAGATTCTCAAGCCCACATTTTACTAGCTTGTCTGTAAGAATATAATGGGGGACCTTGTCAAAGGCCTTACTGAAATTGAAATATGTTATATCTACAGCATTCCCTTTGTCTACCAAGCTGGTAATTTTATCAAAAAAGGAGATCAGATTAGTCTGGCATGACTTGTTTCTCAGAAACCCATGTTGACTTTTTGTGATGATGGCATTGCTTTCTAAATGTTCACAGATTCTCTGTTTAATTAACTATTCTAGAATCTTTCCTGGTATTGATGTCAGACTAACTGGATGATAATTGTTGGGATCCTCTTTTTTTCTCTTCTTGAAGATGGGGACAACATTTGCCCTCCTCCAGTCTGCTGGGACTTCTCCTGCTCTCCACGAGTTCTCAAAGATTACTGCCAGTGTCTCTGAGATTACATTTGTCAGTTCTTTTGATACCCTTGGATGTAGTTCATCTGACCCTGAAGACTTAAATTCATTTAAATTAGCCAGGTATTCTTGTACTTTCCCTTTACTTATTTTAATTATTCTATGCTACATTTCTCCTATTGTGTCCTCTACTCCATTTTCCTCAGGTTGAGCACCCTTTTCCTTTTGTGAGAAGACTGAGGCAAAGAAGATGTTGAGTAGTTGTCTCTGCTCCCTGCTAGCATTTCACCATCTTCTCCCTGTAGTGGCCCTACCATTTCCTTTTTCTTCCTTTTTGTTATGGACATACCCAAAAAAGCCCTTTTTATTATTAAGTCACCATTATTACTCTCAAAGACCATATGAGTAGACCACAGATTATTACAACCCTACTTCTGGAAGTTAATTTCAAAACTTGCAGCTGTCTGTGTTCATAATGGGTGTTTCTTCTCTCTGTATATTGCCAGGATTTCTTTCATAATTTTCCTACATTATCCCATCCACCTTCCCCAGTTTTTATATTAATCCATTGTGAATAAGAGAACACTGACTCAGAAGATCAAAACCCACAGCTACTACTATCAGTTCATGGGCATAATACAATTGCCTATGACTTTCAGACTGCCACAAGTATATGAGGTAAAGGAAAAGAAACAGCTTGTGGAAAACTTCCATGATACAAGGTAACTTTGTTTTAAGTAGCAAGTTTGAGACTGAGTTTTAAGACTGTAAATACCACAATACAATGAACTCTTGCATCACAAAGAATGAAGGAACAACATTGAAAGAATTAAGAAGGTGAACAGAGACAAACATTTATAACTGTACCTGAAAACTGAGCTATCACTCCAGTTTTCCTGTGGCATTCTTGGCACTAGTAAACCATTTTAAAATAAAGAAGCCGTACTCCAAAAAGAGTTCCATCTTAAATATTTAGATGGTTGTTGTTAATTGCCATTAAGATTAATTTAATTTATGGTGACCTTATGAACAAGAGGCCTCCAAGTCATCTTTTCAGAAACAGCCCTGCTCAGGTCTCGGAGACTTAGGGCAGTGACTTCCTTGATTGAGTCTATCCATCTGTAATGTGATCTTCCTTTTTTCCTAATGTCTTACCAAGCATCATTGCCTTTTTTAGTGACTCATGTTTTCTCTTTTTTTAAAAAAAAAAAGTTTTATTTAAAATTGTGGAACTACATAAAAAACACTGATGCTTGGTAAAATAAAATAAATGAAATTTATTCATAAAATAAATGAAAAAAAATAGAAACAGAGAAAAAGGGAAAAGGCAAAAAACTCCTAACAAAAAAGAGAAACTATGTGAAAAAAGAAGAGAGAGAGAGAGAAAAGCAGTTAAAATAAAAGTGATTTCCAGTCTTCTCAGCTGCTATTAAAGTATATAAATTATGTATACCTCTCTCTCTCTCTCATACAACAATCACCAACCTTCTTTCTGTAAACTTTGCTTATTAGTAACCAAGATGAATGCTTACAGAAATCCTATGTATGTTCCCTAAAGAAAGTAGTCCTTCAATATAAGTTTAGTAAATATTAATATATATTGATAATCTTTATCACCTACTAGTATTAATCATCACCTAACTTAACAAAAACAGACTAACTTTGTAAATTTTCTATTAAACAAATTACTCCATCTCACAAACTCTTTTTAGTTTGATAGCAATCTGTCATCAGTTGTATTTCCCAACCAACCAAAAATGAAGCTACCATTTTCATCCTTTTATCTTTCCTTAACTATTTACAAATATACCCTCTCATGGTATTCCTTCTAGTTATCCAACCCACCCATATATAACGTTACCTTAGTAATATTTTAAATTTTTAAAATCCGCCAATCTTATTTTGTATGCACTTCCTTTACAGTAAATCATCACCAAACAACACACAACCAATTGACATCTTAAATCCCACCCCACCCAAAAAATAATCCTTAATTCTTACTCTTTCATAGTTTGAATTTCACCTCTTGCCAAAACTTTTGCAAATGCCCAAATTGGACATCAATCATGAAATTACATAGAATCTGGGGTAAGGACATTCGTCCGTTAAAAAAAAAAAAATCCAGTTAGTTTTGTTCAGCCTCATTTTTCTCTGTTTCCAAAGACTTAAGTAAAAATCAAATGACATTGTTTTCCTTGGTATTCTCCTATGACTTTGTCCTCTCTGTATTCAATGTTATTCATCTTCTCTCCATAGATTCCAATGGATCTGATGATCTTCCCCAATTTTTCCTGATTCACGTAGAAATCTCCTAGATCCTCTTGGTTTGGCTGCAAATCTCTTACAATTTCTTCTTCACATTCCAAGCTGTCACCTCAATCACTGTTGCCCATCCAAAATTCCACTGCTTCCTCCAGTTCTCTGACTTCAGTTGTATCATCCATCAAGCTAAAATGCAATCTAAACTTTAAAGTATTTAAAACAGTCCCTCATCAAATACATTTCCTACCATATCTCCTGCCAAATCACATTCATCTTCCAGGGGTTGTATCTTTGCCATCCTTCTAGGGGCTGCATCTTAGCCAACAGGATCTTGGTGTGCAAAGAGTAAACACTTTTTCCTCCATAGCAGCAGTGACACAGCCTAGTGTTTACCTTCTTTTGTTTTTCCAGTTGCATTCAATGAGGTACCTCTCCCAGTCTAAAGAAATCCAGCTTCCTGTAATGAACTGATCTCTTCTTGAGTCCATTTTTGCTTTAAAAATACTAACAAATCTTTCAGCTTTAAAAAATTACATCCATCTTTTCATATTTGTATGTTCTTTATCCATTTATATGCTTTTCGGTATTTATTTTTGCACTCACAATTATATCAGACTATTTCATTTCAGTTTACCATCTTAAAAAGTCTTTAAAACAGTCCATATATCCCCCATATTAGTACAGAAATCAGGAAACTCACTAGTATTTATATCTCCATTAGGAAATCTGATTTCTTGACTGAAGTCTCCATTCTAATTAGTGGCTGAGCTAAGGTATGGAAAATTGTGAACTATTTTGATGTCTTCATTGTCTAAAGGTTTGTAAATAATCTGTGGTCATTTTTGTTTTCTTCTTGTTAATTGTACACCTGTCTTTGCACTTTTTCCTTGAATTTCTTCAGAAATCGTTGCAAGTCTTTGCTATTTTCTGTCTGTAGTATGGTGTCTGATAGATTTTTGTGAAGCCAACAACCTATTCATTGCAAACACATTTTTCATACAACCGGAGAAAAGGTTATACACATGGACATCACCAGATGGCAACACAAAAACCAAATAGATTACATAATTGGAAGTAAAAGATGGCGAAGCTCCATACTGGTGGCCAAGACTAGACCAGGTGCTGATTGTGGCACAGATCACGAACTACTCATTTCAAAAATAAAAGGCAAACTCAAGAAGAGAATAAAACCAGTCATCATACCAAAATACAATTTAAACAACATTTCCACAGAATTCATTGACAATATAAGGAACAGATTTGCCGTACTAAGAATAATAGATCATGAACTGGAAGAGCTTTGGTCTGAAGCCAGGGACATAATAGAAGAAGAATGTATAAAGACACTTCCAACAGACAAAAGGAAAGTAAAGAAGCCATGGATGACAGATAAAATGCTACAAGTAATAAAGGAAAAAAAGGTTAAAAAAACCCAAAAAGGAGATAGAAATAAACTAAGAACCATGAGTGCAACAGTACAACAGCTAGAGCGCAAAGATAAGTAAAATTATTACAACAACAAATGTAGAGAAAGAGAAGACAACAACAAAAAGGGAAGAATGAGAAACCTATTCCACAAGATTCGAGAAATCAAGAGAAAGTTCAAACCAAGGACTGGGATGTTCTATGAGAACATAACATAATTGAAGACCAGGAAGGAATAAAAAGATGATGGATGCAATACACAGAAGAACTATACGAAAGAGATGACAAAATGAAGGACACATGGAGTGAAGAGCCATATGAATATGAACCCCAAATTCTAAAAACTAAGGTGGAAGCTGCAATAAAGGAAAGGGCAAAAAACAAGACTCCACCAACAGATGATATTCCAATAGAACTGTTGCAATTCACATTGACAGAGTCAACTCTAGTGCTAACCAACATATGTCAACAGATATGGAAAACAAAACAAAATGATGGCCAACAGATTGGAAGCGATCAACATACATCTCCCTCCACAAAAAAAAGGAGAAACAAGAGTCTGCAGCAACTATAGAACCATAGCACTATCTCCCATGCAAGCAAAATCATGCTCAAAATTCTGTAGCATAGGCTCCATCCATACATGGAAAGACTAAAGCAAAGACTGGCTATATAGATCAGGGGTAGGCAGGGACCTCAGCTCCCAGAATCCCAGGAGCTATTGGCCAACATGGAACTATTGGCCAACATGGCTGAGGCTTCTGGGAGTTGAAGTCCCTTGGCCCTTAAAGGGGAAAGGTTCCCTACCCCTGATATAGATGATGAAAGGCTATGGAATGCCCTTAAAGACATGGGAGTGCCAACACATCTGACAGTCCTAATGAGGAATCTGTACTCAGAACAAGAGGCTACTGTCAGAACAGAACACAGAGAAATATAATGATTCCCAATTGGCAAATGAGGCTACCCTACTATTCAACTTATATGCAAAACATATTGTAAGTAAAGCAGTTTTTGACATGTAAAAGGGAGGAATGAAAATAGGAGGAAGAAATATCAACAATCTAAGATATGCTAATGACACCACAGTAGTAGCAGTAAACCTCACAGACCTGGAACAACTACTAAAGAAGATCAAAGAAGAAAGTGCAAAGGCAGGTTTACTGTTGAACATAAAGAAAACAAAAATAACAACCACAGAGAACTCATACACATTCAAACCAGAGAATGAGGAAATGGAAATAGTAAAAGAGTTCTCATATCTGGGATCAAACATTGATCGGAATGGGGACTGCAATCAGGAAATCAGAAGATTAATAATGGGGAAGGCGGCTATGAAAAAACTAGAAAGGATCCTAAAATGTAAAGACATACAACTCAGCACAAAAGTTAGAATCATACAAGCCATTGTATTCCCTATTACCATGTATGGATGTGAGACCTGGTCAGTCAAGAAAGAAGATAGGAGGAAAATCAACTAATTTGAGATGTGGTGCTGGAGAAGAATGCTGAATGCTGTCCATTTTTATGGACAGCCAAAAGGACAAAAACATGGGTCCTAGAACAGATCAAGCCAGAAAATATCCCTGGAAGCCAAGATGACAAGATTTAAGACTTTTATACTTTGGACACATCATGAAAAGACAATAATGTTAAGAAAGGTCAAGGGAAGTAGAAAGGGAGGAAGGCCACATGATAGATGGATGGACTTTATTAAAGAGACCACGAATATGAGTTTGCAGGAGCTGGGCAGAGCAGAAGAGAATGGGGGGGGCTGGAGATGTCTCATTCATAGGGTTGCCATGGGTAGAGATCGACATGAAGACAGTTAACAACAACAAAGTATGGTGTCATCAGATATCTTAAATTGTTGATTTTCCTTCAATGTTCATCCTTTCTTCCTCTAATCCTGCTTTATGTGTGGTGTGCTCAGCATAGAAATTAAACAGACAGGCTACTAAAATGCAGCCTTGCCAAATGGAAATCATTCTGTTTTCTTTTATTCTGTCCTAATGGTAGCCTCTTATGCTAAATGCAGAATAATCCAATGTTGTAAGACATCCCTTTTTTATGAGCAATTCAAAGTTTCTCATGAAACACACATTCAAAGGCTCTGATATAATCTAGAAAGTATAGGCCGATTTTCTTTTGAAATTCTTTGGTGCACTCCATTATCCAATATATATTTGCAATATGATCTCTAGTGCCCCTTCCTTTCTTGAACCCAACTTGGACATCTGGCATTTCTCCCTTCATATAAAAGTCTTTGTTGTAGAATTTTGAGCATCACTTTGCTTGCATGGGGAATTAATGCAATGGTCCTATTATTGCTGCAATCCCTGGTGTTCCCTTTCTTGGCGACTATAATGCATATTAAGTGTTTCTACTCTGTGGGCCATAGTTCTGTTTTCCATATTTGTTCACATAATTTAGTTAGAACTAGATTAAATTATGTCTTTGTAGATTGAAGCAGTTCTATTTGTATGCCATCTGTTCCTAGTGATTTACTTCTCCCAAGTGCCCTGAGTACAACTTTCATTTCACTTTCTAAAACTGTAAGTTTATCTTTAAATTGTACTTCTTTGAATTAATCTGTCATCCTATCATCTCTTTAATGTAGTTCCTCAGTGTATTTTTCCATCATCTTTTAATTTGGTACTTGGTCATGTAATGTGTTCCCAATTATGAAAGTGTTAAAAATGTATTACCCACCTATTGATTTTACATGGATTTTTTTTTTGGTCCCACATTCCCAATTTTATGAGTATGAAATAGTGTTCAATGATAGCAAAGGAACATCTTCTCTTATTCATTTCACTTACCCAAAAGTATTGCAACAAGAAGAAAATGCCCCAAATCAACCCAAAATAATGACAGCAAATATCACCTTTGTTATATCTAACATTGTCTTTCACTAAATCAAAAGGGTGGTATGATTTAAATGTAATAAATAAATACATTCCAGAATATTTTGTTCAATCTTATCTAAAGATCATTTTACACACAGCAATCAATGGCCAGCTTACCATTTGGGGATACATTCCCTTACACAGAGCCCAAAGTGGACTGCACACACTTCTCTAGAAACAATATAAATAGATTTAAAATGTAAGAATCTATAAAGGAGATTTGACAGGGTTTAACAGCAGTGGAATACTACAACAAGGGAACACTTTCTTCTATAGTCTGTACATCATAAGGGTTCTATTTGCTTTCTGGTGATACAGTAGTGACTTAAGCTGTGAAAATTACTATCATCCATCTCACCCCATGCATTCCCATGCTTGGGAAGTGGAAGTGAACGTGATGCTACGTGTTTTGCAAACAAAAAGCTTCTGCTAGCTTGAGATGAAAATGCTTTTTTATGTGCTGTGCCAAGAGTTGCCTGACAGCAGGCAAAGTCACGGCAGGCTCCTGGAACAAATGTCATCATATGGTGCTTCAAAGAAACTGCTTCTTCCCATGTGCTGGACCCAATTCAGGCCTACTGCAAGTTGACACAGCTTCTCCAAATTCCAGGAAATTGTAACAGCCCCCCTGCCCCCCCCCATTCATCCCAAGCCTAACTTGTGGATTTTCCAAAGTCTGTGCTCTGCCTCTGTGGGAACAGAATGTTGGACTACATAGGCTTTCGGTTTTATCCAGCAGGGCTATTTCTTTTTCTAAAGCAGGAGTGAGAACTGTCTGGCCCATCAGCCAAATCAAGCTTTGGTAGAAGGGTCTGTATGGCCCTTGATCCCCTAGGGACTCCCTCCAAACCACAGGAAAAAATGGGTCTGGGCAAAAACCCCATGTTGAAAATGTTCTTTAGGGTGTGATTTTTAGTCCTAAAAGCTGTTTCAAGGACTTCATCATGAAACAGGAAGAAAAGAGAAATACAGTGGGACCTTACTATCCACTAGGGTTTGGTTCCAGGATCCCCCATGGATACCAAAATCCATGGATGCTCAAGTCCCATTATATACAATGGGGTAGTAAAATGGTGTCCTTTATATACAATGGCAAAATCAAGTTTTACTTTTTGAATTATTTTAAAAAATATTTTCAAGCTGTAAAAGGTTAAATCTGTAGATGCAGAATCCATGAATGCAGAAGGCCAACTGTAGAATCAGTCCCAAAACAATTGGGAGCAATGATGTGGCTAGTCACGGGTCCACTGAAGCTAAAATTGACTCACCAATCCTCAGTACATGACCATTCCTATTCTAAAGCAAGTTCAAACCCCTTCTGTCTATGTACAAAGAGCAAAGTCAGACTTATGAAGGAAATTTCACAAAGCAATATATGAAAACAAAAAGACTGTAGTACCAGGTCAGTCAAATTATACCTCCTTGAATTTCCAGAAGTTGACATGTGATTTTTGTTCAGTGTTGCTTCCTAAAGGTAATCATGGGGGGGGGGGGGGGGGGGGGTTCCAGAGGAAAAATAGCAAAGAAAATGTTACAAGTCACACAGCCCAGTTGGTAACTCCCCATTAAAGGCTGAGTATTCCTTATCCAAAATACTTGGGATGAGAAGTATTTCAGATTTTTAAAAATGTTTTGGAATATTTGTATATATTTTGGGAATATTTACATATATGAATATATGTATATGAATATATACATATTTGAACATGAATTCCATTTTGGAAGAAAGGTGGGTTATAAATCCAATAAATAAATAAATATTTGCATATCCAGGGAGTCTGCCAGCTGCTCAGTTCTGCCTTATCAATGAACAAGCAAGAGTACTGCAACCACAAGCTGGCAGCTGGTGGGCTCCTCAAAGGCGGGGAAGTCCACAAAATGTGCACCTGGCAGCTGGGGCTTACTGCTGCCTTTGTTCTTGCCCTATGCCATTTTATATACTGTATATAATCATGTATAAGTCTAGAAATTTTAGTCAAACATTGACCCAAAAGAATTGGGTTGACCTATCCACAGGTCAAAAAAGGAACCACTCCCTTTCTCTGAGTGGAATGGCAAAAGGCGAGAGCTTAGTCCCATGTTGGCGAACCTATGACATGCGTGCCAGAGTTGGCACGCGAAGCCATTTTCTCTGGCACATGGAATGAGGAAGAGGAGGAAAGGGGACGTACCAGCCCTCAGAAAGTTTCAGACTTTGGAGCATTTTGGATTTTCAGATTAGGGGTGCTAAACCTGTAATATTTTGAAATATTAACAGGTTAAACATCCCCATTCAGGTTGAAAAGAGAATTTAATAAAATAATATGTAGATTGAATTGCATGAAAGACTAGATTGTTTATGCAAACATTAGTTCTGAAAGTTAGAAAGCAAAAAGTGAAAAAATGTTAGAAGTTACAAAAACATATGAACTCAAACTATTGTATCCATGAATAATGTGTGGGGTTTTTTAAAAAAATACTGTTGGAGTGTGTAAAAAAGGAAAAATGGCTTGTAACATAATATGACACATTGATTCTTTCCATAGCGTAAGACCACTATAAACATTTGAAAGATATCTATATACCTATGTCACTTAATGCAACCCTCTGAAAATTTAGGGTAAGAGTCATTATTTGCATCTTTCTGTATCCTATTACATTATATCACACTCCCATAACTGCATAAATATATTTTATACCTGGGACCTTAATACCATTTGGTACTGCATCTGAAGAAGTGGGCATCCACCAAATCTCATGCAGGGTGGGAAAGCCTTAAAAGTGGTGCCATATTTCTTTTTTCACTTATATTATGATATTCTTTAGGGCATACAATACTTAAAAAAAACAACAACCAGAAACCAAATCATTTCTTTTCTGAAAGTGTGTAACATATTAATATGTTCTGTCTGTTCTGTTCTTTTAAGAGAAAGAGGACACAGCACACACAACACAGTAATGTAAAAACAAAAGTAGCTCATGTAAAGGAATGGAAAATAATCAACATATGCAGAACAGGGCCACTTTATGTTGAATTACTGAACCTTTAACATACAAAGGCTGCATTATGGTAAGGTAACAGATTTTTAAAAATATAAGTGAACCATTTCAATCAGCAGAAAGAAGGACATTTTTTTCTGAATAAGGCCTTTCATATTGATGGCCCTGGGCAATACATGATAGATCAGCCTCATTCTGTGACCTGTCAAGTATCTGATAGACTCCTCTATTTTTAAGACACACCACCTGACAGGCTACAATATGAACTGGGTATATTTTGTGTACCCTCTG
>CM034701.1:335893874-335904692 GCA_020142125.1 Phrynosoma platyrhinos
TTCTAGAACATGGCCACATAGCCTGAAAAACCCACAAAAAACTATAGTGATGAAAGCTTTTTCACTACCAAAGTTAGGACTGAAACCAGACTGAAATGGATTGAGATTATTTGCTTCCTCCAAAATGTCTGAGGTTGAGCCACCATGAACTCCTCAAATCCCTTGCTATGAAAGTGGATAGTGGCACATGTCTGATGGGAAGACTCTGAAGAGGGCCTTTTTCAAGGCCATTGACACCTTCTCGTCTTGTAAAATGCCAAGATTCACCTGTATCTGCTTGTTAATAGCCAATATGGGCAAAGGTGCATCCTCGCAACACTGTGTCCACACCCTCAACCAATGTTCCTGACAACCCAATAAAGCTCTAGATTTTCTGACATCTTCGGGCAGAGTGTGCAAAAACTAGAAACAATGAACATGAAAGCCTCTGGAGGTTAAAATATATATTTTATAAATATAAATTTATTCTTATAATTATATTGTATTTCATAAACATATTTATTTTAATTACTATTCCCCAGAGTAGTTAAAATTTAACTATTTGATTTTAGCATCTCTCCTCTCTCTCTCTCTCTGAATGAATTTTCTCATCTGAATCTTTTATGGCAGTTTATACCACTTGGATCAATCTTCTTTAATGACAGTCTGAGCCCACATGAAGCTATCTCCTCTGCTTGGGAGAAGTAGTTACAATTTTCTTTCCCATCTCCATCCCCCACTTTTCCACTTTCCATCCTTAATCTTTAGATTAAATTGCTGTACAGCAGGAACATCATTAGCTTTAACTTGAGTCTTAGGAGCATAGAATTTAGGCTTGGTAATACATGTGTTATTGGAGTTATTTGGGGTTTTTTTGAGTTAATTACTTTTGTGTAAATCCCTGATATCTACATAACACCATTGTTCTGGCTTGTCCATGAGATTCATTTTCCACTGTTCCTGTATTTATAGCTCATTTATCAATTGTCACTTTTTCTCTATTTAAACAGGACATGTATCTTTTTCCTCAGTTATATACTGCTTTCATATCTTATTGCTGAATCAGTAAATTTTATTGTTTGTCATTAAATAAATACTTCCAATGTATTTTTTTAACTTTGGAGCAAGTTCAATTTCGGAGCAAGTTCAACAGAACTAAAAACACATTTTCTTCTTTTACTCAATCAAGGCATCCGAGGTCTGGTTCAGGCCAAATAGGAGTTCATGGGTGCTTACTAGAGCAAATACAAAGTTGTCAGTCTAATGATAATACAAAACTCAAAACAATTTCATAGAGATACTAAAACTGCACCAGTGATACAGAATTTGGAATATATCTTGAAAGAGAAATGAGTATAATGACATAGTCATGGATGGTTTAGCGCACTGTCTTCATTCTTCTTCTAAAACTTTCCTAACTCTACACTAGGGTAGACAAAGTTCAGCCCATACAGCTCCCATTCCTACAACACACAGCACATCCTTGACTGCACCAGGGTCACCAACATGTGATGTCCACCTTCAAGGTATCATCTCCTATACTGTAGTTGCTGTCAAAATTCAGCAGCAATTGTAGAGGTTCTTTGTGATATGGGAAGAAGACAGAGCACACTCCTGCACCATAGAGAGCATAAGTCTGGCTATATATGATGAGTCCTTGATTTCCAACAAGAGAAAGGAAAGAAAAAAGGATATTTTTTTTATGATGGCAGCAAATTTGGGTGATGGGTTTTTACCATACCAGCAAAAGGGGGCTTAGAGACCCCAAAATAATCAGAGGACACATGTGGCCTGCAAGCCGCTTGTCCACCCCCGACTGAAAACATTTCTTCCTTACCTTTCTTCAGAGAAAACCTCATGACATCTAACAAAAGTAAAACAATAATATACCAGTTTAAAACACCAGTTACTAACATTTTAATGATTATAAATAGGGTTGCCAGAGTGAAAATCAGAGAAATATCCTATACAAATGGCTGTGCAAAAGAGGGAATTTCAGCAAATGTTGCTTGTCAAGCAACCAAGTAACAAACAACACCTGCTGAAATTCCCTCTTCTACACATCCATTAAAGATACAGGAATCCTCCCTAGTTTTCATTCTGGCAGAAACCAAGATATGCAACAGAAATGTACATCTTTCTCTTCTGTCTCCCAACTTTCCCCCAAATGCAAAAAACATTTGATACAGAAAGCAGAACTAAAATGCTAGCATTAAGAGTTGTGTGAGGTGTGTCATATTTTTTTCAAATGTATGATGCCAGGAGAGGAAAGGAAGAAAATGCAGCCACAGCAACATATGTCTTTTCATGATTTATTAAGTGCTGGCATTCTGATGCCCTTTGCTGTTTTAAAACGGAACATACATCATCACTCCCTGCTGTTTCAAAACCACAATGATTGAAAGCAAAGCTCACAATTATGGTAAAACTGCAAAATCTGCCAGTCAACATGCTCACTTGGTAACAGCAAACAGTGCAGATTTACACCTGGGAAAAGCAACTATAAAATCGTAGTAGAACCATTTGTTGTTTTGCTCCTTTTTTATAATGGAAGTAGGGGGACAAACTCCAGGAGGTGTTTAGCATATTTACAAGACACTACAGGAGGTATTTAGCATATTTACAGGCAACAATGGCACCGTTTTGCATGCAGAAGTTTAAATATTGTAAAACATATTCCTTACATGGGTGCAACTGATTTAAAGCATCTGCATCTACACCCATCAAAATGAGATTTTCAAAGCATTTTTGCCATGAAATTTTTATAGGTTATTATCATTCTCTCCTCTGTCACTCATTGTTTTCACATTAGCTTTTGCACTGCCTCTAATATGAATTTAGTAACAGCCTCGGCTTAAAAAAATGAGGGCGAACAGAAACTTTTTATACAGTGCTTGAACAATAATAAGTTTTCTGAATTTATTCCTTCCTGAATTTATTTTCATTTGTATATATCAGACAATGTTCCCTATACTATAGTTATTATGAGTTCCCACTGGGGAATAAGACAGATTTTTGCTTCCCTCTCCCCCCCCCCCCCCCCCCCGAATATTGTGTGCATTGAGATACAGCTCAAACTTCTAGAGAGGAAAGAGTTGGAAATGCTATCTGTATATTTTCTTATACCCACATGAAAAATCAATGGAGAAAACAAACTTTAGAGCAGTCCTCCAGGAAGGAACATGCTATTGTGATGAGATGTGTGGTGGTCATGAAGACCCCCCCCCATTATGTTAGGGGGCCAATGGCAACCATCAGAAGGAATCATCCCTCAACACTTCTCCCAGTCTCCTAAGGATTGTATTCATTCAAGTTTGTGAAAGTGCTGAGAATTTCAGAGAAGATTAAGCTGGTGGTCAGAGGGCTCAAATGGATCTCCAGAGTCCTCTTCACAGTGAAAAGTTCCATATCTTTATCTAATACGGACTTTTATTCCCAAAGAGCAGTACCACATTTGTGCCATAGTACTATCGTATTTGCATAGCTTTATGGAAACTCATCACAGTCTGGAAGCCATTAGCTTGGACTGCCATTTAGAGTAGAATTGCTCTCAAAGAGTATCTATATAATTAAAACACATCAGATAAAGCGATTGCCCATCTTGAAACTCTCAAGTGCAACCAGTACCCAAAATAGGTGTCTTGCCAAACTCATGTAAACGATATAAAGATACATGTTCAAATTTACTGTGGAAAGAAATCCCTTAATTCACAAGAGACTCAAGAAAGCAGGAAATAAACTTAATCCTATGGTTTCCTATGTCATAAAACAGAACCAGTCTTTGCTACATGACATCTTTGTAGGCTTTGAGCTGATTTAAATAGGACTGAGATTTAATACCAAAGTGCCCTTAAATTGTATATTAATAATACAATATTTTACTGGCCCCACATACCAATTCAAAACTCACCATTTAGTTAACTTATAAAATGTAACTAAACATGGTTGTAATTGCATTTAAAATATTTCTGACAGATGTTAAACTATACATGTTTTTTGTGGGGGGTTTTCGGGCTGTGTGGCCATGTTCTAGAAGAGTTTCTTTCTGACATTTCGCCAGCATCTGTGACTAGCATCTTCAGAGGCTATACATGGTTTATACACAGCATCCCATTATTCTAGAATATTTTAATTCTGAAATTGCTACCTTCATATGTAGAAAAACTTAAATCAGCTTTAAATAAGCCCTTGAAAACTACTACTGCACAGACCTACACTTCATGAATGTTGAAAAGCAATGAACAATTGGCCACTGTTTATGTGCATTCTCATTTCGAATGCATCACATTTTCAGGTTTATCACTGGAAGTACAATAGTTAGATATTATGTATTTTTTTAAAAACAGATGAATATAGGATTCTAATCAAAGGTAATGTGAATCTGGATGCATGGTTTAAAGATGGCATGACTGCTTCCTTAGATTGCATGGTCCATTGCATGGACTTTGTTTTGTTGTTGTTCAGCTCTGAGTGCTCCAATAACAGGATTTTAATAGCTAGTTAATGCTAAAATTATTGGGTGGTGTGGTGGAGATACTTTCAGACCTCCAATAACTACTTGCTGCTGGGGTGAAAAACTCAAGAGTAATCACTAAATCAGAATCTTTGTTCTCTACATAGGGACATTCTATTTTAGGGAAACAGAAATATCTGTATTTTGCAACATATGGTAGACCACTAATTAGTATGTTCCCAGAAGAATTTATTCAGACAGCAAATTTCATCATTAAAATACTATGCCATTTAGATGAATTCAGCAGATCTAGCTAGCAATTCCCTACATTATCAGTGTGTTGTATGATAATCTGTCATACACTGGCTAACCTCAGTTCAAAAACAAGTGCTTCAGTCAGCTCAGAAAGTTTTATTCAGAAAACTAAAGTTGTTTACTGTGTGATGATGAGATCAGGACTGAAGCACTTGACAGTTACACATTATATTAAAAGCACAAAGCTATTGAAACATTTTTGTGTGCTTACACCCCATTCGTCTTCAAACCAAAACATTCTCCTTCCCAGGACCAACCCTCCTTTGCTCTTCATATCAAGCGTTCCCACCAAACTGACTTTGGCAACTCAACACACATTTTTCCTCCCCTCACATCTGCTCATTAGCCAGCTTCAAGAATGAACTATCTTCCCATCCGGCATCACCATTTGTGTAACATAACCCATTATTCAGTATTACAAAGCACATACAAAATATATTCCCAGCAAGCATGGCCTAACATAACCTAACCATAAAATGCTACACTGTAAGCCAAAAAAAAAAAAGGAACAATTGACAATACTTCTGCCTTTCAGTATACACATATTATTACCATTATTGCTCCAATTTTTTCAGTGCTTCTCTCTAGCCAGCTATCTTTTGTAGTGCTTCTCTCTAGCCAGCTATTGTTTCTGCATTTAGCTTTTAATTATTCTACTCTTTACCCTGAGTCAGTACTGTTGTACTCATTTTGCAGATGAAATGTGGACATGTGTTAAGCTCAATTAGGTAGACTCTGTACTGAATGGCTATGTGATGTTTGTTGGGACAAGTGCTCTATAGCTGTTAAGTTGTATTGCTTCAATCACTTCAAAACACCTTTGCAACTCTTTCTTGGTGAATTTGCTTACACACTCTTTTTATGAATGGGACATGTTACAACAATTTAGGTCTGGAAAAATTTCCTACCTTCAATTTTGTTCAACATGCTCTAGGTCTAAAAATATTTTCCAATTCTGAAATGGGTGCCTGCAATTCTTTCCACTTCCTTACACACTGTGGATGTCTTGTATTTGCTATGTGTATCTATGTCTGACAACTCTCCATGCTCTGAAATGAGTGTTCGTAACTTGCTTTTGGCTGACTTCTATTGAAGAATTAACAAATGTTTATTCTGATACCACAATAAAACCCAAACTTTGTGGAATCTCTTCTGGAGAAAACAGTTCTAACTGAATATCTGCATCTCCTACAGTTAACATGTGAGCTCTGTAAGGAGAAAAAGGTTGTAAAAAAAGAAGGTAGCAAAGATCATGGGAAGGAAGCAAAGCAGCCTAGTGTAGCACATGATACCCATGGACTGAAGGCTGTGCACCTCCATCCATATGCAGAAAAACAAAACACTAAAACTTGACTTTCTGTCTCCTCTCCATAAAATAACTTTGAAAGAAATGGAATTCAGAGAAAAACTAGCATGTGTGTGTGCGCTATTCAACCTTTTCCAGACCTAATACATGCTTCACATAAAAGGTAAAGGTATTCCCTGTTGACAAGGTTGTCAAGTCATGTCCGACCGGAGGGGGTGGTGCTCATCTCCTTTACTAAGCTGAAGAGCCAGTGTTGTGAAAGACTATTCTGTGATCATGTGGCCCAGCATGATTGCACAGAACACTGTTTACTTTCCCACCAAAGTAGTCCCTATTTATCTACTTGCATTTGCATGCTTTCGAACTGCTAGGTTGGAAGAATCTGGGACTATTGACAGAAGCTCACCTCATCATGCAGCACCCAGGATTATGCTTCACATAATGAGCACATAATTTGATTAATATGAAAATGTGGCTGCCTGGATGTGGTAAGTAAGAATATGGTAACCCTACTTATTACCACTGTTAAATTGTATGCTGTTGCTTTCTGGGCTGTCCCCTTGGTTATTAAAATCATGCTACATTTTTGACCTACCTTCTATAAAACAGTTTGCAATTCCACCTCATTATGCAATCTGTTATCTAATAACTGAAATCTATTAACTGTTCATATCCACATTGAAATTATGGATGAAAATAGACCATTTCACCAGATTGGGCAGTGCATTTTGACGAATACTACTAAATACATATATTCAGTCTCATGTTTTATGCTACCTATCATTCTCCTTTTATAATTCTGTCATACATACACAGTTTCTTTTAATGCAGTAGTAGTAATACAGTTCTGAAGCTCTGTCTAAATACCCTATACAGGCACAAGATCCTGGCTGATCTTGGAAACTAACCAGGGTCAGCTCTTGTTAGTACTTGGATGGAAGGCCATCACCAAATACCAGGTACTGTAGGCTATACTTCAAAGGAAGGAACTTCCTTTGCCTAAAAAAACCCTATGAAATTCATGGGGTCACCATAAGTTGACAGGGGACTTGAAGGCATTTATACACACACACACACACACATATTTCTGAAGACCTCACCTAGGGACAGCCTTAGTAACAAGTGTGTTCCCCAATATACTATTTTTTTAAGAACTAAGTAAGACCTTGTAAAACCATGTGTGCTAATCTATTCCTCTATACAGTTACCAATTAATTTTGTATAGAATAATGATGGAACAATATATTCTGATGCATGTGTAGCATACAGCCCATCACAAGCTCTTTCAAGAAAAAAAATTAAAGGTATTTATATTATTTAGGATTTAAATATCTGTGCCCATGTTAATGCATTTCTCCAAGTACTACCTTTCTTTGTCAGAGCTACTGCATTTACCCTAAAAAGGAATGATATATAAAATGCCTGAAAATATTTGCCAGCAGGGTTTGCACAAAGGTGCTCATTTCTCAAGTTAGGCAGAAATTTTACATGCCTCCATATCTATAAGCAGGGAATTTCAGTTAAATAACTGAAGTAGGAAAATACTTTCTTTTGTGCCTTGTCCCAAATTTCTTGTTCTGTTTCTACACAGACAGACATAAGAACAGGAACTGAGAGAGAGAGAAAGGAGAGAAAAACACACTATTCCAAAACACTGGGAGTCAACCCAGACCTTATGATTTCTGTTTGAATGTCCTGACCTCAGTAACATTGTGACTTGCAGGTTATCCACTGGTTTCTGGGAATCAAAAATACAATGTAAATTAAGCATCGCCAGTCAATTAAGTTCTTATCACAGTCCAGCAGTCTCTAGTAATGGGCTGACATGATGCTCTGCATAACAATAGAAACACCAGCCTTTTTCAGCCAGGTAGCTGTCCTCAAAGGTGAGATGTGTCCCTTTCCCAAGAGCAGATGTAGCTAGTACTATGATTAATGCATTTACACATGGTGCAGGGCTGACGTTAGCAGCTGTCAGCAATTTCATATGGTATGGGGTGAAGTTCAGCTCTTACCATACAGCCTGGATGCTAACTGCAGATGTATCTTATAAATGAACCTGCTGTATTCGCTCTGCATTGTTATTTTTCTGTTTTTAATGATTCAACCAATGGCAGCCCAGTTTTATGGAACTTAATGGGAGCAATTTAAAAAATAAACAAATAAACTGTCTATAGTCTACAATACGTTAATTTGAGCTTTAAAGAACATTTTAAAATATTGTCCGTGATTTAATATCAATGAATGGCATAAAACCTAGTATTTCTTATGGCCCCTCTAGCAGTTTTTGCTGAACATCTAAACTACTCAAGTCATTAAAAGCCCTGTCATCACAGATTTCAGAAACCTCTGTCTCTTGCAAATTATTAGGGCTTAAAACTATAGTGGTGAGTACTGCGTTCAACATTAAACAGGGAAAAATACTGTTTATCACTTATCTGCAGCAATAATTCTCAAAAAGAAATGACAGTTTTCTACAAGTCATAACATTATTGCATAATTAGCTTTAATGAAAACATATGCAGGAGTAGCTGTGTTGCCATCCAAAATCCACAAAACAGTGATACCTTTATTGAACCATTATTGCACCAATAAAAATGCAGAAAATATATCATGCAAAATTTTGGAACTCCACTGGCTTCTTCATTAAGCAAAAGTGTTTAAAAAATCATACAGGAGAAGGAAAAGAAATGACAACGTTAGAGTCACAGGTCTCCATTTTGTAAAGATATCGGGGGTTTTTTTATTGTCAACTAAGATGGTCTGGAGAGATATCAATGCAAACAGAGGCCACTTGTCTCTTTGGTTATGTGCACTCTAGGAGACAGAGTCGTAAAATCCAGGCAATAACATTTCAACTCCATTAGCAACAGAAAACGTAACTTCTCTTGAGACCATGGCTGTTTCTGTTCTGGGTGAGGCTACCTGCCCCTTTCTTAGGCACAGAACATTGATTTTCTCAAGACTGTACTGTTGCTGTATAAGTAAAACCTGCCAAGTGCAGTCCTAATAAGAAATAGTTTTGCTTTTCATGGGGACAGAAACATCAAAAAGTTAAGTCCCATTCCCTTGGCCAACCAATAAACCTCCTGTATGTTTTTTAACACCGTTGCCTGATGAAGAATCCAGCAGAGCTTTGAAAACTTGCATGTGTATTTGTGCATCTTTGGTTGACCCACTGAAGGTATTGCTGTTACCTTTACTGAGTCATTCATAAAATCTCCCTGATCTATCTGAATAAGTTTAAAAGGCCAATTAAAAATATTTCTTTCTCACTCTTGGAACTGAGGTTGGAACTGTTGGCCACTAAGGGCATATAGTTGATATTACTGATGCACCTGGTTTCTTTATTTTATAAAAAATAACTAATGCATAATTAAATTAATTTGCAGCCTTGTTTACTATACAGAACTGGAAGTACTAGAAAAGGCATGTACTCAAAACATTTGAAAATATTTTCAGGAAATTTCTAACTGTAGAAGAAAAACAGAAGGCCCTATTTTGCTGCTGATTTCCAGTATTGGCTGCAATTACTCTCCACTATACTGACTGTAGTGCCCATCGTAATCATAAATCCCGTGTTCTGATCACCTCCTTTGCTCGCTTTCCACCTACCAGAAACTGCCTATAAAAGCTCAGGCTATGGTTTGCTTTTGCTTTTATTTTTTTAAAAAAATTGTAAGGATTTAGAGCTTCCATTACAATTCTGGCACAACCATACCTTTCTCTAGTGCCAATGGTGCTAGCCATGTGGGCAAGCAGCAATCAATAGGGGGACCCTACATTTCCAGTATGCTGTTTGCAGACCACTGGCACTGATTTAAACAGCTGATGACTCATAAACGTGTTCAGATAAAAGCATCATGAGTCTCAGCAGAGAAACTAGCTGCAGAAAGAGAAATGAGCAGCTGACATTCTTTCCTAATTCTTTCTTAATGAAATATTGTTGCTGAATACGCCCATATTTCTGCCTACTACTTGGAATATCATAAGGACAAATTACACAGATGGTATATGGACTCTGTGAGAAACATTTCATTAAGCCAGCAAACTCGGTACAGCACCAGCTGCTCTGGCCTACTGACCTTGGGGGAATTTTGAAAACACCTCTCCAAAAGAATTGTGTTCCTCTGGTTCCTCTTTTCCTCCTCACGATAGGTTGCTCTCTTTTGTTCTGCCATCGCTTATGTACAGGTGTAGGACTGCTTTCCCTTCTAATGGACAATAGAAAACCAGTTGGAGGAGGAAGGCATGTAATAGGGAAGAAACAGTCCTGGCGTGAAAAAAATGGGTTAGGCAATATCTTTCTTCCTCTCTCATAAAATCAGAACCCGGGTGGTCTGATCAAGCCAAATGATGGGAGTATTTCTTCACACAGCACATAGTTGAACTACTGAATGGTCCAACATAAAGGCAGCATCTTTCTTCCCTTCTCATAATATCAGAACCTGGGTGGTCTAATCATGCCAAATGATGAGAGTGCTTCTTCACATAGCACACAGTTAACATAGTTTAACTACTGAATTGTCCAACACAAAGATGGTGAAGGCCACCCACGCAGATGCTTTGTAGGATGTTTAAATTTATAGGAATAAGGCTATCAGTGGCTACTAGACACTAGTGCAGGAGGAGACATGATATGGCTGCATCCACACTGCAGGAATAATGCAGTTTGACATCACTGTTGCATCCACACAGCAGGAATAATCCAGTTTGACTCAAATACCATGGCTCAATGCTATGGAATTCTGAGAATTTTGGGGGG
>CM034701.1:335939955-335953884 GCA_020142125.1 Phrynosoma platyrhinos
CATTTCAACATTTTAACACTGACTCTATATCCCATTTAAACCTAACAGCATCTACAAAGCCTGATGATAGAATGTTAGAGGACAATTAAATAAACTACTATGTTGAATTATTACTTTAAACTCACTTAAAATCATTTAAAAACTTAGCAATAACATAACATGGATATTCCCTTTAAAAACCTTACTGTATAGCCAGTTATTCTACTAAGAGCTTGTTTACATAAAAATCTCTACCTGTCAACAGAAGATGAGCAGGGCCATGGGAAAGCATTCCATAGCCTGGAAGCAGCCACTCTGATTTCCCCAAATCTCCAACCAATATATTTATTCACTTATTCATTTAATATACTTAATAGGCTCTACCTAGCATTGTATTCCCCTTCTCTTTCAGGTAAGTGTTCCTTAAAACAACATTTAAGAATATCAGGTCCAAGAAGAGCAAATATGAGGTGTGTAAATAAACAAAAAACAGAGGTTGGTTGTTTAGATTCAACAGAGAGAGATCTGAGTTTGGGCAATGGGTCCCTCTCATATATGGCTAGGGTTGCCAGGTCTCAGGTGCTGGCCTTAATTCTCCAGCCCTCAGAGGACGAGGAGGGATCTCAAGGCAAGAGTGTGACATTGAAAAAATCTGTACAGTGATCCCTCCACATTGGCTGGCATGAGGGATGAAGGACCCCTGTGAATGTGGAAAAGTCACACACAAAAAACACTATTCTTTTTACCTAAGAGAACACTTCTCTAGTTATCTCCAGGTCCTCTAGTACAACTCTATGGTCAACCTTTGCCAGACGTTGATCACAGAATCATGCTGAAGGACCTACAAATGCCCAGAGAAGTGTTCTCTCTAGTAACTTCTAGATTCTCCAGCACAACTCTATGATCAATGTCTGGCAAAGATTTCTAGACAGAACATATTAATCAAAACCACATATAATCAAATCCATAAAAGTTAAAGCCACAAATGTGGAGGGTCAAGTATATATATTTTCCTCTGTTCTTAGACTTGTTTGTTTGTTTGTTTGTTTGTTTGAATGGCACATTCTATGCAACTGTAGTTGATGCTTAATAATGGGCCTAAGCAGACGGGCGGCCATGGGCCGCCCTGAGAAGCTGCAGATTGGGGCCGAGGTATCCGCAATCCTCAGCCCTGATCCACTTCTTTTTGGGCCCTGGAAGGAGCGCTAAAATAGCGCTCCTTCCACAAAGCGCCGAAAGTGCGCCACAAGAGGCGTTGGGTGCACCTTCAGTGTCTCTTCCGCCACAGTGTGTGCGGACGCTGCAGCGGAAGTACGTTGTCGGAGCACCCGTCATGTGGAGCAACGGGCGCTCCGATGATGTGTTCAGGAAGGGGTTGGGGAGCCCAGCATGAGGCTGCCCCTCCCCTTCCTTGCCTCCAAGATGGCGCAAAGCACTCTCTGCTTCCCCCCATTGTCAGGAGCTCCCCTTTGTAACATCACTAGGGCCTGCTCTCCATGACATCACAGGGGTTCATCCTTTAGTCTCATTTTTTGATGCTGAAATCTCAGGGTCTGGAATAGTCCTTCCCCGGCATCCCTATATGAACACATTATTATTTCAGCCCTGTCTCCACAACACTTCTAGTGACAAATTTTGAAAGTGAATGTCCTCTTTCTCTGTGTGTGCAAGCATTTGGTGAAAAAGGTTGTTTTCTTCATAAGTGTGCCACTTTGCTTACACTCTTCCTGCACTTATGAGCAAGGCACATATTACAAGCACCTTTAGTGTTTTCTTACCCAGTGATGCCAGACCCAGATAGCTTTGCCCCCAAAAGTTGTTACTGTTTAGGAAAGGGTGAACCACATAATAACACCTTTATGAACAGAAAGCATCCTGCTATTATAGAAAGCTTTATATTCCCAGGTTCAGCTTCTTGCCTCTTTGTTAAGGAAAGGATAGCTTTGAGGACTTTTTTTTTTTAATGACCCTCAAGCTGTCAAATTTCTGATGTCACTGCAGGACTCATGAATGGATTTTGCTTTTCTCTCAAGGCCAAGCTGTCATTAAGGAAGGATTTCAGCTTCTGTTCAGGAAATGGGAGGGGAATGCATGCAGTTTGCAAAGTGCAGAATAAAAATAAAGGCCATTGTAGTATGTCTATAAAAGTGCAAAAACTAGAAAACACACACAAGTACTAATGCAAATAATCTCACATGCAGCAGCTCACCCTGGGTTGTTAAAATGTGTCTACAAGTTATTGTCATTCTTGACCATTCCTTGGCAGCTAGGCTGCTTGGGTATATAGGAGCTTTATTTACTTATTACATTTGTATTTATTTGTATTACTCTCACATCAGGCTGAATGATAGCAACTCGCCCAAGGACACCCAGGTTGCTTCACAGATGAGCAAGGATTCAAATCTGGCCTCCGACATCTAAAGTCAACACACACTGTTTCTATATCTTTAAAACATTAATGCTCTGCAATTCCCAATTCCTCAAGGTAATTCAAGCATCAATCAAGCCAACGTCTGACATACAATAAAACAGACACAACTAAACTAACAATATAATCATAAACCTTTAAAACCTAAAAGGCAGCAAAATCAGAATTCAGATAATGCCCCCTCCCCATTTGAGTCAAAACATTTTCAAAATTAATGGGCCTTAGTCTCTAGGTTTTTTTCCCTGGTTTTGTTTTAGTTTTCTTCCCTGATTTTCCCTGAAAACAGGAACAGACCAGATTATATTAGAGACAGTAAAGCTGGAAGGGCATATGCAACAGAAGTAACTATGAAAGTGTGACTGTAATATAGGAGAGACTGTAGTGGCAAAATTAAAAGGGAAATAAACCCTGTCTATTTTAAAATATAAAAGCACTTTTAAGTATCTTCAGGTTTGTCATGAAGAGATTCTTTATAAATTATAATTTTTTGGGGGGGGGGACAGCCAGTAGTCGTCATGATAAGTATTTCTTGGTCAATACTATCCAGTCAGTTTCATTTAGCCACTAAACATTTCTTCTCCAGCTCTCACATAAGAGCTAGCTTCACTTACATTGGCATTTTTGACAATGCTATAAACACACAGGCTCCTTAGTGAACTGCAGGTTACTAACAAAAATGAATAAATTTACACCTTTATCCCGCTACACAGATACAAACGACGCACAATGCCATCAAGTTTTAATGAGAAAACCTCCACAAATTGAAGCAATAAAAATGTGCTTTCATGCACAAAATCCCTTTAGACACCTATTTTGAATTTATCTTGTCCTAAAACAAGGCTAAGAATTGTGTGGATCTCCCAGCAGCCCTACACAGCATTGCCAATGGTGAGCAATTCTGGGAGTGACAGGCCCACAACATCTGGAGGATATCATTATTTCTATACCTGTTCTAAAACATGATGACAAAAATTTGTTACCTGGACTCACAGGTCACAGTTCTTATATATGGAGGAGGGAGGCACTCTGATTACCTCTTCATTCCACTCCCCAACAGTGGTTTGTAGTTTCATTTTTATCAAACTTACACATTGCCCATTGCCAGGTAAGCAACTTGTCCAAGTTGCCCCCATTCCAAGGCAAAAAAGTAAACTCTGTCACTGACATTTAATTCTGAAAATGTATCAGAAGGGTTCAGTGCTGTACAACCATCATATTTGCCTCAATAATGGAAGTGCTATAACACCAAAACTCCACAAAAATATATAATATGTAGTAGCGTAACAACATATATAGCCAGCATGATTCTCAGCAATGTTTGGAGGCTGCTCTGTCAGGATTCAAGTTGGTAGCAGACCTTGATGAGAATGCTATAAAGAGAGAAGGAACTAGAGCAGGCAAAGCAGAAAAAATCTGGCAACAAAAATGATTTACAGTGGGAGTGGGAATTGCACAGTTTTCCAGATGGACTGCAACTCTCAGCAGCCCCAGCCTCATAGACAATGGTAAAGAATTGTGGGAAATGCAGTCCAGCAACTTCAGAAGGGCCACATAATTCTCATTCCTGGCTTACACAATGGTGAAAGCAAAGAAGAACTAAAAGCATTGGGAATAGGAAATATTCAGGTGGCCTAAGGTAAACAGGAAAAAACTAGGAGTTTGGAAACAGGAACTCCATCTATGAACAGACTTAAAGAAAAAACTATGGTCTCAATTCCATTCATGAAGGAAGACATAGATCCACATAAAGGACATCAGCAATGCATTTTCCACATTCTATTAAAAAATTTATTCATCAAGTAATCCTGACCTATAAAGAAATTAATTTTGACACTTTGTTCACTAATTTACTAAAGTGGCAATTATTTAAATTGTATGAGCTAATAAGATCAGCTGATATAGAAACAGAAATGAAACAAGTCATCAGTAATTTAAAATATGATGAGACACTCAACATAGATGGCTGGGTTTTGAAGGTGTGGTGAAGCTCCGTAGCTGTTCCTTCAGAGCCCCCAGGGAATTTCTCTGCTCTACACATCGTAAACTATTATCTACTCTACAGGTGTAGTAGGGGACCCAATCCCATTGCCAGTTTTGGAGTGGAGTCCAACTGTCATCTAGTCAGTTTCTGCATCTTGTCTTTTGCCTCAGGCAGCAAAATGTCTTGAGCAGGCAAAAGATATTTAAACATCTCCATTTTCTAAACTAGTCCCAGATCAGCTGCATAGTGTACACTGCTGAAGCTACTGGACCAATGCAGGATACTGAAACTTCAGAAGGTTGAATCTCAAAACCAAATAATGATACAATTTCATTATAACACCCCTGGTGCTGCTTTAATAGCCATTTATAATTTTCTTCCATTCTTAGGCTCAGCACAACTACCCTGGGTCTATGGCTTATGCATTCTTTGTATGGTCAAGAATAGTCTTATTTTTAGAACAGTCTAAATAATGGGGATGCTCACTGCATGCCCACATAGAAATTACTGCCTCAGACAATCGGTTGAATGTGGTAAGGATTACTGCCATATAGATATACCATAATGCTGCATTTAAAACTGGCCCACTTAACTGTGTTTCATATATATGATGATGCAAGTTTAGCTTTTAATTGGGCTCATCCCAGGGATGAATATTCCTATATGCAAAGATAAGGAAAGACAACAGGAATTATACTATAAGAGTTTATTACCTTGGTTTAATTTGTCTCAGTGGTGCAGCTTGCATTTATTCAATACAATATAATTTTACTATGGCAACAGTTGCATTGTACCAGATCATACTCTCTGGTACAGTAAATGTAAATCTAATGTTCCCCCTTCCGACTCCATTCTAGCATTTTCGTTTTATTGGATCTTCCTTTATAAAACACCAGCTTTCCATATATATATATTTTATTTCTGCAATAAGAATGGTCCTCCTTTTGATAGGAAAGATATTTTTTTCTATTTACACATAATGGAGCAAACACATCTCCAGTGAAAGCTCAGCACTATTAAAATAAAACATTTTTTTAGTAGCGAAAGGGTTAATGAATAAAATGGATGACTGGGCTGAAAAGAAAATTCAGTTTTAAAAAACCCACACACAACACCAAGAGAATTAAGCACAACATCGTACTGTAACCACTGCGAATTCTCAACTGAAAAATAAAGCCTTGTACTCCCAGTGTTTTCATTAGTTTTCCAGTAGTGCCAGACGCAGTGTGAATTATAATGACCTAGAAAAGCAGAGGTTGCTCCCTTTAAAGAACATGCACTATATACAGATAGAAGTCTCTCTCACACATCCAATCTCTCTTAAAATAATGTGTAAATTATTCACTTGTGGATACTCCTGTGTACCTGCACACCCCCAAATTAGATTTTCCTCATTACTGAATGTGACAGGCATCCTGCAAGGCAGTAAATAAATGCCTCCATTGAACACTGAACATTGAGTGTTTGTTTTAGAAATACAGAGTAAAAGAAATTAATTGAAATAAACCAAACCAATGCAGCATGCCCTTCACAGAGAAAGGGTTTTACTACAGATAGTATGTACTACTTACTGTAATTGCTGTATTAAACATTAGGAGATTGAACAGTAACAAAATGCAAGTGGATATGAACTTTTAACATAGCGTGTCATCCTTATGTTTTGTTCTCCATATATACAGAAATACAAAACTGACTTGGAAAAAATGCAACACAACCCATACAATTAGACCATTATTGTGGTGGAGTGTTTAGAGCATCACACTAGGAAAGTGGAATTTCACATTCAAATCCATTCTCAGTCTTTAAATTCACTGAGGGAGCCTGAACCGGACACGTACTATCTTTCTTCACAGAGTTGGTGTGAGGATAATATTAGGAGTAGGAAGGAAAGCTAGTTCAAGGATAAATGTGCTAAATAATAATAGCAATGTATGTACATAATTCAGTATACACAATACTGTATATACTGGGAATGCATTGGGAAACACTGTAGCATACAACTAGAGAACAGATGTTGTGCCTTCAAAACTCACAGGTTCAGTCCTTGGTATATCCACATATGGCTATCTGAAACACTGATAAATGCTGCAAGAAATCAGGCAGCAGGAGGCAGGAGGAAGAGAGATAAGATGGCAGGTGGGCAAATGGAAGAGAAATGGGGGGTGGAAGATGGGTGTGAAAGATCACACAGCATGGTTGGGGAAGAGAGATATGGTAGCGGTAGTGGGGGGAAGAGAAATTGATGGGCAGGGGGAAGAGAGATCAGGCAGCAGAGGGTGGAAGAAAGAGACATCAGGTGATGAGGGGCAAGGAGAAGAGAGACTGGATGGTAGAGGGGTGGGTGAGAGAGATCAGGCAACAGGTGGCAGGGGAAGAGAGATCATGTGGCAGGTTTGAGATTGGGAAGATTTTGGCAATCAGGGTCACTCCTCTTCACTCCTCCTGAAGTACGGGGCTGATGTGTGCACATTCACACAGCTGCCCCATACTTTGGGAGGAATGGGGGGCAAGCAATCCCAACTGTCAACACCTTCCTGAAGCCAGCTGCTGTGTGAATGTGCACATAGTAGCTGGCTTTGCGAAGATACTGGCAGCTGCGAGGGGGAGGCTGGAGAGGATGAGAGGAGCACAATCATGCCCACTCACAGTATGTGACTGCCTGAAAAGTAGAACTGCAGTGGCCTATGGCACCAAGACAGAAATGGAACATGAGCAAGATTGAGAGCCTATTAATAGATTTTGCCCATCAGTGAAAAAGTGCACAACAGAAACTAATGGAATGCAAGACAGCAGCAAGACAGACACAATACTGTGTGATAAATACTGGCCAAAAACACTTTTATTCTACTAAATTCCAGTCATCTTGGTGTCCAGGGAGAGTTCAGGTTCATCTGTTCTAGGACCCATTTGTTTGTCTTTTTGTCTGTCCACAGTAGCCTCAGTGCTCTTCTCCAACACCACATCTTAAATGGGTTTATTTTCTTTCTGTCAGCTTTCTTCACTGTCCAGCTCTCACATCTGAACATGGTGATGGGGAATATAATGGCTTGGATGATTTCAACTTCAGTGCTCAATTTTATATCTTCTCTTATCTCATGACTATTAAGTGTGTCCAGAAAGTTTTGCTGAGGGACTCAATATGGGTATTCTTTTTCCACAGGTTTTGCATTTCCACATGCTTAAGACTTTTATCTCCAATAATATTTTTCACACATCTCGAATAAGCATTAAGCTAACAATCCTCTAGCTTTCCAGATCCTCCTGGATCCCTTTTTTAAAACTGGTGTTATCTTGGAAATCTCTTGTCTTCTGGCACAATGGCTGATCTTAACAACATGTTACTTACTTTAATTAGAAGATCAGCAGTTTCACATTCAGGTTCTTTGAAAATTCCAAATTGGACCCAACAATGTGATTATCTGCAGTCTGTTGATAAGATACTCTCTTGTCAACACTATTTGCCTCTGCTCCACACATTCCCCTTCTAGAAGAATAAGACACAGGTATTTTCCTTATACAGATGAAAAGCATTAATTTAGCTTCTTTGACTTCTCTTTATCTTCCTTTAGTATACGAGGAGGTATAGTAAAGTTTTATTTATCACCTTTTAAAAAATTGACAGAAAGTTTGTTTTCATTTGTGCTGTTAACTTATCTCTATGTAGTCACCATCCAGATTTACACATTTTCCCATCATTTCTTGAGCCTCCAAATACGGTACCATTATTGTAGAAGTCTATAGATTGTGCCTTAAACCACTCTTCCATTTCATGAATGACGTCATTTGTGTTGTCAAATCAGTGACCCCACAATGGATTTTTCATTTATAGGAACAAGAAAAAGTCACTTAGTGTGAGGTTGGGAGAATGAGGCATATGCTGCAAGATCTCAAAGCCACATGCCCTTGCTTTGTTAACTGCAACCTGCGATGAGTGAGCTAGTGCATTGCCAGCTAGGAGATTAATGACTCTGGAGAACATACCGTGGCGTTTTTTCAGCAACTTGTCCAAAAGATTGCTATAGTATGTGCCAGTGATGGTTTGTCCCTTTACAAGGTAATTTGTGAGAATGACTCCACAACAGTCCCAAAAAACTGACAGCATGACCTTCCTTGCTGACTTTTGCATCTTTGCCTTTTTGCGGGAGAGGGGAATCAGCATGCTTCCATTCCATGCTCATGGTTTTGGTCTCTGGATCATACTGATAGATCCAAGATTCAATCATGGTTACCAGATGAACAAAAAAAAAAGAAATCCTCTTTAAAGGTTATACCCCTCTATTACTACATTCCAATCATGAGATTCATCCCACCAGGTTTCAGGATGCCTATTATATCATATTTGCTTTGTTGTGCTAGGAGTCCAAGTTCATCTTGCTTATTTCCCATGCTCTGGGCATTAGTGTAGAGACAAGTAAGACCATATGTCCCTCCTACTTGCTGCCTGTGCAAATTTCTTTGCCTCCCACTCTTGGGTCCTTGCACTGTTTGCCTTGTTCCCTCTATGACAATTTGACTATTTTCTCTAGACCTTTTGCCTTCCAGAATACTGTCTCCCTCCCCCACATAACTCAGTTTAAAGCCCTCCTGATCAAATGTTTGAGACTATTGGCAAAAATGTTTCTGACAATTGGCGTGAGATGCAACCCATCTCTTGCCAGAAGTCCATCCTCACGAACCACAACCCATGGTCCAATAATCCAAATTGTTCTTGGCGGCACCATCTGTGGAGCCAGTTATTCACATCTGCTATTTTCCTCTCCCTTCCTGGACCATGCCTTTCAATGGGGAGAAGAGAAGAGATGAGATGACAACCTGTGCATCCAGCTCTTTCAGCTTCCTACCCAAAGCCTCATAATCCCTTCTGATGTTCTGAAGGCTATGCCTTGCAGTATCATTGGTTCCCACATGGACCAAAGGAAGGGGTAATGGTCAGTAGGCTTGACAAGTCTTGACTGACTCTCTCCCTATGAGGCCGGATGGTATCAGATGGACTGGAGGGAGGGCTCTCCTTCATAGGCTAGGCTAGGCTAGGTTTGATGCAGCTAGGTCTGACTCTTTCCCTATGAGGCTGGATGGTATCAGATGGACTGGAGGGAGGGTTCTCCTTCATAGGCTAGGCTAGGCTAGGCTAGGTTTGATGCAGCTAGGTCTGACTCTCTCCCTCTGAGGCTGGATGGTATCAGATGGACTGGAGGGAGGGCTCTCCTTCTTACGTTAGTCTAGGCCTGATGGAACTAGGTCTGACTCTCTCCCTCTGAAGTTGTATGGTATCAGATGGACTGGAGGGAGGGCTCTCCTTCTTTCTCTAGTCTAGGCCCAATGAAGCTGGGCTTGCTTCTCTCCTGCAGAAGCCCGATTGTAAGAGACATGAAGTGCTACCTGTCCACGCAGTTCTTGCATGCACCCATTTCAGCTGTAACCTATGTCTTTTGTTTATATCAGTGAAACATTAATAAAATATATTGTGCAAAACTTTCCAAGAAATTTCAAACATTTTTTTACATATCATAAAGATAAACAAAAGACATATTAAAGTAATCGGTTATGAGTACTGATTATGTTTTGCCAGGTGTTCAGCATGATTGGAGTGCTTCCCATTTGCATAACTTCCCGATTACCTAGGCATGGAGAGAGAAATAAGTATAAGGAAAGCCTGTGATTTATCAAGTGGTTCTTCAGGAAGGAAGAGTGATTTTCTTGTACATGCCATCTGCACTGTTTATTATACAAATAACAATTCTCTTCAAGCCAACCTCATTTTACTTGTGAGTTTAACATATACAGAAGATTCCCACTTCAATTTTGTTTCACCATCAGAGGATTCATTAAGGTGGAATTATCAGTTAGTGGAAAAGCTACATGACCAAAATAGACAAATGAAGGAGACAAAAGCACATTAGGACTCAGGAAAGTATTTCTCCTCTTTTATGGCCAAAATATGCTGGAATGGAGTGGGAGGTACACTGTCCATATCTCACTAGAAACTTCAATCCTTAATAGGCACCTTAAAACACAGCCATAAAAATAGCTGCATGAAATTGGCACCTTCTTAATAAATCTCTTGAGTTTTAAAACATTTTTATTTATATACATGGCATCCATCATCATACTGTAAGCATAAAGGAGACAAATTTGTATACACAATAGAGAACAGATTTGTACCTGCCTACCTCAGGAATAATACTCTACAGCAATTCCCCTCACCCCATTTCTTTGTTTTCTTTTATCCTGCAGAAACAATATGTCTAATAGTATGCAGAGGAAAGAAATCAAGCCTGTGGTGTGACAGAGTTGTTTGAAACACAGCCTGATCCTAGCTTCCAATTTAGCCAGATCTATGCCACACCTCCCTCCACTACTCTAGGATCATTTGTCCCCTGTTAAAGGGGAGAGATACTCAGCAATGGGGGAAACATCTACATTTTTCACTAAGAAGTAGCCTAGAATTTTTTTCCCCTTAATCAGTATTTTCTTTCACCAAACAAACTTTCCTGACATTTTGACCAATCAGACAGCCATCTTTTTATTCCCCCCCACACACACACATACAAATTTTCCATGAATATGGATCCATATTTAAGAGTGCCAAAAGCATCAACACCACTGCTTGAAGAAGCAGGATGGCATGTTGGCAGCTAGGTCTGGGGGTGAGGAAGACAGTGGCAACTTTGGCCAGGTTGACATTGGCCAGTAGAGAGCATTCAGCCAGAAAGAGAAAAAAATATGGCTCTGTAACCTGGTGGGATGAATCTCATGTTGTTAGTTCTGGTCAGGTGCTATACTACCTGAATAATATAAATGCATATGGAGAGGGAGTAAACTGGTCCCACTGTTTTCTACCATTATCTCTGTTGTTCTTCATATATGGAGGGTAACTTTCCGAAATAGGACAGCCTCCTTTATTCACAGAGGCTCTCCAAATGTCTGGAATTGCTGCTTTTCCAACATTTTCTATCCATGCAAAGAGGCTTTCCTTTTCCCAAAGTCAGCCTCCATACCTGGAAGGTGAAATAAGGAAATAAGGTGCAAATAGAATCAGAGGAATTGAGGCTAGTAAAATTCCCACATCATGTATTTACCTTATTTAGGTTTAGAATGGCTGTAGAAGTCTCCTGTTACACACGCTATATATATATATATATATATATATATATATATATATATATATATAATTGTAAACTGTTTATTATTTACTGTTTTTAATCTTTCGATGTTTAATACTATTTTAAGGGGTGTACATTGTGGTATTTTATTGTTGTAAGCCGCCCCGATTGATTATTATTATTATTATTATTATTATTATTCATGTAATTAGTTGTACAAGCCTTCAGATTAACCCAAAGGTTAAATTTACTATTTAGTTATTGGTGGTGTGTGCCTTCAAGTTGTTTCCAACTTATGATGCTGATCCTAAGGCAAACCTACCGTGCAATTTTTTTGGCAAGATTTGTTCAGAGGAGGTTTGCTATTGTTCTCCCTTTCCTATATTTTTATATGTTGAACTTTGTTTTCCTCTTTTGTCCATTCTGTCTTTTCACTTACAAATAAACTCCTTTTAAAAACCTTTTGTAACCCAACTTCAGTCTCAAATTGAGAAAAAGGCAGGATATTAATAAATATAACACACATATTATAATAATGTTGAATATACAGTAAATCCTGTGGACTAACTGTAGAGATTCCTTCCTCATAGAATAATCCATGCCACCTTATCCTCAACCTTACCTACTGTGTCTGCATGATTAATATCTAAGATATTCCTAAAATATTCTAAGGTCAGCCATGGCATGGTGACAGCAACACTAACTGAGCATATATTTAATGAATATGGGAGAGCTTCCTTAGAGAGGCGGTAAGGCACAGGCAGGAAGGCTTCTTGGTTGAAAGAAAAGAGGAAAGATAGAAAACTGTCAATTAATGAGAAAAAAAGAATAAAAATTTAACAGTTGATAGAGAAAGCCAGGTGAGGACTCCAAAAATTCTGGAACTATTCACATCAGGATACTATGAGCCATAAGCCTAAACAGACATATGAAAAACCTAGAAAAAAAGTGCACTTAATTCTATGATCGTAGGATAGGTTTGTAAGGGTGCTAGTTAGACAAAAATGTTCTCAACAAATTTATTTCCTAGGAGAATTATTTAAAATGCTTGCGGTTTAAAGTACGATACGTCCTAAAGTTACTGTTAGTTTACATCACTATTAGAAAAAAATCTAAAAATAAAGCAGCAAGTACCATGATGTCTCTGATACTTACTTTAAATACTATGCTCTCTTCTGGCTGCCACATCCCACAAAAGGATATTGATTAGAGCACCAAGTTCAGAAAATGGCAACTAAAATCTTCTATGCCCCTAGATTCTAGGGAATGACATTACTTCACTTAAACCCACAATGGTGCTTCTGGGAATTTTTAATCTGGGGTGAGACAATTCAAAGAGAAATAAAAGAATTTCATATAATTATGAAAACAGTAGACAAGTTTTGCCTTCCTATCTGATAATTAGATCTCACCCAGTGAAGGTGATTACCAGCAGATTCAAGGAGAGACCAAAGAAAGTAATTCCTCATTAGTTCATACAATAAAGAAGTGATTACAGTCAGTAGCTTAGACGGATTTTTAAAAGTGGCAGACAAATTAACAGAAGAAATAACTACAAGTATACCTCAGTTAATGAAGTAGACGTGTTCCTGGACACTGCTTGTTTAACAACAACAATGTACCAGAGGTAGAAATAACATGGAAAGAATAGTGAGAGGTTTCTATACCACCAAAAAAGAAGAGCAGTTCAATACGTTTCACAAAAGATTTGATTCAAAGCTAATAATATGCACACAGACATGGGAAAAAAAACAAGGAAAGCTTGAAAAGCTCTTCCAAAATGCATCAAGACATTATTTTTTCTTTCACCAACCTCTGCTTGTGTTATGATTTCCATTTTGGTTAGCAAACATTTTACTCCATGTGATGTCTCTATGCTTTTTTAACTTTCTGGGGGGTAGTCAGTGAGCAAGTTAATTTGCTTTCCCTCCTTCTCTCTGTTTTGCTTTTCACACATTTTTGCTTTTCAGTAAGGGATTCTAGAGGCAGATGCTATTACTTTGCCTGTTATGGGCAGGCAATAGAATTAGAAGCTTATTGCACAGCTAAAAAACCCAGATGCTGGAAGTGTAACCAAGAAAGGGGAACTCTTTATCACCTATGGTGGAGGTGTAAAAAAGCTAAAAAGTACTGGACTACTATCCATAAAACGGTGGAGGAAATTTTGACAATTCAATTAAATATGGATCCAAAAATGTATCTATTAAATATATGTTTAGATAAAAAATTAGAACATAGGTTTGGGAAACTTCTTTTTTATATGACTACCTGCGCTAGGACCTTTATGCAGGTAAATGGAAGAGCGAAAAGATTCCATCTCAAAAAGTATGTAAATTGACTGAGCTAATGCAGTTAGATAAATTGACTCTCAGGTTAAGAGGACAAGATTGGGGAAAAAATGAAAAAATCTGGGAGCCGCTACTTAATTATATTAATAA
>CM034701.1:335970601-335982496 GCA_020142125.1 Phrynosoma platyrhinos
GGTCCGCCTGGGCCGGTAAGTCCGGCGTCCTGGGCCGGAACTGGCCCAGAGGCCATAGGTTGCCGACCCCTGGACTAAAGAAATGCTAGTATGAGATTTATCAAAGGGAAAGGATGGCATCTCCCTCATTTTTGTTCACCAGTTTCACACCTAAATGAACCCTCAGTGATGGTATTGCCTCTTCTACTACAACAGACAGGACATAACTATCATCAGACAACTACAGACTATCAATCACCAGTACAATCTCACATAACACATAACATCTCATGCCATTTAAAACAGGAAGCTTATATCTAGAGACCACTGGGTTGTCACTAATACTACTCCACCATTAACACTTATATAAATTTTGATACAAATTTAGCCTGTTGCTGTGATAGTGTCCTTACTGTAGCAGCTCATAGAAACTTCACTCTTAAATTAGTCTTTCACTGTATTCATAATAAGACACATTCCCCGGGGTTGGAAGGAAGAGAGATACCACTAGAGCAGGGGTAGGCAACCTTTTTGAGCCGGGGGCCGGGTTGCTGTCCCTCAGACAATTGGGAGGGGGGCGAAGCACCATAAATAAATAAATAAATAAATAAATAAATAAATAAATAAATAAATAAATATAAAATATTTTTTTATTTTTTTTAAAAAAAATTAAAAAATATATGCATGCACACTCTCTCAGCCCCAGAAAAGCCATGGCAAAACCCCTGTGGAGATTTTGCCAAGAAAACTCCAAGAAAAGGTAATAACAACAATGATATCATCATGGCGGGCAGCGGCAGCAGTGGCAGGACCGGCTTGGGGCCGGTCCAAAGCCCTCAGGGGGATGCATCCGGCCCCCGGGCCTTAGGTTGCCTACCCCTGCACTAGAGGGTTGGAGGGAGGAGAGGTACCACTGTATAATACAAAGTTACACCATCAAATTCATTTTCTATTTTCTGTCCACTGACATGGCTGGTGTGTCAATTCAGGTAATGGCAGCACATAGTCATAATGAAGCAGGAGAGATTAATTGACAGAAGGCGCCTTTAAGACATCAGTTATTGGCAAGCAATCCAGAAAATATATTGAATGAGAGCCTTGATGCATCAATCAATTCTCTGATCGGTTGAGTTCTATCACACTTGATGCAGAGGAAGTCATTCCACATTGGACACTTGGACCTGCCATGAGACACTTCCACTAAGGCAAAAAGGTTTTTTTTCCTGCCACTGAGTTTTCTAATTGCTCAAGAAAGCCTGTTTGGGGCAAAAGTTGTTTGGCTGACTCTCAGAGTGGGGTCTCCTGGCCAGTCTATTCTCAAAATGATATACAGCTTGGTAAAAGGCAGGCTCAGAGGACAGGCTTAGATAAAAACAAGAACTGACAGGTTAATAAGAGAGATGGGTCTGACTTATTATAGCAGCTCAAGACTTCCAGGTGAAAGATTGATCATTCCTGATCAAACAGTTATGGACAGTGCTCATCAACAAGGACTTAGCAGTATGATCAGGGTTCAAGGCCCAACTCTCACTTCTACAGCTTTGCTAGCAGGAACAAGGACAGTTACAGAAAAGAAGGAACTTTTGTCCTCTTCAGTCAGGAAACTGGATCATTGTTATTGCTAGACACCACTGCAAGCAATACTTCTTACAGAAATGGCCAAGCCTTGCTATTCAGTTCCATACGGTAAAGTAATGTAATATTATATAGATGTAAGACATGTCAGTATATTAAGTGCAAAATGGGCACATCTGTTTCTCAGAAGTCCCAAACCCAGATGGAATGTGCAACAATGATTTCAAAAGCTTTCTTCATGTTATATATATTTCACATGATTTTGACTGCATATGTATCTTCTACTGGTATTAAAGCACCCCCTGCTGGATAAGAATGCTAATCAGTTAAAATATCTGGATGAAGTGCTCCGACAAAGACTTGGTTTTTACTGGTGGCGGCATTCAAAATCATGCCAGTCACCTCAGCATTCACTTCAAATGAAAAACTTCAGCTTCAGACACCAGCTGTAGGAACTGCACTGGAGAATGAGCATAAATGGGAATTTACTGTCTCGGTAAAATTAGAATGGCTGTGAATGGATGGCAGTTTCACACAGTACAGCCAGTACAAACTGAGCTAAGCCACAAGAAAAAGGCACAACAAAAATTTACTTAAACTCAGAAGAGCCAAGCTGTTGTGTAAAAACAAATCTAGTGGAAAACATCTACAGGCAAGAAAGGAAAAAAACCAAAAACTGCAAGTATAAACTGGTGAGAAACTGGCTACACAGCTGCGCTTCTGAGAAAAGATTTGGGTGAGAGAACAATGAACAAATCCAACATGAATCAACAACATGACTATGTAATTCAAAATGCCAGTGGCAAGTTTGCATTGCCAACATGAGTACAACTTCCAAGACTCAGGAAATTATTGGTAACATTCTGCTCAGTGCTATTTAACAAATTGCATGGAAGACAGTGCTAGTGCAAGAAAGAAGTTGGGTTGCTTTGTACATTTACTCAAAATGGGAACCATGACTGATTCAAATGTTTTCTCCACCATGTTAACATCTTTTTGAATCTATAGAGGTGTGTAGAATGTCTACAATACTCCCTTCTTTGAGCATATCTTGGCATGACAACATTTGCCACATATATCAGACAGTTGGACAACAAAAAGCATAATTTGATGATAAAGACAGCAAGACCAAAATCAGAATTAAGTCATCAATGGAAAACATTTATTTCTAGTTCAGTAATTGCTACCATTATTTTAACTGAACTTGTTAGACCGTATAAATTTAGAAGTTGCGTAAATGATTAAGCAGCTTCTTGTAGCATTTACATCCTTAATGAAGAGAATGGAATGGAACATCTACATTCTTAATGAAATGCCAAGTATGGCTTACCATAGTGAAATTAAAATCGCCATAATTAATGTCTATGTGAATCCTAGATGTGTGGAGGCTACGATTTAATCAGAAATGAAGGAATTTCACTTTGTATTTGCTCCAATACAGTATCTTCTTCACTATTCATTCATATATTTTGGGACTGAGCCCTAAGAAAAAAACCCTGCAATTTCTTTTTATCTGACCCCCTTTGCTACATTTTCATTGTCCCTACTACTGATCTCATTATACATCACTCTGGGCTGTGCTATTACCCATCTCCATGAGATATGTCTACCAAATGACAATCAAACAGTGGGAGCCAGTGGTCTCCAGGTCAGTGGGCTGGAGAATTCATACTAGGTTTAGTCTAAGTTTTAATGGAGCTGTCTAAGATGCTCAACCTATTTGGAGGATAGGATTCGGCACCTTGGAGAACACCTATCAAGTTCAGGCTAAAACAAAGAACAGATTCCCTGCTCCAGTAACACCAGATCCATCACCAAAAAGAAGCATTTATGGTTTCTGCAGCACATTCCTCTTTAGGCCTATAATGGTCTCAGCCAACATGGGGAAAGAACGCATTACCTGTTTGGATACTGCAAAAAATGTACACAGCCCTGCAAAAATAGTTCTGCTCTGATATGTGAATCATTGAATGACCGAAAGATATAAGTCTGATGATAGAAAATCAGCATCTGCAGTAGGGTTCTGCATGTTCCATAGATAAATTCTGGAATAAAAAACCAGTAGGCAGTTGTATTTGCATTTGTAATATGCATAATGAAAAAGCAAGCAGAGCTGACCAAAACAAGCTATTTACCATTTTCCACTTTGGTAAACTATCACCTGGGAAGGTTTCTCATTAATAGCAAAAATATGAGAGGCATTTAGTTTTATTTTTCACACTGCAGTTCTTCCTCCACTCACCCCACCCCACGGAATGAGCTCCCAGCATTATTACTTGAAGAAATGAAGGGCAATGATGGAACTTGCAAAATTGGTGACTGCTGTCAACCTCTAGGGGTTGTGAGGAGGGAATAACTCTAGCTGTGCATTACAAACAACCTCATTTCCAGATGGCATATATTCTAAGCACCCAAGTGGAAAAGTTATTTTATAAGGAAATGAATTAAGATCACCATAAAATAAGCTTCTGTATTTTGAGGAAAGAAAAATAACATGACCTGTTTGAGACGAGTCATGCAAGAGTAAGTCTATTTCTCAAAAATAAAATGTCCAGATTATATATTTATGTGTCAGCAGCAGAGCAATAGGTAAACAGAGCATCATATGGCAATGATCAGCATTCTCTTTCTATCTGTCTTACTGGCTCACTTTTTTTAGTCTTTTGCAAATCACATTTTAATTCATGATATTTCTTCTTACTTGACTTTAATTCATCATTTTTGATTCTCAGCTATTTAATCTCCTCCATTAATTACTTTTTACTTATGCATATTTAATTATCTTTCCCCATGGGACGGGATCTACACCAAATAATTTGTGCTTGGGTCCCACTGAAATCAAATGGAATTATAAATAATGCTATTGATTTCAATAGGAACAAACATACTTAGCATTAGTATTCACCTCATGGAAAAACATTATCCTGATCTAGAGGGGTTATTCTATTAATGGGATTCTCAAGTATCACACTGAGTGGCATTACACTGAGAGTGTAAATTAAGTTTAAATGAAATGTAGAAAGATGGAATTGATATTTCTGAAGTCAATGTGGAGATCAGAAACTTACATCTTATGTATCAGTTCTGCTATGTCTAGGATAGACATGCAACATCATTAAATAGCAAAAAAATCGCTCTTAAGAAAGCCTTCACATTATAATTGATCTCACTTTGCTGAAGTCCAGGGACAAAAGAAAAAAATTATATGCCAGAAACTACTTGGACTGGGTGCTATTCATGGAAGAGAAATTTCTTAGTACTCATGGAAAAAGCAGAAGGACATGCTGGTGAATCAGAGATTCAGCTTATTGAAAGAATGCATTTCTGTCCCACACACTGACAGACTAGAATCTGAACAAATTGAGGCCCTGAACTTAATGTTTCTACACCCTAATATAACAGCTTAAAAGTTGCCATGTCACTCATACATTGTGCATGTCTCTCACAAATTCCAGAAACAGGGCCAGATAAAGGAGAGCAGCCATGCTTCTCTGGCCCTGTAGCTTTCAGTCCAACTGAGATTTTCTTGTACCAAGCATGGCCTAATTAAATTATATGCCATAAATCCACATCCATTGTGCCTGAAGATTATTACTATCTGTAGTAGACTCTTTTTCATTATGTCCAAGAATATACTCTCTCTCTCTCTCTCTCTCTTACACACACATACACACACACACACATACACTCATCTTCTTTTTTGCTTTGTTTTGTTACTGAAAATGAAGGGTTTGGATGAACTAGAAAATGTATCACTCCTTGATGACTTTCTTATATTTCCTTTTTCATGCACCAAGATGGCTACCCTGTAATCTTTATCTCTAGGATGGAGTCTAGTCTCATTCAATTCCAAACAATGTCATCTTGCTAGAATGTCACTTAGCAGAATCTTCAAAGCTATCTGCTTCACAAAGCAAGAACAGACAACACAAAAGTGAGCAAGGTAAGTCTAACAAGGATGGCCTTTAAGGAAACTTAAAAGTGACCGCCTAAAGTCTGTTCGATTGCACAAAATTTCCATTCTGTTATAGGACTTTGAATTGAACTGTTTCTGGAAAAACAAGAAAGTGTAATGACTCCCACACTAAGATTCTCCAGAAAAGTTTGCACACTCATAGAGTCCTAGAATCACTGAGTTAAAAGGGATTCCAACAACCATATAATCTGACCCCTTCCAGATGCATGAATCCACTGTCAAAGCACCAATGACAGCTAAAAAATCTGTTTTATAACCTCCAATGAAAGTCTACACTTTCAGGGGTGTAGATGCACCACCTTCAAATTTTCCTTCAGTCCCCAAATTCTAGCATTGCAGAAAATGAAGCATTAGAAATTGTTCATACCTACAAACTTGCATTTGCTGTGTTCATATTCCCTTGGTAACATGGTAACTCCCTTTTTCTTTGGATGCCAAACTATTTCTAAATGTTCAGCTGAAGCTTTAAAGCACTACAATACTAGAAATTTGGGAGGAAATTTACGTGGGGTACAAAATTCTTATTTGGCGAGGAAACATTAGAAGCTTTTTTCAAGTAGAAGCTACAGGACTTTGAATTCAGAACCTTAGATAGCTCCTTAGACTAGAACTCAGAGTGAAGTCATTGCACCCCTGAAATGGAAGCCACCAGCTTCCACTGATTAAGGCATTATGATTAATGGATTGTGATGGGGAGAGCTATTATTGATGATGTGATTAAGGCACATCATAAATAATAGCTCTCCTCATCACAATTCAATCTACTCATATAAAAGAGACAGGCACCTGTTAAACCTTGCCCTTCTTGAAAAGACAAATATTTATTTATTTATTTATTTTTATTTTACTTATTTCATTTATATCCCGCCTTTCTGCCCGGAGAGACCCAAAACAGCTCACAGATAAAACCTTTAAAACTGCAATAAAATTCAAAACAATTAAAAAATTTATGTCCCATATAAAAATGACATAAAATATATACAAGTTTAAAACAAACCAAAAAACACACTAAAAACCCACCTGCTCCATAAAACCGTCCTGCTATGCATTATATACAGAAAGCCTTCCAGCATAAAAATATTGCAAAGATTTACTTGAAAGTGTCTGTGCAAACCCTGCAATATGGAGTTCTTGAGGAAGACTCCGAAAGGGTTAGGCCTTCAAGAAAAGGGTTAGGCCTTCAAGCATCCCCAACAGCACATTGTCACTCCATCCAACTAGCAAAATTAGAATTATGTAAGGTACCATTTTAAAAAATCAAATGTTCATAGGACACATGGGACATAGAATGTAGTTGTGTTCAGTGTTTAGGAAAACATAGTGTTTGGGATTCAATTTGGGATTGTTGGGGACCAGGCCATAATCATGGGGATTCAAAGACATCATTCATTGCAGTTTATGTCTTCTGAAGAACAGACTAATCAAGTATACTTGTGATTCAATCACAGATATATCAGTTACAAATAAAAAGCTTGTTGGATGGCAGTACCTCCTGCTGCTGCTGCCAACATACAGCCACACAAAGACTACTCCCAAGGGAACACAGATCACAGTAGACAAAGGTCCCCCAAGCTTTGTATAATGCAGGGGTAGGCAACCTTTCCCCTTTAAGGACCAAGGGACTTCAGCTCCCAGAATCCCAGGAGCTATTGGCCAACATGGAACTATTGGCCAACATGGTTGAGGCTTCTGGGAACTGAAGTCCCTCGGCCCTTAAAGGGGAAAGGTTGCCTACCCCTGGTATAATGTATATCTAAAATTTAAATTAACTCAACTACCATTTAACCTGAAACACTAAGATCACCTGTCCAGAGAAGGCAATTATAAGAAATATACTTCTTCTCCAGAGGGCTATTTTATGAGACAGTTGGAAAAATGCTTAGAATGTATAATTAGCTGCTAGGGATACAACGAAATCTGTTAATATTCACATCCTCAATTTTTTTAAATGCCTTGGCATCCAAAATCCCACTAAGAAAAAAGGAAAAGAGGTCTAAAGATTCTGCAATTTAGGACATGGCTTAGGTAAATTTGATTGTGAAGAACACCTTGTGTTGTTTTTATACAGAAAATGCATTTTCAGTCAAGAAATGTGTTTCCTACATAAAAATTCCGTACACTATTTTTACGAAGGAGACAGGATTTTTTGCACAAAACACACTGATTGTTTCTTGCTAAGAAAACATGGCTTTCGTTTAAGCAGAAAGTTATATATTTTGCATTGGTACATAAATAGTGTAGTTATGTGGTTTGTATGAATATATCAATTCCTTCACACAAAACATGTGTCAGACATAAAAAAAACTATGTTTTTGAGCTAGAAACAGTGTTATTTTGTGCAAACATACTTTGTTCTTCTCAACAATAGTGCTTTTAGTGTTGGAAACATGTCTTTGCTCAAAATATATTTCCTGTGGAGAAAAAAGCTTGTATTTTTGTGCAAATGGATTTTCTCACAAAGTATAATCAGTACTCAGAAAGCTTCATATGCTCAGAGAATGAGAAGAAAGTCACTGAATTTTTTAGTTCTTGCATGTCAGAAAGAAAGAAGCAAAGATTTACATCCCTTAGAGCAGCTCTGTTGAAAAATATGCAGCTGTTGGGCTGACAGAGTAGAAAAGGGCAATAGTAGCACTGCCAACAAAAATGTCCATATGTTCAGAGACCATTGAGAAACAGCCATAATTGGAATCAACATAATAAGTTTTCTATTTTACTTATGGAGTTGAACAAGCCTAGGAAATGTGATAGGCTCATTATTTCACACAAGATGGTGCTTACAACAAGGGTTCAGGAAGGCAATTGTTTTGCCTATTAGCCTTCAATGGCTCACCTTGAGTACCAGACCAGGAGACAATTAACCCAAGTCTCCTGCTGATCCTAGCAATCTTTCATTCTGTGCATTGTTGAGGGCATTTTGAGAATTTACATGGTGTAGAGTTGGTACTTGAACAAGCCAAACCGCAGTACAAATTTATATTCACTCATTAAGCTTACTTGTTGATGGTGGTCTCAGCATAGCTCATCTTAGAATTTACTTGTGAAAGTAAAAGGGAACAACTCTGTTAGCTCCTTGGAGCCAGAGTGGGACTGAAAAGTTATATATTTTAAAACTGAACAAAAACTACTCCCTAAACAATAAATAAACACAGCTAGTTACTGCAATGTTACAGCAGTAAATCACATATAACTGATGGGGGTAGATGTTGATACTAAGAAGAACCTCAGAGCAATCCTGTTGTTTGAACAAAGATGTGTCTAATTTAATATCCTGCTTCTCACACTGGCCAAGCCAATGCTTGTTAAAGTTGTTATTCCCATCTATCTTTCTATTTATTTGGACAATAGCTCCCAAAACCCTTTAGCCAGTATGACAATTAGTCATGCTGGCTGTGGGTTTCTGTATGTTATCCTAAAACAGGGGTTGGCAAACTACGGCCCGTGGGCCAAATGCAGCCAGCCGAGGCCTTCAAACCAGCCCGTGACCAATCCTGCCACCTCCGCCGTTGCTGCTACACGAGCGTGAGCGAACGTGGGGCGCCATTTTGCCTTTCAAAAAGGCGCCTGTGCTCTCGCACACAAGTGCACGATGGTGGGCACCATTTTGGAAGGCAAAACGGCGCCAGTGTCGTGCACATGCGCTCGCAATGCCGGCGCCATTTTGCCTTCCAAAACGGCGCCCGCCTGCGTGCGCATGCATGCACAACCGTGGGGGTGCCGTTTTGGAAGGTGCCCCATGCTCGTGTACACATGTGCACCACGGCGGCGCCGTTTTGGAAGGCACCCTGCGCTCGCGTATGCATGTGCAGCAAGGCGGGCGGCGTTTTGTAAGGTGCCCTGCGCTCGCGTATGCATGCGCACCACGGCAGGCACCATTTTGGAAAGCAAAACAGCGCCGGCATCATGCGCATGCGCTTGTGACACCAGTGCTGTTTTGCCTTCCAAAATGGCAGCTGCCATCATGCGCATGCATGCGCGATCGCAGGCACTATTTTGGAAAGCAAAATGGCGCCCCACGCTCGCTTACGCATGCGCACTACAGCATGCGCATGCCTCCGCCGCCATTTCCCCCCCCTTTTGGCCCGCCAAAGATCGGGGGACACTGGAACTGGCCCCACCCCCAAAAAGTTTGCCAACCCCTGTCCTAAAAGGTAATATTTCCATGTTTGGAGCAAGAAAGATGTCCCTGGAAATTCCATTAATGCAATATGTAAGTTATGACTTTCTCAAAACTGATACACTTCCTCCAAATCTGGCAATTCTATATAGGGCAAAAATGCAACTTTTCCAACCTCTGGAGACAGTATAAGAAACATGGGAATAGTAAAACAACAAAATATCTTGTGTACTCACAATAATACACTAGGAATCGTATGTATTCTATATATTTCACAGAATACTGTTGCGGATAGTAAGCTATAGTAAAAAAACCCTAACTTTTTTCAAGCTCTGCGTTGAAGCGAGTGACCATCACCACACCCTATGGTAGTGGATTCCTAAATTTCTGCGCTGTGTGTCATGTTTTTGTGGAACATTGTCCAAAATGTACATGTAATATGAATTTTGAGATGAAGCCATCCTCACCAGCTCCTTACACTAACAAAAAATTAAACTCATATAGCAAATTACAACCTTACAATTCCTCTTTTCTCATTTAAAACCTATAGCAAATTACTAACTTTTTATGTAATCAGTAAAAAATCAAACATTAGTAGAAAAAATATTTAATAATATAAAACTTTATATTTTAATGGGAGAATTCCTATATTAAACATGTTAGCTTGTCACAGTAAAAAAAAATCAATTTTGAAGTCATGATGTTTATAGGCTTCTGAAACAATATACAGCCCAGGAATTCAATAAAGGAGCTGACAGACATAAGCCTAAGACACTGTCATTTTTAGACAACTGACAGCATTTAAATATACAGCAGCAAACCCAGAGGTTATGGTGCCAGCTCTACCTATAAAATTAAAAGATTCTGACCTTGACACCAATAGTAGATGAAACCACAAGGCCTAGAGAATAAGATTCAGTGAGCGGCAAAGATTAATCGTAAAACAATTGAGATGACAGCAAAACTGAGGGGGATGTGAAATTATAAAACCAGAACAAAGAGAGTGCTGAAAGGCAAGCACAGAGATGCTGCAGTACACAACTCTTCACATACAATAAAGTGCATTTCTGTCACCACAGAACTGGTGTCCAGCTTCAGAATGTTTCCATACTTTCAAGCAACAAAAAACCTCTCAGAATTATCTTTCTAAGCAATTCAGGTATTGATATTCCAGCACCTAGATTATAAACAAACAAACAAACAAAAAAACACAGGTTAAATTGGCTCCAGAGAAGATGCAAAGTGTACTCTCTTCTCCACATAGTAATTCTGCAGAATTCCCAAAGCAGAGATTAGGGTGGAGGGATTTTAGGCCAAGGAATGGTTTTCCTCGGTGTAGGTTCCACAAAATGGTGCTTATGGGTACCTCACCTGATACCTGCCAGGCTCTCTGCTCCTCCTGTGGTTATTATTTTTAGATGATGGTGATGGTGGTGGCGGCGGCAGTGATGGCATGGGTTCAGATTTTTCTGAAAGACAGTAACTGCTTATGCTTATAGCTAGTTCATCTTAGTTTAAAGGAAGGCTTACATTTGGTCCCTCTAGTGTCATGGGCCTGTCTGGTAATGACACAAAAGAAGGCCTTCTCAGTGACTGCATCCAAAATGTGGAATTGTCTTCCACAAGAGACAGCCTGGCCTTCTCCCTACTCTCCTCCCACCCACAGCTTTTTATTTGAAACAGGTTTTTAGAAATCCACTTGGTTGTGCAGAACTGTCTTTTAAAGGTGTATGGGAGGTGTCATGTAATTTTATTCTTACTGTGATCTTTTTGCATCCTTTTATACTATATTACATTAAAAGTGTTTCAAAAGGATAGCTCAACAAATGGCGCACTGCAACACGCTCATATCGCAGGACATTTTATTCTGCTCTCCCATTTTTTGCATGGCTGAGGTCCACTAGATGGATGAAGCAGAAGTGAAGAGGAGGACAGCGACCCAGCCCTTAGTGACCTTACTGGCTGGAGAAAGCAATAGCAGCAGAGGTGAGGATGCATAGGGCAGCAACTTGGCAGCTCACAACATGTTGCTGCTTTGCACAGCAACAACCAAGAGGATGGAAGCTGGTTCCTCCTCCTCCAGTTGGCTGGGAAAGGATAGTAAGGAAAGCATCAGTCCTCCTCCTCCTCTAGTTGGCTGGGAAAGGATAGTAAGGAGGGCATCAGTCCTCCTCATCCTCTTCCAGTTGGCTAGGAAAGGATAATGAGGAAGGCAGAAGAAGTCCTCCTCCTCCTCCTCCTTCTCCTC
>CM034701.1:335982732-336000077 GCA_020142125.1 Phrynosoma platyrhinos
CTCCTCCTCCTCTTGTGAGAGGGAGGTGAGGTGGGACTTTCTTCTAGAGGTGCTGCTGCTGCTGCTGCTTGTACTATCAGCACCACAAGCCCTCCTTGGTTCCATACTACTTCCATGTGGGGGGAACTGCCACAGACAACCATATCCCATTGGTAAGTGATTATGTTTGTGTAAGAATGAAATATACTTGTCCCTCCACATTTGCGGCTTTGACTTTTGCGGATTTGATTATTCACATATTTTATTAATATGTTCTCTCTAGGAATATCTAGGTCCTCCAGCACAACTCTATGGTCAACTTTAACCAAATGTTGCACTGAAGGGCCTAGAGATTCCTAGAGAGAACACTCCACTAAACATTTGTAGCTCCTTCAGCGAAATTCTATGGTCAATGTTTGGCAGATGTCGACCACAGAGTTGCACTAGACTTCCTAGAGATTCCTAGAAAGTGTCATGCCCTACCTGAGCAAGGACTCAGGGGACTCAGAGGATGAGTCAGAACATCCTCTGGACCATGAGCCTATGGCAAAGGAGACCCAGGGCCCTAGCAGCCCTGCTCTGCCAACTCCCGCAGAGTCTCCAGAAGAGTCTGTGGTGTCTCAGCAGGTCATGTCACAGCCAAGCCTTCCATTGACAGAGCCGTCAAACATGGAGGAGGATCAGGGGACTGTGCCTATCTTTAGTCAGCATCGAGCCAAAAGGGCGGGCCTCAGGCTCTTGAGAAGGCTTTATGAAAAACGCCAAGGTAATCAAGGTGATCAGCCCCAGCTGAGCTCTGGCAGCTTGGGGATTTAAGCAAGTCTGGAAACGCTGCCTCGGTGCCAGAGATTATCTGAGCTTCCTGGCAAAAGCCTCTGTCTCTGTCTCTCCTTGTTCCTTGCCTTGAACCTTGACTCTTGATTATCCTGGACTCCCGGTATCCTTGACCTTCAGACCGCTGGATGACTCTCGGACTTCTACATCCCTGGACCTCAGACTGACTTGTCTCCCAGCTACTCTGAAACCCTCAACCTACAGACTGTGTTTGACTCTTCGCTGGCTGCCCCTTCGGATTGGTAACAAGAACTTGGTTTGGGGGACTCTCCCTTGCTTTGGCTATCAGCCCAACCACTGGCTTTCCAGGACAGAGAGGTGTTCTCTCAGGTAAAACATAGTTTTTTGTTATTTGGAGTTTTTCCATATTAATAGGAGACCTGTTCCCCTAACCCCAGCAAATGTGGAGAGACAAGTGAAAAAATGTGTTTTTTCCTTTGATTTATGTACACTTCCCCCCACTACTACCTAACCAAAAGAACTGTTAACTACTTCTTTTGGACTAGGCAGGCTGGGGAAAAACTACAACACTAAGGACACAGTGAACGAAAAAGGTTTAGGTGCCTTGAATCCCATTTTGGGAGAAAGGTGGGATATAAATCCCATAAATAAATAAATAAATAAATAAATAAATAAATAAATAAATAAGTGTTGCACTGATGTAACCATAACAGCTGATGAGGAAGGATGATGGGTATTGCAGTCCAGCATCTAGATGGAGACAAACACTTCCTGCCTCTGGTTTTCATGGGCATTATCCACTGAAAACTTATGTCATAATAAATTTGTTAGTATTTAAAATACCATAAGACTCTTGGTTATTTCCTTCTTTATAAAAGCACTATTATATTATTTACTTCTTTTAAATATAATTTTATTAAATTTAACTAAATAACAACTTTAACAATTCACTGAAACATGGTTACAGAAAAAAATAGAATATAGCACAAAAGAATGGTAAGCATATTTCATTTATTATAGAGTACAGTGGGCCCTTGGTCTCCACTGGGATTTGGTTCCAGGACCCCTCATGGATACCAAAATCAGTGGATGTTCAAGACCCATTAAATATAATGGCATAGTAAAATTGTGTCCCCTATATAAAATGGCAAAATCCAGTTTGCTTTTTGAATTTATGTATTTTTTAAAAATATTTTCAAATCGTGGATGGCTGAATTCATGGTTAAAAAACCCGAGGATACGGAGGGCTGACTGTATGTTGACTGTAAATTAGGTCCATCAAGTCAATGAGTCTTTACATAATTCTGCTGGAGACAGAATTGTCTGTTTTATTCTGTTCCAAAGACATTTTGAAGCAAATTCAAATATGATGACCAGCAATTCTAGATCAGCTATCGCTTTCTGTACAGTCTGTGGGAAAATATATTCTATACAGAATTTTTGATCACTGAAAGCAAGGTTGTTGTTTTCTTCTCACACACAACGTAAGTATCTAGATACTATTTTTATCAGATAATTTGTCCAACCTCCCCCCACCCAATCTTTCAAGTGTAACATTTGAATGTATAGTTTGGCTTTTAACTTGGTAAACCTATTACACTGAACCACTGTAAACTACCATCTCTCTCTAGGATTAATTACAGTTTTAATTAAATTAAAAGATTCTGCTTACATGACCTCCCTGTCAAGTCCAAATACACATTATCTGCTCTGAGACTTGTCTCATAGGAAACCTCCCTTCAACATTTTACAAGACAGTTTGCTCTTCCTTGTATCTCCCAAAAGCCATCTTGGAACTTAATTTCCAATTTTGTTCATGAATTACAAGTACATGAAGAGTTTTTCATGAATATTCCATGACCTCTTCTTTATGAAGCTTTACTGGGAAGGGATATAAAAGACAACAGGAAAGAAAAACATACATAAAATTGTTTAGGCAGGGGGGAGAGTGATGCATGTTTGTCTGAATCGGAGGTAAGGACAAATGTAGTCTTATACAAATAATGAGTCCAGCTTTGCACAAATGAATTAAAACTAAGTCAGTTGGGTTGTTCCCAAACTTCTCCCTAGGTCTCTTTCCTCCTTTTTCTGTCTACTCTTACATTCAGTGTGCTATCATGCTGTTTCTCCTGAAAGGGGAAAGAACAGGAAAAAGAGAAAAGGCAGCTGCTAGAGAACTTCCCTGTATTTCTTTAGTCAAAGAAACACAGCAGGATACCTTGGAGCGCCCTGGTCCGGAGCGCCGCGGGGCTATGGCAGCCACACCGCGGCGCTCCTGGAGCGACCCTGAAAGGAGCGCCAAATTGGCGCTCCTTTCATAAGTCAGAAAAAGTGCGCCCTAAAAGCGGCGGGCGCACTTTCTCTGACTTATCCTCCGCAGCGCGTCCGGTTGCTGCGGAGGGAGGTCGCTCTGAACGCGCCGGCCGTCCGGTGGCCCGGAAGCGCTCAGGGCGACCTCAGGAAGAGGAAGGAGCGCCGCGCGTGCGGTGGCTCCTCCTCTTCCGGGCCTCCAAGACGACTGTTTTAGTCGTCTGCTTAGGCCCTTAGTTTCTACCAGCCTTCATTCTCATTCACTCACTTTGTCTGCTATCCCAATATAACGTACACATTCACATTTATATAAACAATGCTTTGTACTGGCAAGGGAGAAAGTGAGACAAGCTTTACCTTTAGAGGTTGTGTTATATGTAGGAAGAAATGTTCCCTTGAAAAATAATATATATACATTATTTATATTTGGAGGGATACAGAGCCAACTTGCCGCGCCCTGTTTATTTTTACAGAACAATGATGCATACAGGAATTGTCAGTGTGCAAAATGTAAGTAAGATTCATTGGTCACAACCCAAGAGCTCAATTTCAAAGCACCGGACATAGCTAATGACCAACTTCATACATCAGGGTCTGTAACTGTGTGCCTTCAAGTCAATACCAACTTATAGCAACCCTAAGGGGAACCTATCACAGGATTTTCCAGGCAAGATTTGTTCAGAGGAAGTTTGCACTTGCCTTCCTCTGAAGCTGAGAAAATACGACTTGCCCAAGGTCCCCTAGTGAGTTTCCACAGCCAAGAGGGGATTCAAACCCTGTTCTCTAAAGTTCTAGTTCAGGGGTAGGCAACCTTTCCCCTTTAAGAGCCGAGGGACTCAGCTCCCAGCATCCCAGGAGATATTGGCCAACATGGGACTATTGGCCAACATGGCTGAGGCTTCTGGGAGCTGAAGTCCCTTGGCCCTTAAAGGGGAAAGGTTGCCTACCCCTGTTCTAGTCCCTCAGGGCGGAGTATAAATCTCCACATGCAAAGTTAGGTATTGATCGTTCCATGCAACCTTTGTGTTAAATAGCAACGCTGCACAATTAAACATCCAACCAAATGTGCATGTGTATCTGCATGAATAATGGCATTGCACATACAACTTCAATTCCATAGACTTGGACTGAATGTGGATGTTGTCCATCAGGGACTTCAGCAAGAGAACTTAATTCATGCATCAGACTTGAACAGGATTCTGCCCAATGTGTTAGCTTCTCTGGCACAGAAAAACAACAGGTCCTTTCACACTATGCAATATTAGTGCTATGATTCCATTTTAACCACTATGGCTGCTTAATATGGAATCCTGGGTTTTGTAATTTGGTGAGATCCTAGAAGTTGTCTCCAGCTGAAAACTCTAAATACAGTGCCCCTCATTATGCTGCAAATCCCATGTTTCCATAGGATGGAACCATAGCAATTAGTGTTCTATAACTGCCTAGTACAAAAGGGCCCCAGGTCTATTACTTCTCCATGTGAACAAAAAAAACCCCAAACAGTCCCCTTCTATATACACATCACTATCATGCAATATACACAATAAAGTAGACAAGAAAGGACATCATGAAAACTTAAAATAATAGCAGGTTCTGTTAAAAACCTGATAAACGAAAAAATGTTTATATGAGAATAATGTTGAGCTGCAGAAAATCCCTTGATTCTTAAGGTTAACAGTGCAACAAAGAATTTACTTGAACTGATGTAGAAACCCATTTCAAAGTATCTTTTAGAAATTAGTTCCAGTTCCTGCTAATGTGGAAAAATTCATTTTTAAGGCCTAGCTGTTTTTGTTTTTGCTTTCTCCCTCAGGAGATAATAGAAGAGCTGCAATAGCTCTGATAATTTAGCAGCTCTCCAGCACTTTGATCATGTAATTAAGAAGAGGTTTTACTTCATTTTCTTTTTACAGGTTTTATAGGTTATTAGACCAAAAAAAAAAACAATCTTTAGGACAAGGATAGCCTAATGATTAAATCAGAGGAAGTACGGTATATTATTAAGCAATTTATACAAATCAGAGAGGCAAAATAGTTTGCCTATTTCTAATAAAAGAGAACAAAAGTTACCTTTTTAAAATGAGAAAAGGCTGGGGGGGGAACCATATTTCCACATGGTTGTACGCCTGTGAAATTTCACCCAAAAGCACTGTTCAACCATAACCAAGTCAAACGGCTGAAGTTCTCATTACACCCACAAAGTCACAGTTGATATATGAGTCAACGACTCCAAACACTGAATTTTCAGAGCTTCCTCAAATCTCTTGACAGAATCTCTCTCTACGTTTTTATTTATCACAAAATCAAACTGCCAAGAGTTATTTAATTCCCTTTGTTCGTTTTAAATATTAAACAATATAAATTAAGTTCTACTTTATATTTAAAATAAATTAAGTCACAAAAGAGCAGGAAAGTGGATGACACAATTCTATAAATCCTTCACTGCTGTCGCAGGTGGAGGTAAAAATATTGCAGAAACCCTGGGAATCATGAAACTTCACAACCACTCAGGGAGCCCTGACTGTTCTCAAAATTGCATCATCTAACATCTTTCTGAGTGAGATGCACAATATACGTTTGCTATAGAAGCAGAGAACAAAACAAAATGCATTCACTAAAAATTATGCACCAGCAACTATTATATATTAAGATAGGGGAAATTAAATTTCTATTACCTTTCACCTTGCCTTCCATGGTAAATGGAATGGTTATACAAACTGAAGAAAACTGATAGTGAGAGGCAAAAAAACTTGATCCAATATTAATTTACAACCTGTGCCATGGATCAGAAGACAAAACTGTTCAAGAGTCATGCAATTGTGAATATTCAGTAGTTAAAAAATAAAACCACAGCCATAGCCCAATTCTGTATTGGCATAGCTCAGTTAATAAAGCCTCAGATTGGTGAAGGTTCTTTTTATAAAGGCTTTTTACATCCCAACCCACCTTTTCTTCCTCTGCCTACCTGGGCTTTTTTAAGCAGCACTGACACTGGACAAAGGTAAGGAGGGCTGGAGAAACACCGAGTTTCAGTGTTAGGTTGCAGCAGCCTGTTTTCATTAAACAAGGAAACAAAGCTTTGAGTTGGGAAACAACTGAGTTCTACTGTAGCTGTGTCAATTTACCTAGTTGTCTGAATATTGCTAGTTTTGAATAAAATGTTTGCTGAAACATGTTGAACTGCTCTTCTTTTGTGATAGAAGAAACTATGATATAGGAAGGTCCCATTATTTTCATGTATTTTTGCTTCAGGAAACAACTTTTCTATTAAAGAAGTAATCCCAAAAAAACACATCTACTTGGTTAAAAATACTTCTACTGGGTAAACTAAGGTATATCTATGGTTGCATATTCAAATGTATGCTCCACTATGTTCAAGGGAGCTTACTCTTAGAGACTGTAATTATACAAAGACTTACTACAGAGTAAATCCCATTGAGTTCAGTGAGAGAAGGGGGTCCCTTTTGCATAACTGCCAGACAATGGACAGAGCTTAAAAGAAGCAAGGCATAAATAATGTTGTTGTTGTTATATGTAACTAGTTACAACAAGAGTGTAACAACATTCCACTGCTGTTTCAAAATCAATGTAAGAAGAGCAAAGTTGTTTTATTGATGTAATAAGTCTAAAGTAACTTTTAAAGTTTTCTTAAGAGGCATTTTAAAAGGCAATTTTCAAGTTATTCTCTCATCAATAGTAAGGTTTTTTCCTCAAAAAAAGCACAAGATGTAATAACAAATGCAACAAGTAATGTAACAATTTAACTTGTTTTAATGAGCAAGAGGAATACTTTGCTTTTTAAACACCATATTGAGTAACCAAACCAATTATAGTAGTCCCTCCTAATTCACGGAGGATCCATTCTGGACCCTCGCCCCCCGCATGCACACAAATTGGAAAAAGCACAAATATAAGCCCCATTGGATATAACAGCCATGCACTCCTCCATAGGCAAGCATGTCATTTTGTCACGCCTCGCTTCCCAACCACGGAAATTCAAGACCGCAAACAGGAAGTCCGTGAACTAGAAGGGATGACTGTACTTCGCTGAAGCACATTCTCATGCCCCAGAGGCTTGGATCCACCTAGTTCATCTACACACTGAATATGGTTACATGCATCAAGGAATTTCAACACAAGGCTTTTAAATTTATTTGATATACCACCTTTCTCCTGGAATGGGACCCAAGACAGCTCACAAATAAAACTGGTTAAAAACTTAACATTAACATTTAAAAAAAACAATTAAAAACATCTCATTAAAGCAGCATAAAATTACATTAAAATAAAAAAAACTTAAAAAAATAAAAGCCTCCCTGACAATGGTTAAATATTAAAAGCCTGCTTGAACAAAAACATCTTTGCCTGTCAACGAAAGGAAAGCAAGGACCCTTCTGTGGAAGGGAGTTCCAGAGGATGGGAGCAACCATTGAGAAGGCTCTCGTGTCCTCACTAAGCGAGCCTGTTGAAAGAAAGCGTTCCCCTGATGATCTTAGAATTTTTGTAGGTTTGTATGAGGAGATATGGTCTTTCTTCCCATAGTCTGGAACTAAGCTATGTAGGGCTATATAGGTCATGACCAACACTTTGAATTGTACCCAGAAACAAAGCAGTAGCCAGTGAAGCTATTTCAACAAGGGAGTTATATGCTCCCTATAACTGGCCCTGGCCAGCATTCTGGCGGCTACATTTAGAACCCACTAAAGTTTCCGAACAGTTTCAAAGGCAGCCCCACATAGAGTTCATCACAGTAGTCCAAACAGAAATGAATGTCATGTGTCACTATAGCCGAATCTGACATCTCAGATAAATGGGCACAACTGATCACTGCTGAAACCTGGGCACCCAGGCTCAGAGTTGAGACCAGGAGACACCCAAGGTGCCAGGCTGAGTTTTCAGGAACAATGTAGCCCCATCCAGCATAGGCAGAGTCCTTATTCCCTGATCTTATTCAACTGACCAGGAGCAGCTCTTGTCTTGTCTGGACTAAGTGTCAATTTGCACTCATCCAGTCCATTACTGAGTGCAGACATTGGTTCAGTACAGATTACCTGATGCAAGGCATGTTTCAAGTCTTGTTGAAACAGCATCACTGGCTCAGGTCATTGCCAAGATCTACAACTAATTTATGTATGTGACTGCCGCTCCATTTTTTCAGGATGGATCATGAAGAAAAAGAGACATGATTGGAAAATGATTGGAAGCCAGTGTGTGTCTGAATATAATTTGCAGCTCCCCACATTTCAACCGTTATGTCCCCTTTCCTGCAAGTGGATACAGCTGTTTCAGGCTAAAAGCAGGATAGAATTAACTCTGCAAGCCTTAGTATCACACAAAAAAACTTTAATTCACACCTTTTAAAGGGCAATTATAGAAAAGATCCTCAGTGCAAAGGCCAGTTACAAAAAAAAAAAAAAACATTTCAGGGCAGCTAAAACGCTGTGTTTTTTTAAAAATTACATTTCTAGTTTATGAGCTCAAATGTGAGAATTTCAGTTAAAATGTAATAAAGGCAACACTAATAAAAGAAAATAAATAAATACTGTAAATCCCAAATTCTGCAATGTCTTTTAAAATGCTATTTATACAATTCTATTGATAAATTCCTATCAATTTCAAAAGGCAGACCTTCCAGTAATTTGGAAAATAGCTGTGTAAAGCAGTTGCTTAGTCAGAAAAGATGCTTCCTTTTGAGAAACCACACAACAGCTAAATCTTAAGTAGAGGCTAATAGTCATAGTCCCAGTGGGAGGCGACACAACTGTCACTTTAGCACATTTCTTAAATGTGTCTGTGCTTGTGCCTGTGACTGCTGGTACAGAGGTTTAAAACACTATGGCAAAAACTGGTGATACATAGTGAGTACTTCAGGGGAGGTCACCTAATAAAAAGGGATACTTTGCTCATTAGAATGCATTGTTAAAATTAACAGGATAGAGTATTCTTAGGCCAGCAAATATTTTTCACTCTCCAGTTTGGTGAAAAAACATTTTTTAAAAACTGTGAGTTGTTGTTGGTGGTGGTTTAAATTGGGGGGGGAACGTTGTTTGTTTAAGGCAGCTTTTTGCATTAATCTTTTCATTAAAAAATGAAAAGCTGCTTATTATATTAATACTATGAAACGTTATTTTATATATTGGAAAGCTTGATGAACAATGTTTTAATGCTTTCTTACATTAACAATCCGAAGTGATTAGATTTTGATATGAGTTATATCTTTCAATTAAACACCTATGTTTACTGCTTATTCTTTCTATTAAATCTGAATATGTGTTGTCTATAGCTCAGCCATGGAAGCCCACTGGGTGATCTTGGGCAAGTCACATGCTCTCAGCTTCAGAGAAAGGCAATGGCAAACCTCCTCTGAACAAAACTTGCCAGGAAAAATTTAGGGTCACCAAAAGTTGCAATCAACTTGAAGGCACATGACAACAACAATGCATAATAAAACATACTCTCAGGGTTGTTTAAGTTGAAATTATGTTAATTGTAGCATTTGTTTCTGAATGACATTTCTTGCGCTATAAACTAAAGAGGTTGGAAAATAGTAATAATAGCCAAACTTTTTAAAAATGTATGAATAATTGATTGTTTAAAAAAACAAGAGTGTGTTTTTTTTTTTTAAAAAAAAAAAGTCATTTGGATTAAACCAAGGTCACTTTTATTAGAGTTATTGTAATACATGTATGGTAATTCTTTCCCCCGATGCTAAAGTATCAATGAATCTCTGCTCAAGTGGCTTCTTAAATCAGAAAGGCAGTATCCATTAGTGTCAAAATTGTCTGTTATACATTATACATCTGGAATATGTTATGGCTTGAATGCATAGGTGGTTTGTAAAATTAACAGGTAGGAAACTGTTGTCATGTTCAGCAACTTTCTCCAAAGTAGGAAATTCCAAATTGTGCCAGTATAATGGCTTAGAGGTTCTTCATAGATGCTTAGACCATGGTCACCAGCATTGTTCTACACAGATATCTCCTCATTTGGGAATTATATAATTTATTACTGACTGACTCCTAAGCTATGTTCTTGCTGGCAGTAATATTTGGCCTTAAGAGAGAATCAGGTGGACAGATTTTTGCAATTTGCACTGAATAAATACTGTTCTTCTTTCCAATTTCTCTTCCTCCACCATTGTTCAACTTGATTATACTGTTTTGCAAATCTATCTATGAAAAAGAGAGAAGTGATGATACATCTTGCTAATTGCACAATCATTATTTGTACCTCATTGTCAGGTGGAAGAGAATGGGCAACTGTGGCTTTCTATATGTTATTCAACTGCATTTTCCAGCATTCTTCACCATTGGTTATAGTGACTAGGGTTGACAGAGTCCAACAACATTGGAAGGACCACAGTTGCCACCTCATCACAGGACACAAACATGACACAGAATACATAATGATGCAAAGAGCAAACATACTTATAATTGAAAATCTCTCATTATCTTCTGCTCATAAACTATCCATCCTTACGAGTTCATTTAAAACTGATTCCACCACTGGGAGCCAGAAGATGCTAATGTCCTGAGTGTTAAACTTCCTTAATGGAAACAAGCACTGACATACAAGAATTCTAAATAGGTAGGGGGGAAAACTGAAAATATAACTCGCTTGACACAAATACAGGCACTCTATTTTAAAATTTATTAAAAGCAGACACTAGAAGAATAAAGATTAAATGGTTTCTGGGAGACAGTACATCAGTGCTTCCATCATTTAAAATTTTATGTTCATATAAAAAGAAATCAGTACTTCATATAATAATAACACCTTAACCTTAACAAATGTTTTCCTAGCAGCCAGTGCATATTACTAATTAAGGACTTAGGAAATATATTCAAGTACATACACCATTTTAGTCTAGCTTGTCATCAAAATATATCTTAGGTTTTCCCCATTTATAGATGTTTTTACCACACATTTCAAAGAATTACCCTTCTATTTTATTAGACAGTGTAAAATATGACAAGAAATAAACATTTTACTGAGACTGGCATGTCTGATGTATGTAATTCAAAAACTGCCCTTTAGTACAACATAATTAAATTTCAGGTGATGTGTGAACTTTATCTGGTAGGGCAACTGCAAAATATCTTCATGTAGTCTGCTGAACCCTGACTGCACATTTGGCTCCCCAGAGGTACAAGAAAACAAGTTAATTCATTTAATCACAAGGTTGTATACTGCTCCCAGCAGGGAGATTAACAGAGGCCTGCAGAGGGTTTCTGCTTTGTCGAGGAAGAGGTTGGGCTGAGCTGGGCTGCCCTTAAGAGAAGGCGCTCTGTACCTGAATACAGATATGGCTGACAAATATATCTTGTCCAGCATGCTTGTAGCTGATTGCAAATGTGTACATTTATTATTTTAATAGAAATGTTATTTTTGTTGTACCAATCTCTGTTTTCCTATCACTATGGCCTATGGCTCAAACAAAACCGTGAACAGTTCTAATACCTATGGCATTAGAAACATATGCGCTAAATGAAGTGGCTTCCAGCCGCTATGGGGACATGACATTTACATGACGCACACTCCAAAGCAGCCGGAAGCCACTCCAACACCACCCTCCATTCCAAAGGACTGGATTATAAAAAGGAGCCTAGATGGCATGGTTTGGGACCAGAGGTGGTGGCCCGCTTTGAGAGCAAGCCGTACAGTCACCATGGTCCCAGCCCGATTGCAGCTAGTGTGGCCAGAGGCTACACCTTCCTGGTCGTCTGCTTTACACCTTAGAAACATAAAAGAATCCAGGATTTCCTTAAAACTTTTGGTTTATTAAAAAGAATCATGTTCAAAGACTCCTTCCCTATTGAGAAAAGCTTGCTTTAAAAAGTAATGGATTGGCTCTTTAAGATCAAATTATTATGCATTTCAGTTCAAGCTAGACACTGTGCACCTAAATTGATTACCAAAAGTCAACCTAGAGAGAGGGGTTCATTTTGCAATATTTCTGTTTCATTATCTGCCAACACTAAATTTCCATTCTAGAGTCAATACAAATAATAACTTTGTTTTTAAAAAAAGCTAAAAGCCATCACAATTTGGTACAGATCAAACCAATGAACACAAAAACGATATATGAACGCAGGGCACAGAATTTATAAGAATTTATAAAGGAACCATGAATAAGATATGATATGATAATAATGATAAAAAACAAAAGAATTTCTTGGTGGTGGGTAGAAATTACTAGGAGGGTTAGCTTATTACAATGGATTATGGAAGGTGACAAAAAATAAAGCTAATAGAGGTGACACACAGCCACTGAGGAGAAGGAATTGTAACCCATTTCTTATTCAGCCCTATGCAGGTAGGGCTCAGAGGTAAGTCCCATATTGTCCAACAGGACATACACCCAGGAAAGTGAGGACAGGCCTAGCCTGTTTCAGACCCTACTCACGTATTGAGGACTCACTTCGAATCACAGAACCATAAAACCATAAGAACTGCAAAGTAAACCAAGGATCATCTAATCAAACAGGAAATGCACAGCTAAAGTATCCCTTTTGATGGGTGGGATTCAGGATTTTATGTTCTGTTTAATGTATGGAAATTGTAATGTTGTAAGCTGCCCCGATTGCTCTGCAGAGGGGCGGGATATAAATAAATTATTATTATTATTATTATTATTATTATTATTAGAATCCTTCAATGAAAGAAAGCACACCACTCTACCCCAGCATATACACATTATGCTTACTGCACTGTTAAACATCATGATTTTCTCATATTTGCATCAAATATGCAACATGGAAATGCAAAGAAAATGAAATACATTTTCAATGTATTCTGTGACCAGGTCAGAGACCTCTTTCAGGCTAGATGGACCTCTATGTACTTTAGTATCTCTTGCTGTTAAAATATATGTGAACATGTGAATGCAAATGCTTCTTATTAGTAAAAACTGGAACTGTGCAAGCTGTATGTTAAGAGCAGATGGTGTCGTAATTTTTGCTTTTTAAAACAATATAAAAGGGACATGTTCAAGTAATTAGCAACAAATCTTAACAGACATCCAGTGTGGAGTAGTGGTTTGAATGTCTGACTATGACTCTGGAGGCCAGACTTTGATTCCCCAGTCAGGCATAAAACCCACTGGGTGACTTTGAGCAAGTCATATGTCCTCAGCCTCGGGGAAGGCAATAGCAAACCTCCTCTGAACTAACTCTTGCCAAGAAAACCCCATGACAGGTTCACCTTAGGGTCACTATAAGTTGGAAATGACTTGAAGGCATACAACAGTTGAAAGACAGCACTTTAAAAATGCCTTGATTCCAAATGCTATACAAAGCCCTACATATTCATGGATTCCCACGTGGTTGACCCTTCATGGATACCAAATTCCATGGTTCCTCAAGTCTCAATATACAAGTCTCATTATATACAATGGCATAGTATAATTGTGTCCCTTATATAAAATGGAAAAATTAAGGTTTGCTTTTTGGATTTAATTTTTTTTTTCAAGCTGTGGGTGACTAAATCTACAGATGCAGACTCTGTGGCTACAGAGGGCCAACTGTAATGAAAATTAACCCTCAATATACCACTGGATAGCTGCTATCTTATAACACTAATATATGTCAGTGTTCAACATCAAAGTCTTGGAGAGGCCTGGAACAATGTTGAGTTTCGGCAAAGAATATCTTCACTCAGATATACAGAGAAGCATCAGACAAGCAGGTGTAACATAAGATGGTGGCCAAGAGTAGGAACCTTGATGCTGTTGTTGTGTGCCTTGACGTCATTTCTGACTGATTGCGATCCCAAGGAGAACCTATTATGAGGTTTTCTGGCAAGTTTTGTTCAAAAGGGGTTTGCCTTTGCCTTCTTCTGAGGCTGAGAGAATGGGACTTGCTCAAGGTCACCAAGTGAATTTCCATGGACAAGCAGAGATTTAAACCCTGGTCTCAGAGCCAAACCACTACAGCACACTGGAAAGATTATCACATAAGGATATAAACCGTCTTACCTGAGCTGGCTTTAAATCATAGGCAGGCAGCATCCTGATATTATCAGACACATTTAGCTGCTGAAATCACCTCCTGAGTGCAGCCCAAGTCCATCGCCGTTCCGAGGGATTCCCCAGCAGCCATTTTTTCAAGCCGGAAAAAACCCAGCTTCAAAAAGATGTGCAAGGAGCACCTCTTCAAACAGCAATGGACCCAGGCTGCACCCAAGCTGCAATCTCAGTGACTAAATGCATCTGATAATATCAGGATCCCACCCGCTTCTAATTTTAAGCCAGCTCAGGTAAGCCCCTGGTTATACAATACTCTCCTGGTTCTCAGCAGCAATCTACTGTCCTTTTATTGTGTGTAGACTCTTTATGCAAGCAATAATGCTTACATTTTAAGACTCAGGAAAATGCATATGGTAGGATGCAATTTTTGCTATACTTTGGATCCAAAGCATTGGCTTCAAATGTTTAAAGCACAACTTTGTACTGAAGCAGGAGCTAAATTTTCTACTCCTTGCATATCCAGATTTTGCAAAAAGATCTTAAAGAATTCTTCAGTCTATCCAGACACTGTGTTAAAGGACTAGCATCCCATTGTTTGAACACAAGGAGAGAAAAAAAGTTATGACATTTTTTTCAGAGAAATATCCATGTTAAGAGAGCCAGCATGGTGTACTGGTTTGAGCATTGGACTACAACTCTGGAGACCAGGGTTCGATTCCCCTCCCTGCCATGGAAATGCACTGAGTTACACATTTTCAACCCCAGAAAATCACGGTAGGAATGACTTGAAGGCACACAACAACAAAGGTATGTTAGATGGCAATGGAAAAAACAACAGTGAGTAAACATGTGGTTGTGACTATTTTTAATTGTAATTATTTTTAATGACTATTTTGATGCAGTGACTCAAGTGGTTAAGATGCTGACTTTGTTGATTGCAAGATTGCCAGGTTGGCAGTTTGAAGCCCAGGTGCTGCATGATGGGGTGAGCTCCTGTCACTAGTCCCAGCTTCTGCCAACCTAGAAGTTTGAAAGCATGCAAATGCAATTAGATAAATAGGTACCACTTTGGTGGGAAGGTAAAAAGCATTCTGTACAATCATGCTGGCCACATGATCACAGAGTAGTCTCTGACAACACTGGCTCTTCAGATTAGTAACGGAGATAAACACCACCCCTACAGTTGGACACAACAACCTTGTCAATCGGGAATACCTTTACCTTTATTTTTAATGAGCAATTGCTTTTAATTAACATTGCTTTTTAGTTCATAGCTCAGTCAGACTCAAAACCTGAAAAACTAATATGAATGGTAAGTGTACCTGAAGGTACAATTATGGAACAGTAACAAGCATACCACTCTGGCACTCAAATAATGACCAGAATCTTCAAAGTGCCAAGGCTTTTACATTCTGTTCCTGGAAAGAAAAATGTTGTTGTTTTTCTTTGGTCCTCGCAGGAGGCAACAGAGTACAGAACTTCTAAAATTCTGCGTAAACTAACAAGCTGATTTTCAGAGTTTCTGAATCCCCATAACTCACCAAAAAAAAACCTTTACTGCATGTTACATTTGTTTTCCACCTAGACATAACAGGCCTGGTTCATTTGCTTTGGGTCTTCTTTACACCACAAGATGTGTGTTTTTCAAAGAACAGGAAAGCATTCGAGTTTAAGCGTGTAGGAGCTGAAAAAGACAGAATCATCTTTCAAATAATAATAGCAGGAAGAAAGAATCAGGGACTGCTATCTTTTTCAACAATCTTTTCACACAATTAAATTACAATATGCTGATGCAACTCAGCTTGGGTTACCCTTTTAACAGACTGTTACAGGTGCCAAAGCTCTGATGTGAATTAAATAGTCTCTCACCCTTTCCAAACCCGTCTCGTTGTTTGGAAATAGAACATGAATTAAACAAAGTCATCTTTGACAAAACAGTTTTAATTTAAAAACTAGTTATACTATTCAGAGGAACTCATACTGGGCTACAAGAAACAGAAACAGTAACCTAAGCCAGCCTGGAGTCAACTATCTGGAATACAATAGTGGTTTGCCATTTAAATCATTGCCATCCCTTTGAAGAAAGTCAAAATGCTGTCAACTTCTGATGTGCACACAGTAGGCTAAAACATTCATTGCAAAATGAATCCAGTCTCTGTAATTCCTCAATAAATCTCAGACAGCATAGCCATTTGAGAGGTAGGGCTGGGTTTACAAACTGTGATGCACTTGGAAGTTGGGACTCCTAGCTTCATATCAAAACTGCACAAACATGAACCTCTTTGTATGGCCTTGAACAATCAGGCCAAACAATACAAAGGAGGCGCTTTCAGCCTAACCCATAGATTACTAGAAGCATAAATTGGACCCTCCTGATCCAAATGTATATACACTGCACAGTTTTAGCAATTTGACACTGCTTTTGCTGTCACTGGTACTGAATTCTGGGATTTGTGGTTTGGTTATGTACTTAAAAGACTTCTCTGTGTGAGAACTCTCAATGCTACAGATCAGAGGCATGCACTAGAGCTCTTTGGCAAAGAATTCCAAGTACCTCACCAAGCTACAAATCCCAGGATGCCGCAGGCCAGAGAAGACTTGTTTTTGTTGTTATTGTTCTTTGTTGTTTGTTTTTGCATTCAAAGCCCTGTGTTCCTTGGAGCAGGGGCAATTCACATTCACCAGGGGTTTAAGTTAATTGCGGTGTGTGAATTAGGGCAATATCCACCTAATACAAATTCTGCCTGCCCCCTGATGAAATTTTCCTTCAGTCTCCAAATTTCTAGCATGGCTGAGAGGTAGGTCTAATGTGCATCACAGAATTAATGCCGCGTGACACTGCTTTAACTGCCATGGCTCAGTGCTATGGGATTCTCAGGTTTGTCGTGGCATCAGAGCTCTCTGACAGAGAAGGATAAATATCTTACAAAGAATTGATTTGCTATTGCCTTCCTCTGAAATACAACCTACAGCATCTACTATTCCTTGGTCATTCCCCATCCAAATACAAACCTTAGTTTCTGAAATCTGATGGGATCGGGTGCCTTATAGATTCATAAAGTTGGGAGAGAGTCTGTAGGCCATAGAGTCCAATCCTCAACTCAATGCAGGAACCCCATCTAGAGCAAGTAGCTGTCCAGCCTCATTTTGAAAACATCCAGAGAAAGAGACCCCACAACCTCTACAGATAATTGGTTCCATTGCCAAACTCTTACTGTAAGGAAGTTCCTTATAAAGAAGTTCCTTCTAAAGCAACTGAGCACCAGGTGTCTCAAAGGCAAGGTGATTATAAATC
>CM034701.1:336000177-336034144 GCA_020142125.1 Phrynosoma platyrhinos
CATTTTAATATTTAATGGGACTTGAGTATCCATGGATTTTGGTATACACAGGGGAATCCTGGAACCAAATCCCAGCAGATATCAGGGGCCCACTGTATAAGTTATGAAACATAAATTAATTTTGTGTTTAGACTTGGGTCCCATCTTGAAGATATCTCATTATGTACATATGAGCAAATACAGACATTCTAAAATTAAAAAAACAACCGCCAAATCCAAAAATACTTCTTGTCCCAAGCATTTCAAATAAAGGAGACTCAACCTGTATCATGATTCTGAAATGGATGACACCTTGCTGATGCATGCCTTTTCAACCTTGGTAAACTCTCCTGTATATAACCCAGACTGGTATGACTCACTTGTAACTGCTTCTCTCTATTACAGCCTGTCTTGCATAGCACTTGCTTCCTATGCAGCTAAGTTTTATTGATTGTGTAGTAGTTGTTGTTTTTATTAGATGTTGCTCTGTGCACCAGGATATTTTAATTAATGAGTTTTCATGAAGGCATCCACGTGCTTTGCTGTCTTCCATACTCAAAACAACTCAATTCAGCCATTACAAAGCTAATCATACCATTTGTCTAAACTTAAGAAAATATACAAGTCTGTGCTTAGTTTGGTCCAGGTTACATGGCTTCACAAGATAGTGCTTGATTTGCTCTTAAAATTATCCCCTTAATTACAGACCATTCTTTTTTGGGGTGGCAAAAAGCAGAGGTTAATTTCAGGAAACACATCTGGGCAACATTCCAAATTCCAATTCAAGTTCTTCATCAGTTGTTCACAGTGCTTCCTCTCTCTGATAGTACCTATCAGTAAAAGACTCCTTGGTAACATGTCACGCCGCAGCAACCATTTCAAACAATTTAATCAAGAATAGATTTCTCTAGAGAATCCAAGATGTGTCTGCAATGTTTCACTTGAATTCAATACACGTCTCAGGTATACAGTAAAAATGTTGGAACCGTGAGGAATTCAACTGACAAGGTGAAAACTGAAATGCAAGCGGCTGGGCAGTAGCATACAATATATCATTTTCTCTGCAGATTTACCAGCATTTTATTTAATGATGCTATTTTCCAAACAAGCATCAACAAAATTTAGAGATTCTGCCTTAAAGGTTGTCCCTGTTAAGAGCAGTCTTCCTCAATCTGGTTGAGGAAGTACCTGGTCTGCATACTGACTTAAGATTAATAGGAGTCACAGTCCAATACATCTGTAGGGAATAGTGGTGATACTAGAAAAAAAAAATTGGCTACAGACATAGAAGGGGCAAATATGTTTCTAGGTGGATAGCCCACATCCCACAATGGTGGAAAACTCTCAGATTTTTAGAAAAATAAATTTGGGGTGGTGTTGCACAAAAGGGTTGTTGAATACATGCAACCCATGCCCAGCCCTAGCTATCCAGTTGATAATATTGTCATGCCCTGCTCCAGGAGGCAAGAAGAGGCTGAGAGCCCAGGGGACATTCCAGCAGCAGCCTCTGGATGTAAGTCCACAGGCATTACTAGGACCAAGTTCCATGGGATTTTCAAGTTTCCCTCACCCCAAGCCAGACTTACCAAGGCCTGTTCCCACAGAGAGACACCAGGAGAAAGAGACACAACAGCATTCTCTGTGGCAGGGAGCACCTACGAGCCCCAGACATGCTATAAATATCCCTGCACCTGCCTCGGTACAGTATGTTGACAACCATCCATTGTGCTTGGGAGATGCCTTGCTGTTGCCTTGTACCTTGACTGATTGCCTGTTGCATGGAACTCTACTTGGACCTGGGCTACTCTTTTGAATTTTCCCTCTGAATCTGCTGTACTGGACTGACTGAAGTCTCATGATGAACCTGGACTGGATTATATGACCACTGCTTTTGCTACCAATGACTTGGGGGGGAAGCAGACGGGAGCTTCCCATGCGCCGCGGGTCGGAGCGCCGGCGGAGCTCAGCCTCCGCACCACAGCGCACCTCCGGCGAATCTAAAAGGAGCTCCAAATTGGCGCTCCTTTTAGATTTCAGGGAAAGTGCGCCCTAAAAGCGGCGGGCGCACTTTCCCTGACTCAAACGCCGCAGCGCGTGCGGTCGCTGCGGCATGAGGTCATCCCCGGAACGCCGGCCGTGCAGAGGGCCGGCGACTCCGAGGGCAACCTCAGGAAGAGGAAGGGGCGCCGCTCGTGTGGCTGCCCCTCCTCTTCTGGGCCCGGAAGACGGCTCTATTAGCCGTCTGCCGAGACCCTTGGTGAGACAAGTTCCCTTTCTCTGTGTGTGTGTGTGTGTGTGTGTGTGTGTGCTTGAAACACTGAAACTCTGGACTGAGGGTTTGGCTAGCCTCCCAAGGGCAAAACAGGAGAGATATCTTAAGATGTTATTACAGGTGAACAGTGTCTTTCCTTCGATAATGGCAGGAGTGCAGAAATGGAGAGTTCAGAGGGGAAGCTTCTTGTTTGGAGGCACTTTTCACTTGCCCCACTAAAAGCTGCTCCTGGTGGGCAACCAAGTTGAAGAAACCTGTTCTAAAGAATAGGACCAACAGTGATAAGCATATATGACTTTGAAATCTCACTGCATGTGTCACAATGTTTGAATGTTCATAGACATACACATAATGATGTAGTTCAGAACCAATGGGCTGTCCGAGCAGAGGGGGAAAAAACAGGGGTAGGCAACCTTTCCCCTTTAAGGGCCGAGGGACTTCAGCTCCCAGAATCCCAGGAGCTATTGGCCAACATGGGACTATTGGCCAACATGGCTAAGGCTTCTGGGAGCTGAAGTCCCTCGGCCCTTAAAGGGGAAAGGTTGCCTACCCCTGGGGAAAAACAATAGACAAAACAGAAGAACCACTGAAGAGCAATGGTGCAGTGGCGAAAATAGGAAGCTCTTCCTCCCTAAGAATATATATCTTGCCCAATATCAGGGCACTGCTGACTATATACTGCACTAGAGTGCACTGGAAGGTGCTTCAGACTGCATTTCTGGTGGTTCACAATACAAAGCAACTTTATACAAGGCCAAGTGTGACTGGTTCTCACCCTCTGGCTCCTGATATTTTCACCAGTAACAATATCCAGGTCTCACAGAAAGCTTGGCTGGAAAGTAACAAAGCACTGATCCTCAGTTTGAAAAAGAAACAGAAATGGACCATAGGAAGAGGCCCAGACAGTTTCAGTCCCAGTAACTACACTTGAAACATTAAATGGAAAGATCCCCCAGCCAGTTTGGCATCACTGCAGAACCAACTACCTACCCATTTTTGTCCTGGCCAAGGTGAGCCAGCCAGAAAGAATCAGAAGGAACTGGACAGTGCCCTACTTCAAGACCTCTGCCTCAACGTACATGTGTAGGAATTAAATCCCAAGCATACCCAGCTCAGAATAGTACCCAGGATCAAAAATACAAGCAAGAAAGATAAGCCATGCCTTGAAGATAAAGCATTGCAGCCAGCAATAGGTAGCAGGCAATTTCTAAGACTTTTCTAATTGGCAGCTGGGTAGGAGGTAGAGCAAAGAACTATGGCATTTATTCAGTCTTTTTAATTAAACAAATTAAATTTGAATGCACTTATAGGATGGTGGTATTGTAACCTAGAAGCCCCTTACCCATCATTGTTTGTTTTTAATTTATGCATTTATTTCATTTGCATCCTAACTTTCTCCCAATATGGGACTCAATGAACTAATTATAAACATAAAATAAAATACAGTTAAAATAATATATGTACAAGTGCTTTAAAAAGTTAAATAGAGAATTGTATTATTTTAAATGATTTACAATCAACATAATGCATAAAATAATGGCACAAAATACCACCTTAAAAGACCCTTCTGCCACACCCAGTAAGCTGTTCAAACAACAACTTAACTAATAAAAAGGATTATTTTTAAAATCTAGCTCTAGTTTGCCTTTTCTGTGCAACAGGATGCTGCTGGGGCAGAAAAATATGTGTTCAAAGCAGTATTTTGGAGTTGCTTTGTATGCATGATGCTTGAAATTAATTGCTCTTGAACTTATTCCATCTATTATGACCTCTGACTCCACCTACCAAAGACTTCTCCTATAATGAACCTCACCAGCTACTATTCAATAAGTTTTTTTAAAAAAAAACCAACCATCATGCCTCTGGTCATCAAAATGGAAATCATAAGAAAAGTGGAGGCTAATGAAGTGGGTGGAATAATGGGTATTCAATATATAGTGGATAAATTGCTGCAGACGTAATGCAAAATATAACAATTCAGTATATATCAGTACACAGTATATATATTAAAAAATACTTTATCTGATGGAAGCTGAAGAACTAAATAACACTAATTTCCACTTTCTTCTCAGCTCTCAAACCCATTCTATGTCACCAATTCAATTGTTATGCAAAATACTGACAACTCAGGAGTTATTATAATGGAAGATTGTAGTGAAAAATTAATTAGTAACACTACAGTAATAGCAATGTTAATTAAATCATTTAAAACCTTGCCTATAGCAATTTTATGTGAATAACATTGATGTTAACAATTCATTCCTTGTGCCTTATCCCACTGATGTTCATTTGTACTGCTCACACTAATTATAATGTAGTGTTTTTCAAATTTCATATACTATCCAAATCAACTACTTATTACCTTGTAATTGTACTGTTTACATCTCAAGACATGGCTTCAGTAAGATTGCAGGAAATTCTTCCTATGGAATAGTGATCCTTACTGGGAATGAATGTATACCATGGTCTTCAATATTTTAGTTATCTCATTTATCAGAGAGCCAACATGGTGTAATGGTTTGAGCCTCAGACTATGATCCTGGACACCAGGGTTCGATTCCCCGTTAAACCATGGAAACCCACTAGTTGGCCTTGAGCAAGTCACACTCTCTCAATCACCCCCTCTGAACAAATCTTGCCAAGAAAACGCTCCAATAGGTTCACTTTAAGATTGCCATAAATCAAAAACAACTTGAAGGTACAAAACAAATTTATTTATACTTATACTTTCCTGCAAGGAGCTCAAAAAAGCATGTGAAGCTTTCCCTTTTCCCCATCTTATCTTCACAACAACCCTCTGAGGTAGGTCAGGCTGAGAAACACTGTGTGTTCCAAATTCAACTAGTGAGCGTCATGGTCCAGAGGGAATTTGAACTGGGTCTCTCCAGATCTAAGATGGTCATCACTATACCACCCCGACTCATGGCAGAGGAGTAAGTGTTCCTGTCCTGACATTGATGTGTACATTTTACTGGCTTGCTTACCCTTTTTACTAGCTTACTTGCCCCTTCTTCCTGCCTTTCTCTATCTCACATGCACAAAGGTCAGAATCCTACTGGCACAGCACACTGTTTGTATTTTTCCAGATGTATATGGTGATGCCAGAAGAAGGGAGACAACTCTGATCAGCCGATTTCACTCTGTCTTGCCTCCTTCAGAGCCACTACACCCCCAGCCTTTTTCTGCCAAGTGCCACTATCTACACCAATGTAACTGGTGTAACACAGCAAAGGGATTTCAGCCCAATAGTTCCCCTCCAAAAAAATCTGTAGAGCATAACACAAAAAAATGAGTAGTAGAGCATCTGATAACTCCAGTTTCTATATACTACCTAAAGGCTCCCCCAGAACTGCAAAAGAAAATTGAAAGCAAAGGGGAAAAAATTCAAAAAGATAACAGAATGTCGACTGATTCTTGAGATTATATTAAGCATCTCACATGACTCTTACTATTTATTAATGAACATCTCAGATCCTGAGCATCAGTCCAAGATGCTAAATCACTGAATGCTGTATGGGGAAAGGCAGTAGGCTGCACACACCGTAGTCCACATCTATTATTGGGGCTACTTGCCTTTTCCACTGAAATTTCTAGCGACTGAATTAAACACTTCTGCATCCATAATAGAAGACTATTCTGTGTATAGTAAAATACCGTAGTAGTTCTTAACTGGCTTTTAATAAGACAATGCAATTTCAATCTTTAAAAATAACACTAAATTAGTTAGTTGCTTTTCTTATATCAGAAGACCTTAGCAAGTATACATTCTAGGAAGAAAAGAAAAAATTGTTACTTGCTTTGTTTTATTTGCATTTTTTCATTTGCTTCTATCATTATATTTCATTTTCTAAAATCTACAGAAAGTAGTGAAACACACAACAGAGCTTAGAAAAGTTCCTGTTTAAAAGAACAGAATGAGCATCCCTCATCCAAAATGCTTGGGAGCATAAGATACAAAGGGCCGACTATATGTAGTTACAGGCAACACTTTTACTGGTAACTCATTCCACCTACTATTTGTGTCTTCATATACTGCTGAAAGCCCAATTCACATGTATCTAACCGTGAATTATTTGCTCTTTGTCTTAGGGCGAGTTGGTAACAAAAAATCTGAATATCTCTGTTACCAAATGAAGGCAAACTAGGATCACTTTGCATAGGATTATACTGATTAAGAACAAACTAGAGCTGTGGTAGTATATTTAAAAGTACTACTCAGTGAGTATTTGTTGAAGGAGAAGCCGATGGCAATCATGATAGAGGAAACCAAAATGAACAATGCAGCCCTTGAGGATTCCCTACCAAGATGCTTTCAAGAATTGTACAAAATCACGCTTTCCTTGAAAAAATAAATAGAACAACTGTACCCCATTATCCTAAATCCCACCATTTATCATTGTATGGATTTAATCAAAACCATTTGTTTACTTGAGTTAAGCCAACAGTTGCCCTTTCTCTTGAACTCTTTCCTGGTGAAGCTTAATCTTAGAGAACAGGAAAAGATTGATATGCATGGCCTCCTTCTTGCTTACTGAAAGTGTATCTATTGATATGCATGGCCTCCTTCTTGCTTACTGAAAGATGAAATTAAGAGGTACTGTAACTATAGCCTGGGAAAACTTTCTAGTCCAAATACATTCTGGAAAGAGGGAATAGAAAGAAAAAATATTCCAAGTCCATGGAATCAATCTAAGGAAACAATCATAATTCTGCAAATATTTTTTAAAACAAAGAAGGATTTGCAGTCACTTCCCTGTTTCTCTCCTTTGTAATCCAAGATTACTTTAGGCTGCATAACTTTTTATGGTTGTACAATTATTATTTTGTAATATTTATATCCCACATCACTTCCTCCAGAAAACTCAGGGAAATAGGCATGCCTTCTGTTCTGTCCTGACAAGAAGTCTGTGAAGGGGGTCAGACTGAGAATCGCTAACTCTTCCAAGTCAACAATGTCACATCTCAGCAAGGATTTGAACTCACGTCCACTGCCCTTCAAAAACTCTACAACAGGGGTAGGCAACCTTTTTGAGCCGGGGGCCAGGTTGCTGTCCCTCAGACAATTGACGGGCCGAAGCACCAAAAATAAATAAATAAATAAATAAATAAATAAATAAAAATTAAAAAAGAATTTAAAAATTAAAAAAAATGCATGCACACTCTCTCAGCCCCAGAAAAGCCAGGGCAAACCCCCTGTGGAGATTTTGCCAAGAAAACCCCAAGAACAAGTAATAACAACAATAATCAATATCATCATGGGGGGGCGGCGGCGGCAGGACCGGTTTGGGGCCGGTCCAAAGGCCTTGCTGGGCCACATCCAGCCCCCGGGCCTTAGGTTGCCTACCCCTGCTCTACAACAACCAAACACTTTGGCTAGCTCAGGAAATGGGAGTGTATCAGATTGTTACCATATGTTCAGGGCTGACTAGAAGAAATACTTCATATAATTCTAACGCCATCCAAAATGCTTATTGGACCTATAATACATCTCTTTATTGGTTCAGGTGCCTAGATAACCAAAAAAAAAAATGCCCTCCTCTGTGCAGCCCTTTGTGATCTATTGACCTAAAACACCTTCTATGCTACCTGCAAGATCCAAATTCACACAATGGTATGCACAAAGGGCATCAACCAGCCACTTCACATATGATAACACCTAATATCATACACAAATACTTGTGTAAGTCTTTTTGTTTGAGCTGTTGTTGTTTTTCCCGTTCTCATGTCACACAATCCCGATTTTTACCTTAATGACTAAATGGAATCATCCCTTCCCTGGTCTCGACCTCAATTTAATCAAGCTGCTTCCCTCCTTAAAAAACATATGGCTAGGAAATCAGCTACACAAACAGGCATCCTACAAGTGTCTCATCCCTGGTATTAATGCCTGGGTTGCAGCACCTCTTATTTAGGAAACATTAGGCATACCCCTAGCTCTATTGTTTCTCAGCTACAGGTTCATCAGTTCTGACTTTGCAATAAATATTCCTACATATATCAGTGTATCTGGCTCAGTTCACTTCTTACAGCTCATCCCACTCATGAGCCTTCTGAAGGCTGTCATAACCGTTGTTGTTGTTGTGTCTTCAGGTCGTTTCTAACATATGACAACCCTAAGGCGGATTTATCACAGGGTTTTCTCAGGCTGAGAGGGTGTGACTCGCCTAAGGTTACCCAGCAGTTTTCCTTGGTCAAACAGGGAATCGAACCCCAATCCCTAGAACCCCAGAGTCCTTGTCCTACGCTCAAACTACTACTCCAGGCTGGCTCTCACCATTGCCATACTGCATGTTTTAGATGGGATGTTTTCCAAGTGTCGTTTAATGTTTTAGTTGAGTATGCTAATTGAAAGATACAAAAAAATGATACAAGAAAGATGCAAAAATAGAAAGATACAAAATTGTGGCATTTTTAAAATGCTACAATTTACCCTGAGCCCAATATAAAAAAAAAAATTAAATATTTTTTCCAAAATAGGAAAAAGGAAATTAAGAAGAAGAAGAAGAAGAAGAAGAAGAAACTCTATACTAATTTGTTAGAGCCAATACTTATATTTCAACCAGTAACACAGGAATGCACTGAGAGCCTTGGGCAAGTCACACAGAGAAAAGCAAAGACAAACCAAACCCCCTCTGAACAAATCTTACCAAGAAAACATTGCAACAGGCAATGACCACTGTCATTTACAGACAGGAAGCACACACAAACAACATGGAGAGTACATACACAACATGGAGAATACACACACAAACAGATCAAAATAAGCTACGCGTAGGATTCCAAGCATGACCTGGCAGTGCTCATATCATTCCTCAGGATTAATGCATTCATCCTTCTTACGTTATTGTGTCTCATGTGGGAGTAATTTACATAAGTACTCCTGCATTGATGAATTGTAATGGAAAAAGCAGGCTTTAATTATTCCACTGAGATTTTATGCAGTTCTCTCTCTAATAACATCACACACCGATTTGGAATAGTGCCACATTAAAAACAAGGAAGCAGAAATGAAAAATTGAGGTTTCAGCATTTTTAAACATGTTGTATTGATCTATTGTGTGTTCAAAATCAAATTTAAAAAATAGAATGTAGCAATTGCACCTTGATCATTAACATTACAGGTTGATAATCTGTTGCTTAACAACTACTCTAGGCCAAATAAGCAATAGTGTTCCAATGTCAAAATTAATTAAAATGTTTTGCAATAGACACAAGTGATGGTGGGGCTTACACATTCATAGTATGGTGGTCAAATTATGTTTCCAAACTATAGCAAAATTATTATGGGGTGCTGTCTTCTAGTGTATACTGGCCCTGGCCCCAATTCAGTGCTCTTTACAGAATTTCCAGAGTCTGAAAGAGTGACCTTTTTTGGACTATCACTCCAAGAAACCCCAAATACTCTGTAAACTTGCTAACCTTTGTACACTAGATAATCTTTACTGGGAAATATCATCTGCTCAGTCATAGCCTTGTAACCCAGGGAAGGGAAGAATCATGTACATGTTGTTGCAATGCAAATAATATCAGCCCTAGGTGGCATAGTGTCAAGTTATTTCAAAGAGAAAAAATGGAGTTAAGTCTCAAGGTGATCAATGGATGATTGATTTAATTAAAAGCCCAATATATTTTGGCCTATATATGTTTTCAAAGCTTTCTTCAGGGGCTTTATGAACTCATAAAAAGGGACGATAAATACATACATAATAAAACAATGCATAATTTTACAATGTATTAAGCCATTATATTTCTATACTGCCTATGAGCTGCATATATCTATTGAATTTTAACTTTGAAAATTTCTGGAACTGAAATTCATACCTTTTACTGGACAAAAAGAAGAAACTTGTGAACTGGAGGGGGTTTTATGTCCGCAGATAGTCAGGGGGAAAAAGGAGAGTTGCTAGATAACATTCAAAGACAAAAGTAGGAACATCAACAAACTCAGAGGAAATTGACAAGGGCAGGAGGCAGTCAAGATCTTCATTTAGGCCTCTGGGGGCCAAATATTTTGATTTTGAAATCCACTCTATTTTCTTTCTTATCAGAATTCTCTCCTCAATAGTATTCATGTTTTCTATAGCACAAAATCTAAGGTCTGTTGCAGGATGATGTTGTTTCAAGAAATGACTCAATAAGGGATCAATTTAGGACCGGTTCGCACAGGACAAATGGCCCTTGTTCCCTCCAGCCTTGTGTCATCATCTCAGGGCCAGGATCAGGCTGGATGCCAGCAGACCAGATGTGGATCTGGTCCAATACTGGTGTAAACATCTTCAAACTAACACCTGCTTTACCACCGAGTTTCCCAGAAACTCCATGGCAAACCTGGGCAAATTAGATGGTCCTGCACAACCCTTACCATATTCCCATTTTGTCACTACTGAAAAGATCTCCATCACTACATCTGACATGGCCACATGGGAGCAGCAAGGCACCCCATTTCCACATCAGATGCAGTGACTGGGCTCTTTTCGGTAGTGCATTGGGAGGGTGAAGTAAGGGGCACACAGCAGTACCAGGTCTCTGGCGTGAGGATAGGTGGGCATGTAAACACCTGCCTGTCCTTACACCATCCCAGGGACTGATCCAGGTTAGCAGCTGGGCCAGGAAAGCATATATTGAGCCCGTGCTTTCCTGGCCCATCTTCTCAGTCCCTCAGTTTTGTTATTCCTGTTCACCTATATTTTCATCAGAGGTCTGGTTGTTTTTCCTGCTTACATCTTTAGGCACTCAAACTGAATGGCACAGATAACAAAACTACTATTGCAAGTGGGAAAGTGGTATAAAGTGTACCTCTGTTGGTTAATGAGTTTGTGTGCCTTCAAGCTGTCTGTAGACTTATGGAGATACCATGAATTTCATAGCATTTTCTTAGGCAATGAACACTGAGAAGTGGCTTTGCCAGTTTTGTCCTTTGAAATAAAGCCTACAGCAGCTGGTATTCATTGGCAGTCTCCCATCCAAGTATTAGCCAGGCTGGCCCTCCTTAGCTTCCAAGATTAAATAGGATCTGGTGTCTGCTCTTTGGGGTATTTAGGCCCTTCTGTTGGTTATTATGTTCTGTAAATTCAGTTCTCTCAGAAATATACCTGGAATAGTGGTAATGGTAACAGGGATGGTCTCTTCTGGGTATAATTGCTGCCATCAGAATATTGTCTGATGTGTGTTTCTGTTATGTGAAATCACTACTCACCCAAATATCCCTAATGTTTCTAGGGTTATATTTTTAAAAGGATATCTGGGACCTTTCCTGACAGTCTGATATATGTTTAACTGTGTATCTGGGGAACTTTTTGCCATCCAGATGTTTTGGTTAACAGAGCCTGTCAGTCTCATCCAGCTTAAAAAACTGGGGGAGCTGCAGTCTAACCTTAACACAATTGAACTCACAATCCAAAATGCCAAAGTACTAGTGGCCAGTAATGTACTAATGAATACTGAGCAAGTCTGTAACAGTAAACATTTCTAATTAATAATAATAATAATAATAAAATTTATTTCTATCCTGCCCCTCTGCAACATAACCGGGCCAGCTTACAGCATTAAAACTACAATAAAAATACATACAAACCCCAAGAACCCACCCACCCCTTAAGATGGTATTAAACATAAAATAATTTAAAACATACTTTAAAAAAACCACAGACACAACCACAAAACCATTTTATAAAAGACCTTTATGTGATGAAAAAGTAGTTCTTTATTAATAAGGCAATAGGCTTTTTTTTTTGTAAAATGATTCTTTGTTTTGTTTTGTGTATGCATGCATGAATGTATGCACTCACATTTATATTCCATCTTTCCTTACCAAATGTTCAGGGTAAGCTTACAATGAGCTTACAAAGCTTACAACAAACAACAGTTACAATATACTTGTAAGTAGTACACTTAGCATGAGTCAGTGATTTGAATTTTAAGCTATGACTCTGGAGACTAGAGATTTGTTGTTGTTGTTGTTGATGATGCTGATGCTGATGCTGATGCTGATGCTGATGCTGCTTTAAAACTTACTGAGCAGTAGCTGGTGACCCAAAATGGTTCAGGAGACAAGGGTTGGGTTCCCTGCTTGGTCATGAAACCCACTGGCTGACCCCAGCCAAGTGACATGCTCTCAGCCTCAGGGAAAGGCAATAGCAAACCTCTGATCAAATCTTGCCAAGCAAACCCCATGATAAGTTCTAAATTGGAAACGTCTTGAAGGCACACAACATAGACTTAAGAATATATAGAACTACAAGTGGCAGATACCATCTGATTATTTATTTTATGTGTTAAAATATTTTTATGCCATCCTATCTCGTGAAATGTTAGGTGGCACACAAGTGAAATCAATTTGAGCAGACTGAAACAATTTAAGTAGCTGGAAACCATAGAATCATACAATCATAGAATTATAGAGTTGGAAGAGACCACAAGGGCCATCCAGTCCAACCCCCTGCCATGCAGGAACTCCCGATTAAAGCATCCCTGACAGATGGCCATCCAGCCTCTGCTTAAAGACCTCCAAGGAAGGAGACTCCACTACTCTCCGAGGGAGTGTGTTCCACTGTCGAACCGCCCTTACTGTCAGGAAGTTCCTCCTAATGTTGAGGTGGAATCTCTTTTCCTGGAGCTTGCACCCATTGTTCTGGGTCCTAGTCTCTGGAGCAGCAGATTTGTTTAAATATTTGAAGGGATGTCATATTGAGGTGGGAACAAGCTTGTTTTCTGCTGCTCTAGAGACTAGGAAAAGTAGTTCTATTTATTTTATGTGTTAAAATAACAAAAGTTAAACCAGTTTAAATCCAGATACATGGATACTTAATTAGGCCCAAAAGCTTTAATAAACAACTATTTTCCCTTGGCACTGAAATGAAACCAGTGTTGGTACCAATCGAGCCTTCAATGGGAAAGATTTCCACAAGCAGGGTGCTCACACATGTTGAACCCAATGGAGGGTCACAGAAGAGTGTTCTCTTGGAGGAATCCTTTCTTCTCTCATATACAGGAGGATGCTTCTTCTGAGCTGTTTTTTGCTGTGACCCACATGTAGATCATCTCAAAATTAAAAATCTTTTTCTCTTCTCTGGAACTGTTGCTTTCATTCACATGCAAATACTCTATAAGTAGATTTCATCATCACTCCACCAACTGATTAAGATTTCTTTCAGTCAAGCAACAGTTCTAGAATTTCATTTTCTGATCATTTCAGTAAAGGAATACTTGTTTGCCCATCTCCCACAGCATTATCTTCAGAAGCTGCTTTACAGTTAGATGTTAGGAGACCTAAGAATTGGTCTACCACCTCAATTGTTGACATCAGAACTCGAGTTTCTACCCGTATCGCATGCCAGCCAACCAGATACACAAGCAAGTGAACTGACTTACTGAGATACAGTACTGGACTCAAAAGTTTACTCCTGCAGTTACAGTTTCACAGTCAGGTCTGAAATTATATCAGAAATAATTAGCAAGACCTATACTGAGCTCTGACAGCAGAGCCGCTATACAAACAGGAAATACAATAGCTCTGCCTCACTAAACACAATACATATTTGTCACCAAGACAGGCACAAATTTGCTACAGAAAAGCCACACGCTATTATAGGAGAGACATTGTCCACAACACAAGCCTAGTTTCCAACATAAACTAACATTTTGAATTAAAATGCATAGAAAGAAATAGTATACTGCTCTTATTAACCATCAAAATGACATATAGAAAAGAGAATATAACATTCAAGCTCATTCTGAACTTGGCCAAAATTCACTACATTCAGAATTCTGATATTTAAATCCCTGGATTTTAGATTAGGTTAAAAATGACAAAAAGCTAGGTGATAAAGGGGAGAAGGATAGAAGAAGGGATTTAAACTGAGAAAAGACACAGCTGTCACAATTCACTGGAGAGAACATTTTCCAGGAATACTGTCTCTGTTTGTTTCCAACAGATCTTTACCAGGCTTAATCTAAATCTCATTGTCAAAAGATGAAACAAAGCAAAATCTGACACTAGTAACATACATACAATGAAATTTAAGCAGAGGTTTTGTCATCACATTTTTAAAAAATCTACAAAGGAAGACACAGGTCATAATAATTTTTTCTCTCAGAAATAGAAGTCTAGTATTATACAAGGCAGTCATTTCTTTCCTTGTTACTAGTGTCAGATTTTTTTTATTCGAAAATGTGAACAATATGCTCAAGGGAGAGGTCAAAAGTTCTGTGTGTCTTCTATAGGAAAACAGAAAATTATGCAGCTGGTGAAGTATTAAGGATCATGGATTCTAGAGTCTGTGGTGTGTGGCGCAGTGTAATGGTTAGGGCATTGGACTGGGGCTGCAATGAAACCTGAAACTCACTGAATGATCTGAGGCTCATCAACCTCTGGTTTAGGTTCTTAAATAGGGAAGAGGAGAGCCACCGAATTGTGAGGATAAAGTGGTGAATGAGCCCTGAGAACACTGGAGGAAATGTGGGCTATAAATGGAAGAAATAAAGAAATTTTTTAAGGCCAAAGTATTTGGCCTTTATAGTTGGCTGATTTGGAGGTCAAATGGTTTTTATTAAATGAATTTCTACTGTTTTGAAATATTGAGGTTTTAATAGGATAGCTTATCTATTTGGTTTTTCATTGTTTATTAAGAGGTTTTGATAATACTTTGGACCTTCTTCTGATTCATGCTGTTTTGGGTCCCATTCAGGACAAAGAAGTGATGTAAATTAAATAAATATCAATAATAAGAATCAGGATGACCATTATTCCCCTGAGTGGTTGGCAGAAAATGCTTTTTTTTTTTTTTTTCCCCAGGCTTGCTCAGTTTGTTGTATCTCCAAGGCATGCTTATACATTTATTGGGATCATCTTCACTTTTGGTTTGCTACCTAAAACAGGAATAGGCTAAAGGGGACACAGGGTAAAAGGCCACATTTCCTCAGGAGCAATGGGTCAGGCATCACAAGCTTGTAGTAGGTAGAATTGAAGTTAGCAGTAGATGGTACCTTAGCCAAAAGGAAGAACACCAGCCCCCTCTATTTCTCTCTCTCAGGGCCTTTGCAGACTGCCAGAAATAGTGCACATTAAATTGAGGCACTGCCCTGGCTCAGTGCTAAAGAATCATGGGAACTGTAATTTATTGTGGCACCAGAGCTCTTTCACAGAGAAGGCTCAATGTCCCAGAAAAAAATACAGTTCCCATGATTCCCTAGCAGTGAGCCAGGGCAGTGCCTCACTTTAATGTGCACTATTTCTGGCAGTCTGCTTAGGCCTTTAGTCTCTCTTTCTATCTGTATGTATGTATGTGTTGTTCTGTGCGTTCAAGTTATTTTCAACTTATGGTAACCCTAAGGCAAACCAATTAGAGAGTTTTCAGAGTGTGTGGTTTGCCCAAGGTCTCTTAGTGGTTTCCATAGCTGAGCAGGGATTTGAACCCCGGTAGATATTTACATAGAATCACAGAGTTGGAAGAGACCACAAGGGCCATCCAGTCCAACCTCCTGCCATGCAGGAACTCCCAATTAAAGCATACCCAACAGATGGCTATCCAGCGTCTGTTTAAAGACCTCCAAAGAAGGAGATTCCACCACTCTCCAAGGGAGAGTGTTCCACTGTCGAACCACCCTTACTGTCAGGAAGTTCCTCCTAATGTTGAGGTGGAATCTCTTTTCTTGCAGCTTGCATCCATTGTTTCTGGTCCTAGTCTCTGCAGCAGCAGAAAACAAGCTTGCTCCAGTCTCAATATGACATCTCTTCAAATATTTAAAGAGGGCTATCATATCCCCTCTTAACCATCTCTTCTCCAGGCTAAACATACCCAGTTCCCTAAGTTGTTCCTCGTAAGGCATGGTTTCCAGACCCCTCACTATTTTAGTCATCCTCCTCTGGACACGCTCCAGAGTCCAGTTTCTCAACATCCTTTTTGAATTGAATTGGTGCCCAGAACTGGACACAGTATTCCAGGTGGGGCCTGACCAGAGCAGAATACAGTGACACTTATACTTTCCTTAATCTAGATACTATACTTCTAATGATGCAGCCTAAAATCACATTGGCCTTTTTAGCTACCACACTGTTGACTCATGTTCAACTTGTGGTCTACTAGGACTCCTAGATCCCTTTCACACGTAGTCTCATTAAACCAGGTGTCCCCCATCTTATATCTATGCATTTCATTTTTCTGCTCTAAGTGCAGTACCTTACATTTCTCTGTCTTGAAATTCATTTTGTTAGCTTTTGCCCAGCTTTCTAATCTATTAAGGTCATTTTGAATTTTCATTGGTATTCAAAGTCAAAGCCCAATGCTCAAACCGCTATGCCATACACCATTATATTTTATTTCTCCTTCTCCGTCTTTCCATCCCACCGAGAGGGCTGCTGGGAGACATGCAGGTTGTTCTTGAAGATACTGGGGCCCCTTCACACCACACTATGATTCCACTTTAATTGCCATGGTTGCATCCATGGAATCCTGAACTTTGGTACGACACTGGATCAAAATTCTAAATGCCTCTCCCTAAACTGCCAATCCCAGGATTCCATAGGACAGACCCATGGAAATTAAGGTGGAATAAAAGTGTCATAAGTCTGTAATGTGAATGGGCCTCTGAACTCTGAACTAAGTACCTACACAGGGCTTCTGAAATTAGGCTGAGAGTTGCTCGTGGTCCTAAGGTCACAAGTTACCCACTCCTAGAGTTGAAGTAGTATTTCCACCAGGGACATTACACACCAAGACTGCCTCCATGAGTAGGACCTCTTATTGCTGCTATGTCATTGGAACAGGAAGAAGAAAGTTGTTTGAGGATGTCCGCTGTGAGTATGTTTGGATAGGATCATTCCACGCTAGTTGTTTTCCCTTGTAAACTAGGGAGCACGTTGGACTCCTGCTTTCTTCCTTGCTAAAACAGGGCTTTCTCAGTGGCTGGTCCCACACTGGTTGGCCCCTTTTCTGCTTCCTTTGCACCTACAGGCATAAGCCTTTTGATTTAGGCAGGACTATTAGCAGACGCATCCTTTAATGTGCTACTTTGTGCTTTTTTATTATCTTTTTAAGCATGATTTAATGGTTTTAACTTTGCACTTTTAACAGAATTGTTTAATTATTATTTTTTTAACATTTTAATTTAATTATTTAATTATTTTTTTAAAATTGTAATAGTAAAATTTTAGCTATACATTGTTTTAATTTGCAGTATGTCATGATGGGAGAAAGTATGCCATGATGGGAAAATGCAAGATAAAAATTGAATTGATTTGAATTAAAAATGAAATATAAGTATTATATTCACTGTCATTGCTGCAGAATTCTGTCCAGGAAACTGCCTTCGATAGGAACAGCAAATCCCACCAACTGATATGGCCACCAGACAATAATCAATAGACTAATCTATATGCACTACTGGACAAAGGAATCTAGTAGGATTAAGGACATTGTTATATTTTCTTAGAACAATTATACCCAACCACTTCTGGAATGTGGTAAGCTTTGTGTCTCATCTTGGGCAGAAATCTGAGCTTTCTCTACATTACTATTGCTCCCAGCTGATATATTAAAAGGAGGGAAATCCATATTGAATGAGTTTCGGGGTACTAGGAGAAAAATAAAATTATAACCTGGCATTTGGGAGAATGTATTCTCACAATCTCAAAACAATCTAGAGAAAAATCTAAATAATCATAACAAATGTCTTGCTTAAATAAATAGTTGTCTTTCAATAGAACTATAATCCCTACTTTCAGACAGACAGAATGGGGCCACATATCCCAAGGGACACCTATCAGAGGAAGGGTGAAAACTCTGCAGGTAGCTATGCTATTTTAACAAAAGGGGTGGTGGGAGAGAGAAAGCAAGTCTGGCACAGAAATAAAAGGGTTTTAACACCAGCCACATCACACACAGTAACCAGTAAAGGGTTATGGCTCTTTGTTAAAAAATACACTGCATGTGACAATTACAATTTCAACAGCATTTTGATAACTGACTATGGATTTTTATGATTCTGATGTATCTTCTGTTTGCATGTTTTACTCTTTCAGGAATAAATTTTTAAATAGTTTTTAAAACAAATCACTAGGTAAATCATATTTAAAAGTTTTGTATTTTCTCTTAGTGACAGCTTAGTGACAGTGACAACTTTTACATCTGTTTAAATTTTTGTAGGCTGCCTTGAGTCTGAGGACTGGAAAAAAGATGGGATATAAACAAGAAGAGTTATTGCTATAGGGGGAAACTGCATTTTTCTAGCATTGATGTCCATGACACCAAAGCACAAATTATGATGCAAAGTAGCCTGCAGAACAATTGAGAAACAAGGATGCTCTTTTTGTAACACTATAAATTAATAGCTGGAAAAGGACCTCGAACACAGCCCAGACATGGGCTTGTAATTGCATACAAAGTTCCATCTGTTTTCCCTAAGCCTGGTTAAACAAGTTTAAGCTAACACTTTGCATCCCATTTCTGTAAGTCTGAAAATTAAAACAGAGCTCCATGTGCTATGAATAGTAATGAAAAGAGAGAGGGCTTAAGATAATTAAGTCATTTCAAACTGTTGCTAAATGGAAATCTGATTGCATCTTTTATTAATTATTACAGGCTGACATTTTATATAAAGATAAATTATTTTTGAATATTGAGGGCATTATGGTCTCTAAATAAAACAAAACAGAAGTGATTGTGATCTTTTTACACCTGGCTCATGCTGAAGGTGGAATATCAAACCTATCATTTGAATAATACACAACTGCTGCCACGGGATTCTATGCACCATCTACAAATGAGGTTGGGAGCAACATGTAGGCAAAGAGTGACAATGTTTGTACTTAGTGATGTTGTACTTAGTGATGTTCAGTTGGCCTCTACAATCAAACTACAACCATCCCAGAGCTTGGAAAAATTACTCTTTTGGACTACAGTTCCCACAAACTCCCAACCAACATGGTCACAGCCATATTGTCTGGAGAAGGCAGGTCTGGGAGCTGGAGTTCCAAAAAGTTACTTTTCCAAGCTCAACTATCAATTGATGTATGCCATAAAGGAGAGATACCAGGAGGTGACCGCACACATATTTGGAGTGAATTTGTTCTTAGACAAGTGCCAGCCAGCTGAACTGCTCTCCTTTCTAGTATCTACAATCAATTGCTTTACATACAGGCAGGCAGCAGGTTCCTCTGGAATCACAAATAGCAAGCAGAGCGGATGTAAGTATGCAATCTCCTTATCTACTTGATTCAGCCTATTTTGCCACCCATTGCAAAGGCCATAATTTATTTATATTTTTATTTAAGGGCACGATTTAAACCTTCACCTTTATCTCAAGGTGATCTACATACTAACACATCCAAGAATTAGATGTCAAAAACTGAACATTTAATAAATGAAAGGTAACAAACAAATGGAAATGTGTTTGAAGTTAATTACTGTGGTGTATACACACACACATCAGCTCTACTAATGTTCCAGATTTAGTCCCACTTAGACTTCCTGAGTCTAGAATATGTCTTTTATTGTACACTGTTCAACAACAGTATTGGCTAAATTATTTCTGCACTGTGCAAACAACTTTGCCCCATAATCTACATTTCAGTCTTCTAAGTCTGCCGTGACTGCACAAAAAAGTGCAAGTCAAGAGCTTCTAATTAAATTACAATTCATTTTGACAGAGTGACTAATATTTGCTCATACACAATATAATAAGCAACAGAACACAAGAAGGATTGCTGTGGCTATAAGGTTAATTCAAATAACATGGAAAATCCTGAGCCTCCCCAGTTATAAATCACTAGTATAATAGTTTCCTGAAAAGGGCTAAACATTAAAATAGAAGAAGAATAAAGAAGGAAAATTCAGAGACTAAACAAACTCTCATGTTATGAAAAATTTGGCCTTCATTTTGAAGACTTTCATGCTGACTAAAGTCTTCAGGGAAAAAGTGCAGTGCTTTTTCCCCCAATTACTGCACCTATATTTCTTCCAGCTGTAGTTCTGCATTTTGGTAAATTTATAAATAAACAGACTAGTGGAAAACATCTCAATATTATGGCTTCAATGTGGTAATGTTATCTCCTGCATTTGTTTTGATTATAGTTAATATGAGACATAAATAACTGTAGGCCAATTACTCACTTTTGTTTGGGGAGGGAAAGAAAAATACTAACTTGAATAATGGTTGATCCCAAAATTCGCTACTTCTGCTACATTATGGAAAAGTACACTGGAAATACTGACGGTATTGTTGTACAACATTATTATTAGAGTATAATGTTCTAAATCTAAATGCTTATACCAGCTGTTCAAAAAAAATTAAAAACTGATTTAAATAAGATTAACAACATAAATTCCAGTAGGATGGCCTTCATAGTATTTCATGATCATCATTTCTCATGTCTCTAACCATGAAGATACAATATATTTATTAATCCATGTCCACTGTTCCTTTGAGGAGCTCAAAGCAGCCCACCTATTCTTCCCAATTTAGTTTTCACTCTCTTGGAGTAGAGCTTCATTATGAATTAAACATTATGGTCCAAAACGCATTGCAGAAATAATCCAGTTTGAGTCCACTTTAACTGCCCTGGCTCAATGCCAGGGAATTCTGGGAACTGTAGTTTTGTAAGACATTTAGCCTTCTCTGTCAGAGAACTCTGGTGCCACAATAAACTTCTGTTAAATTCCTCAAGACAATCTAACAGACCGAATCTAAATAACTATACATTTTCTACTATAGAAAAGATGGGCGACTAATTTTTCACCCAGAGGATCCACTACAGGTTAGCGATCTAACATCTATGAGGGGGTTTCCTCTTTTTTTTCAGGAATTAGGGGTGCTGTGAGCCATTCTCTCTGTTTTGCAATATCTAAGAATAAATTAATTGTTATGGTCAGTCCTTTAGTCACCAAAATTCCTTTTGACCTCACTATCCCAACCACTAAATATATGCTTTGTTAAAAAAAATATTTATGAAAATAATAACAAAAAAACAATAAAATAGAAAAGAAACAAAAGGGAAAAGAAAAAATAACACAGCCAACTAACTAGCACAAACACTGATTTTAAATTTAGTTGTGTACAAAAAATGATTACATAGAATCCCTTGAATAGCTTAACTGTCCAAAGAGATAAAACACAAAATGTTATTGATCTGATGGTAGACCACACAATGATTCTTGCCCAGTTACTGATTAAATAAAGATGATCAAAGTGTGGTGTATGTATCTTCCTAAAGTTCTCTGCTAGCCATTTGAATTCTATGAATCAGTTTTTTTCTGGAAGAGCCTCCCCACATGTGGTCCAACCAGTGTTGAAATGAAAGATCTTTCAATCTTTTCCATGCCTTGTGATTTTTAACCATGTAGTCCCCGGCAATGTAGCACTAAGTTCTTTATGTGAAACATTTGTGTTTCCCACTTCAAAATACTTCAAAATAATAAATAAAGTCCCTCTCAGATGTAGCATTTGATGATTCTCCCCCCCCCCAAAAAAAAATACAGTACTCTATTCCAAAAAGCTACCACTTTCGTGAAATGCAACCACATACAAGCTGTTGTCCCAATTGTACCACAACCCTGTCAAAATACTGTGGAATGATACTGTTTATTTTGTGAAGTTTAACTGGAGTTAAATGCTACCTATAGGCTTGTTTACACTGGCTGAAATTCTGCAGCCCCAGATGTCAGCCGCACATAGTGGACCAAACATGGTGCAATGCAGCAGCAGTGTCCATATGGGCCAGCCAGGCCAACAATGCATTGTCTCTACTGTCCACAGAGCCATTGACACCACTTCCTCACAACAAGAGCTCTGTGGAAAGGCTGTGGCTTGGCAATGCTTCTGCTGAGGATAGAACAGGTTCCATACAATCTATTAAAGTTGCAGGACTCTCAAGTGCACGGCTGGATGTGACATACGATCAGAGGGGTCCCTATACCCTCCCCTCTGGTTTGTCATGAGCGCCCGTTCTACCCTCACAAGAAGCAACAGTGTGCCGTAGTCTTTCCATGGAGCTCCTGTTGGTGAGGAAGCATCAGCAGTAGCTCTGTGGACAGGCCATTCCCTTTCCCTGCACTGCTCAGCATGGGGAAGGGGCATGGCACGGCTCTTGGTGGGTATACAACTGGCTCGGCCCAAATCAGGCCTGATCCAATTGTCCACATGCCCTGTGTCATCCTGTAGTTTTGGGAGAAAACTGAGGTGTTTTTTTTCAACTTTGCTGACTGAGGCAAAGTTGGATTAGCAGGGGAAACCCGTGGTATTTCCACAGACAAAGCCATGTGTCATGGGGATAGACAGACAGCAGCTTTGGTGTGAGTTCAGGGGTGTTTTTTTTACCAGTGAAGACAAACCCTACCAATAGTCATATATAGTATACATTTGAACCTCAAAGATGCCATGCATCTGAGGGATTGGGTTGTAACCCATGGAAGCTTCATGCAGTAATGTAAGGAAAAATCATAAAGATGCCACATGACTCTTTGTTATAAAAAGATGACAATGCAGATTCTCTTGAAATTATTTGTTGGGGGGGCTGAACTTTCAGTTTGAAAATAAGAGCTAGTGTGTACCAGTTGATTTCCTTCAACTTATATTCACTAGAAGAGGTGTCCCATATCATAATCCCTAACCACCTTGTCAATACAGTGGCTCATAAGAACCCAGCACCAGGGAATCATACAATTTGGGGGACAGATGGAAGAATGTGAACCTTCTCCACATTCAGACATAATAACTGAAGCAGCTAATATAGCTAATACAGATATATTGCAGATTGACAGAACTTTTTAAACTATCACATAAAATAAGGATGGAAGGAAGGAAAGAGAAGGGAAGATTAAAATTTAAGACTGACTTGTGTTGAATCTCATGTGAAATTTGTACATGTGCTATGGGTTGCAATATTTTAATTGTTTTGACTGGTTTTAAATTGCCTTGTATTGAGTGATAAATTGTTTAAACATGGTTTTTGTCTTGTAAAATTATAATTGTTTTAAATTGTTCTACATTGATTTTATGGTATGTCTTGCATGTATACTTGAAGAGAGAGAGAGAGAGACTGAAAATCATTTACACTTAGAGCACTTATATTTGCTGTGTTCATGTTCCCTTGGTGAACTTTAAACATTTTCTTTGGGTGCCTAAACCTTATTTTTAAAACACCACTGAAGTTTTAAGTTACTGTAATTCAACAAATTTGGGGACTGAAAGTAAATTTCATGCATGGGGGGTGTCAGAAATTACATTTGAGAAGCAATGCTCTCATCCCCCATGGCCAAGTGAAGAATCAAACCCCAAGGTCCTAGTCCTACACTCAAACCACTACGCCACACTGGTTCATATAGATCGATACACATGGTAAAATCTCAAAAGCTGTGCATTATCAATATTGATATATAAAAAGTTTGAGAGTACCACTTTCATCCAATATTAGTATAAACCTAAGGACATGTCTCTTTTTAAATTTATTAGAAGTAATACCTTGAGGGAAAAGCACAATAGATCAATAATTTATATGTAATAACTGGCTTAGCATATGCATTAAAGGCATACATGTCTGCATCATGTGTTTTTCTAACAGGCAGTTCCAATAGGATCAGTCATGACAAATTATGGCTAAGATTATGGAACACAGGCATTATCACAAACTTGCAGCCAACTCCTCTGCAGAAGGTAAGATTTAATATACAAAACCAAAATAGTTATATTAGAAACTCACTGGATACAATTATATGAATTATAAAGATTTACATTATATAATAACATCAGATTCTGTCCATAATTAAAGCAATGGTAACATTGCTGAGGTTATATTGTTACTGACCTTATTATAAATAACATCCTATTATAAATAATTAGGTTATGTTATTGGTTTGTTAAATTTGTTTCTTTCTGAGCTTTTTGAGGCCTTTGTTGATTACAGAACTAGATCGCCAATAAAGTTATGCAGTCCTGAACAGAAGGATCCAAGTAAAAAAATGAGAAAGGCCAGATGTGATTGTTCCTTTTCTAAAACATTAGACACATCCACACCATTTGTGGGTTGTTGTTGTTTTTCCTTTTGTCTTGCTGTTTATTCCCAGCTCTGAAGTTCGAGCACTGAACAGATTGTAACTGGTCTTCAATTAAGTTTCCTACTTTAACCAGTTAAGACTGAGCAGAAAGGGGAAAATGTAGTTCAGAGTTGGAATAAACACTCTGGTAACTGGTAATCGCATACTGGTAATATTGTTTTCTTCTATGGAAGTCATAAAAGGCATGAGCCTAATTGACTTGGATTAATTCTGTAGAAAAAGCACCATGTAAAATTCTCAAGGGCCTTTGAAATAATGCAACTGATTTCACATCTTCTTAGGGTTGTCAGATTTTCAAAACAGCAATTAGGGAGAGTTGAAATTCATGATTCATCAGGTTAAGAATCAAGAAGTATTTATTAAGTTGGTGTGTTCTGTCTAAATTCCAAATAAAAGTTAACTTAGGGCCAATACCTACATTTGGGGTGGCTCTTGGCTGCCTTGGAACCACAGCAACCACACGCCGTGGCCCCAATCCTCCTTTTTGCCACCCCCAAAAGAGTGGCAAAATGCCGCTCCTTTTGGGAGCAGCAAAAGGCTACCCTTTCAGCCACCATCTGGCTCTTTTGTGCCCTTTTGGCTCAGCATGTGCACACGCTGCACCAAAAGGGCGTCCTGATGCCATGCACCATGCGGACAGGTGCGTGGTGTCAGGACAGCATCGAGGTGGAGTCAGGGCGGCTGGTATGTGGCTGCCCCACCCCAGCTCCACCCCCAGGCCAGCCCTTTGTGCCAGTCTGCATCGGCCCTTAGCCATTTGTTTCTCTATAAAATTAACATATTGTCCATATTCTAACCAATGTAAATTACATGATGAACAAACTTCTGTCTTTATGGAAAATCCTTTTTTTTTTTTTAACATGGATTAAAACTGAACCTATTTTAATATATGAAAAACTGCCTGACAATTATGATTAAAATTCAGATTAAAACCTGCCTTTTAGATCTGGTTTGATTTTCAGAAGATCTGTTCCTCTTATAACTTCCATTTGTGGAGTATAGAGCTGAAAAATCCTTTTCCACAAAAACATTTCAAGCTGGAATATTCAAAAACAACAAATATTAGACTTCAGTGACAGCAGCACTCAAATCTGCACAGAGTAACAATCCATCTTGGTTTCAAGGGACTTATCCAGGTGATTACTAAGGGGGGAAGCATACGAGTGCTTCCAGGATGCCGCCGGACGGAGCGCCGTGGGACCGCAGCCTCTGCACCGCGGCGCTCCGGCAGCGTCCCTGAAAGGAGCGCCAAATTGGCGCTCCTTTTAGAAGTCAGGAAAAGTGTGGCCTAAACACGTAGGGCGCACTTTCCCTGACTTTTCCGCCGCCGCACGTGTGGTCGCTGCGGCGGGAGGTTGCCCTGAGAGCACCGGCCGTGCGGAGGGCCGGCAGCTCCGAGGGCAACCTCGGGAAGAGGAAGGGGCTCCGCTCGTGCGGCTGCCCCTCCTCTTCCTTGCCTCCAAGATGACTCTTTTAGTCGTCTGCCGAGGCCCTTTGGCACCAAACACTTTCCTTATAAAGAAATGTTCAATTCTTAGATACGTTTAGATGCCTTTTCTGCAATTTTACAAACTCTATGATATCCTGGGTTGGGGTGACAGAATGTCACACAACATGAGGCATGCCATAGCTGTGGATTCCTGCACTGGCAGGAAGTTGGATTAGATGAACTTTGGGATCTCTGCCAAAGATAGGACTCTATAGGAGTCTCTAAACACTCATGATGGAATTATAATGTTCAAATCCCAGCTTCCCCATACAGTCACCATAAACCAATTGCAGCCTCCTTGCTTAACATACCCCACAGGATTGTTACAATAAATAATTTGCTTCACCTCACTTATTTTTGATTGGTTGCTACAATGCTCCAAAGAAACATCTACTAGCTTCAGGGCAGGGGATAAAATATAACTGTATGCATTGGCAGTAAGCTTCAGACACACTAGCTTGCTCCTGCAACCTGGCCTCCTCCTTTCTTAAAGGACCAGGGTCCAAAATACAGGATTTTTTGGCTTCTTGTTCAATGTACATAAAGTATAAGCTTTCCACTCCCTCAAATAAGTGATATCCTTTCAAATAAGAGACACCTGGCAACACTACATCTTCTGCACAATTACCATCTTCATGTTGGTCCATTGAAAAGCTAAGCATTTGCACTGTATAGCAGGAATACAGTTGCATAATAAACAAGTCTTAAACTTTCATATAGAAATCAGAAGGTCATTATGAAATATAGCAGTAAATACAGGAATGGTCTAGGTAAAATGTAAATGTTTTCCCTTGACAGATTGTCTAGTTGTGTCCGGATGTAAGGGGCGGTGCTCATCTCCACTACTAAGCCCAAGAGTCAGCATTGTCAGAGTCTACTCTGTGATCATGTAGCCAGCATGACTGCATAGAATGCTGTTACCTTCCTACTGAAGCGGTACCTATTTATTTTCTTGCACTTTTACATGATTTCAACTGCTAGGTTGGCAGAAGCTGGGACTAGTGACAGGAACTCACTCCATCATGCAGCACTTAGGTCCTGAACTACCAATCTTTCAATCATCAGAGTCAGTGTCTTAACCACTGAGCCACTGTGTCCCCATACTCCAAAATTAAAATATTTGGGACACAAATGCAAAACCAAGAGGTAAATTTGCAAAACATGCCAAGACACGCTTATACCCTAAGCAGCACACTATCCATTATTATTTTGTTGACTGTTATTAATGAATTGATTGAATAAATAAAAGTGTTTTTTTTTTAAATGGAGGGCTTAGTAAAGATTTTTACAACGCAGATCTTCATGTACCTTTTTTTAAAAAACATAAAAATGATTACCTCTATCTGGCAAGAAGAAAAAGATCCAAACACAATTTGAGTAAATTCAAATAAAACCTTTCTTGTGTTCATTTATTTGGCAAAACAAGACACCACAGCAGCACTAAAAAAAATATTAATTGGACGCTCAAGGAGCAAGGAGACCTTCTCAATGTGGTTGGATTTTAGCATGCCCTTCCCAAGATTGTGAAGAAACCTTGCTTAGAGACATCTGTTCTCCCTCTCTCAATCTCTATGGTTTTTCCCAATGTCTTTCTAATGATCCAACGCCACAAGACAACCATTTTCACAGACACCAAGGAGTCCAGCACAGTGTATGAGCTGAAAAGAATTTTTGAGGGGATTCTTAAGAGACCCCCAAAAGAACAAAGATTGTATAGGGAGGACCAGCTGTTGGATGACACCAAACCTCTCGGAGACTGTGGCTTCACCAATCAGACAGGACGACCTCAGGCCCCAGCAACAGTTGGCTTGGCCTTCAGAGCCAGTGAAGATGCCTTTGAGCCCCTCCATATCGATTCCTTCTCCAAAGCTCATAGATATGATGATGCCCCGGGACTCCAGTAGCAGTGCAAATGAGCAAGCAGTGCAGTGAGACCCTAAGGGCAGCAGAGTGTGATGCACAACCGGCAGTGGCCCTCTCCTCCCTCCCCTTACACACCTTCTTGTGTCCTTCAGTGTGGAAAGAGACATGACACTATTCCTTCCCACCAGTCCATGGTCCCCTTTTCCTCCATCCCTCTCTAAGCAGGACTAAACACACACACACAAGCCCATCCCCACTGATCAAGCAAAATTCTGTTTTCACTCTGGTTCTGAAAACAATAAAGGTTCAGCTGTTGTTATTGTTTTAAATTAATTACTTCATTACTGCCAACACCCAAAAAGCAAGCTCATGAGATAACAGCCAAGAGCATTTCTCATAAAGCCCAATAATTTAGGCAAAGTGAAGAAATGAAACTCAGTAAGTTACACTGCCATAACCACAATTTATTTTCACCACCACATTATGCTTGGTAAATTCCATAAACTCAAACTATATTTTAAAACTGAAAATGAAAAGGGTATAAACAGAACGAATGCAAAAAATGAATAATCAGGCTTGAATTCCACATCTGTATCATTAAACAAATGGAATGTAATATAGGACAGTTATTAAGCATGGGGGCCAATGATATTTAGGGCAGATTTACTCTCACTTTAATGAAACTCCAGAATGTGCCTATTTTCATTTTCTCATATAAATATTTCCAACCAGTTCTAATACGAAATAGTTAAAAGGCTATAGTTAAGTAAAATTTGAGGCAGAATCACAAGTCACTTATGCAATATCTCACTCACACCCAAAATAATCACTCCTATTATTTGCTTGTTTCTCTAAATGAACAGGAGAAGACCTAATTTCTGGGGAATTTCCCTTTATGCCATCCATTTAAGAGCACAGTGTAGGGTGAGATTCAGTGGTGTCCATATCAAAGAGCAGTGGAATGGGGACACTCTTTCACGCAGTAGGATGTTTCCCAGCCCTCTGAATCAGCCTTTTAGGGTACACAGAGAGATACAAAAGAGAGGTGGATCACCAGAATTTCTAGTGGAAACAACACAATCCCACTGGTATCAGCCATGAACTTTGCTGATGAAATACAAGTTTACCATATTCCATTCATTGTAGTGATGTGTTAGCGGGAAAATCCTCCTGACAGAGAACAGCTCAACTGAAAAAATAAATCTTCTGAAATTTTATTCCACATGCCAAATGTAAATATATTCCCTGGCATTAATATTTCAGGTTTTAAAATTTCTTTTTATTTTATTTTATTTTTGATGCACAAATAAACACAATTTATATACTGAAAAACTAATTGGCCATTAATCTGCAATAGTTGCTGAGAAATTTCCTAGTTGAAATCCTGAAGAAAATCTAACAGGCTGATAACTATTATTGTTCTACTCTGGAGGCACCATGGAATTACCAATACTGTGACAAATCACTGGAAAAAGCAACGTCTAAAAAATTCATTAAAGAATTAACCAAATATCCACTTCAAATCATATTGCCATTCTCTTTATACGTGTCCAGAAATTAGACAGAAACACTGAATCTAAATTAGTAATGCATTTTCAACAAAGGATAAACTCATTTAACACTGGATGGTTATGATTAAAGGAAATCTCAAAATTTATTTCATCAGGTTGTATGTCCAACTTGCTAACGCCAAATGGGTATGACATCTAGTAGTCTTTGGCATACTAATACATCTATAGTAAATAAATGTGAAATGTTGGATGATATATTAAGAAATAAGAAAAGAGACAGAAATGCCATATTGTGAGGTGCACTGATGACTTGTACGTCATCATAGATCAGCATGAGAGAACACAGAATATAAATGTATTTGTTATCAGATTATACTTGCCATAAATATATAGGTTTCAAAAAAAGGCAATGCATAAAACATAAGACTGTGTCTCTAGAAAGCAACATATAAGATAGAGTTTTTCCTTTAATAATTGCAAGTCATTTTTCAATATCAGCATTATGTGCTGTTACAAATCTCATTTTTTAAAAAAAACACTGTTCTTTAAATTAAAATATTTAATTTATGTTCCAATCATGTCAAAAAGAAAAAGCTACTGGTCCCTGGCAGGGAATTTGTTTAATTAGTGAAGTGGCATATAAAATTTACTGTTTACATTGACATTTGGCAATACATTACTGCTTTTCATGGCTCTCTCACAGAACACTAAAGCACAAAAATTAAGCAGTTAATTTATAGAGTTGTCAGGTATCTGGTTTAACACTTACTTTTGCGAAGGTCTCAAAAATATCCAAGGCAGGTGGCAGTTGAGAAACATCCTGGATTTCTGTCTTTAAATACAACTGCAGTGTCTTTGCAAGGTGCCAGAGGCCTTCTTTCATTTCTTCACACAGCTCTTCAACATCTTTAAAGGAGGCAATATATTTCAAGGCATCAGCAGGATCTTCTGCCAAGGTCTTTAAGCAGTCCAGTATCATCTTTGTAGTCTAGACATTCCCAACCCCAAAGACTCAGAGGGGCAAGCATATGTCACTTTATTTTTGACAGCTACCTTTCACCACCAGGTTGTCACTAACAAATTGTATGAACGTGTGAATGAAAGATCGAAAGCTCAGAACCAAAACAGATGTGAGAGAAGATGTAAAATAGCACAAGCAGCTGGTTGGATAGACTAGAGTTAAAATGGTACCTTTGTATTGTCCAAAAATATCTTCCTGAGTGCAAGATCTGCAGTCAGGTCTCAGGAATCACACTAGCAGAGTTTTGAGGAAATTAAAGAAGGCTGAGATATATAATCTATATGAATGCATATTAATACAATATAAATATTCTGGATGATTGCCTCTCACTACCTTCCCAGGCTTGTTTGGTAGGAACAAGGGAAATGACCTTCTAGGTGGCTACTCCCAGACATTAGAATTCCTTCCCCAGAGAGACCAGAATGGAGCCATTCTTGTTCTCCTTCCATTAGCAAATTAAGATATTTTCATGCTGTCAGGCATTTGGAAATTGGTTGAGGTGGGCTTTTAATGCTGTGGAGTGCTGTTTTAAGGTCTGTGTGTTGTCTTTTAATGAATTTTAATGTTTAATGTTTTTAACTTCATAATTGTTTTTTTATTTTATATTTATATTTTTATTGAAAATTTTGCATATTGTTAATCTGTATTGTTTTTACATATGTTCCTGGCCACCTTGAGTCTCATTATTGACAGAAAGTCGAGACAGAAATGAATAAAATAATAAATAATAATAATTGAAATTGTCACACTGCCAATGTAAAAATGCTACCAGTGATGTTGGAACTAGGACATGTGTGAAACTGTATGTCTTGTTTTCCAGCAGAATTATATTCCTCTACAAATGTTTGTTTGTTTGTTTGTTTGTTTTTAACATTTGAGAGCAGACATTGTAAAAAGATAATTAGCTTGAAAGAGGACAGTATATATTACAGGAATGATTGATTTATTAAGAGATGGACAAGCTTTACTAATTTTACCTGTCACTGAAACAAAACCACAATTGGGATGGAAAACAGCAACTGTTTGAGAATGCACAATGTGTGGGACATTTCAGTTCAGGATAGATGTAAACAATATGATTAAATCCACCCAGAACTTTGTGCATCAAGTTAGAAGATCAAAAACAGAAGACAAATATCTGAACTGGAATTTGGCCAAGATGTCAAATTAGCCATTCTCAGGGAAGAAAATGCCACACAGGGAGGTTCATGGCAAGTGAGCAGAAGCTACGTTTCCCATCTTATACTGATGCCAAAGGAATTAAAAACTGAAATGAAATCAAGGAAATGAACTGCTTTAATTTTTCTGCCATTAAGGAAATTAAAGCTGTCCCATTCCTTGTAAGATAAACCACTACCAAAAGTGTAGCTATGAATAGTTTTATATAGACTATTTTCACATGTTATACTAAAAACACTTTCAAGGCCCTTTACCACCATCTGTGCACACAGACAAATGTTGTTGAAGACAGATAGAAAGTAGGAGATACTCATTTTCATAGCAGGTTCTCAGCTGTGCTGATCTGTATATTTCTTTTACCGATGCTAGATATGTGAAACAATGATTCCAGTGCCACACGTAAGAACACCTTTTCACTATGATTTAACACAAGCAAATTATTTTCAAAGCAATGCAGTCACTCCCAAGACAAACAAGGGCCCCCTGCTCACATGGACCCCATGTGCACCCTGTGGGACACAAAGCTTTTGGGAAAGATTTGTCTCCTTCCAAATGGCATGGGACAGGCTCTCCCAGCAGCCGATTCATCTCATGATGACAAAACACATTACAGTGAGCCCTTGGTATCCACTGGGGTTTGGTTCCAGGACCCCCGTGGATACCAAAATGTATGGATGCTTAAGTTCCATTAAATACAGTCGCATAGTAAAATGTTGTCCCTTATATAAAATTGAAAAATCAGTTTGTTTTTGGAAATTTTAAAAAAATCAAGCTGTGAATGGTTGAATCTGTGGGTATGGAGAGGCGACTGTGGGCTGAAACAGATGGGCAGGAAAAAGCAGCTTGATCCTACTTTTAACAAGAGCGGGTTGAAACCCTGCTGCCTGCATGGCCCACTCCCAATGCAGGCTGAAGAAACATGGGCCAAGCACATGGCGCAGCATGAAGCGGCACCGCTGGGTAATTTTTCTTTTGCCTCCCCACCATACATGCACACCATCACACATCGCACAAATACACTGCCTACGGCCTCCAAGTACCTTCCATGTCTGCCCAGATGCTATCCCACTGCACAACTGCCCCTTTGATCAGCCACACAGTCACATGTGCGATGCTCCAGGGCATTGGTTCATCAGTGTGCAAATGATACATTGGCAAAACACAAAATGGAGGCCCCACTACATGCTCATTTCACTTCCCCTTCACCCAATGCCCCCCTTTTGGATTGTCTGGTTTGTATATGTTGTCATTACATCCATTGACATTGTCACACTTTGCTTTGCTGCAGCCCCACACTCATACTAGCATGTTTAAAATCAGCAGTGAAGATGCACGTTATCTGCCTTGAGTTGGACTATTCCACCTTCTTTTTGCTCCATTTTTTAGCCTCAGAGCATGGCTTCAGTCTAGTTTCCAGCCACTTTCAGGCCATGCATCATCTAAACACGCCTTCAAAGCAGCTGGAAACCACTTTATTTTGCCTTCTGTTTCTCCCCTGTAGGTGAACAAAAGATTCAATAATATACAGTTTGAGAGCTGCTTTAGTTATCATGTTAGTGCAACTCCTCGTAATTCACTTTTCTAGAAATGCTCTGGGATCAGGTGCATCTATATCTTGGTTTACCTACCATGAAAGCTTGGGACTAGTAAAGCTTTTAATTCTTTAAAGTGCCAGACAACTAATTTTTAAAAATTGTTTTATCACTATTGTACTGTTTTATTACTTGATTTTATTGTATTTCTTGGTTTTTAACTTTGTAATAGGGGAGGATTTTTTTTAAAGGTGAAACATGATAGAAATTAACAAAATATATTTATTACACATCCACGTATTCAATTTTTAAATCAGCTGAACATGTTTGTAAAGCGCTGTACGCTTCAAAAACAGAAACAACTAATATATTAACAACTGATAGCTAAATAGTTAATATCAAAAGACAAAAGCAGAAAAGAAGAAAATCAGAAATTCAACCAGCCCAAGAATCAAAGGCTTTGTCTTAAACAGACTTTGAAAAGACAGAATATTTCCTGTGTGTTCTAGTTTTTCCTCCCACAAGTATTATAAGTCAAATCTGTTGAATTCCAAAGGGAGGTTTTACTTCAGAATGTTACACAGTAAAAGTGAAGGGGGAAACGACAAAAACATTGCTTACAGCCACTTACTTGACTGAAGTTCTGAAACAGAGTAGAGCTCCTCAGATGGGCATGTTGGCTGTCTTAACTGTTGAGAACACAAAAGGTGAATGAAAGAAAATGGGATGGGATTAATAATCAATTCTGCTTTAAAAATTATTATAATCCTCATGCATCTATGCATCAAAGTAAATAATAACCATCTGCAAAGATCACTTTTTGTTTACTTCCATGTTATGGAAAACTTTGTTAGCATTTTAAATCGTATTACTGTAAGATGCTGCTCATTTATTTCATTTTCTCTCCTTTTCACTTTTACATTTTGTATTGTAAAGTGATACTATATAGCATCAAACAGAGTCAAAATAGTTGACAAAAGTTTTTTTTAAAAAAATTAGTCCACTGAATCAAGCATTTTTAACTGCTAGGCAGCATGTATTATGTTTAATAACTAATGCTTAGAAAATATATGAG
>CM034701.1:336034244-336046527 GCA_020142125.1 Phrynosoma platyrhinos
TTGGTCCAGCTTTCTAATCTGTTAAGGTCATTTTGAATCCTGATCCTGTCCTCAGGGATATTAGCTACACCTCCTAATTTGGTGTAATGCATTACTTACAAACTGTGTCTAATAAGAATAATGTGATAATTAAATAGATTATATGGAATCATAAGCCTAATGAAAATGTATGTCTTTGGTAACTGTCTATGTTTTGAAAGACTTTCTTTTTTGTGTTTTGAAAGACTTTCTTTTTTGTATCTTTTGCAGAGTGTGATCAATACAAGTGTTATCTAGGGAGCTTATCGCTTGGCTTTTTAAATCGGTTTACCTCAATCTGACTTAATTTTAATTTGGGTGGCATCCTGATCTTATCAGACATTTTTTGCTGCCGAATTTGCTGCCTGAATACAGCCAAGGTGCATCCCTGTTTCCAGGAGAGCTCTTTGTGGCTCTTTTCGGATCTGAGAGTTTTCCAGCTTAAGAAAGTGGCCATAAGGAGCGGCTTTGGAAGTGTGAATGGACCCAAGCTGTATACAGGCAGCAAATTCTGTGGCAAAAAAATCTGATAAAATCAGGATGCCACCCAAATTAAGATTAAGTCAGATAGAGGTAAACCGATTTAAAAAGCCAAGCAATAAGCTCTTATATAATATAAGGGAACTATACATAAAAATTATTATTATTATCTATCTCTCTATTTCTCTCTGTTTAAAGCAGTTTTAACCCTCTTCTTCAATCAAGATAGCTCCCAATGTGTTCTGCAGATTAATAAAATGCAAGAATATTGTTCTTCTCAGTAGACAATCAAAAAAGAAATGAATAAAAAGGAAAGAGTGATAAGATGGGGGAAGGACTGAAGAAAAGCCATGGACCAATTCTTAATTCTTACACAATTAACTTTAAACATCTTGGAGGGCAGCAATTCAGGGAAAGGAAGAGCCACAGAAAAGCTAACAGCCCACTTCCATTCCCACCTCTATATCCAAGACATCAGGCTGACCTATGGGGCAATCAATTCAACAAGTCCTACTTGAATTCTTCAACATGCCATATTCTTGCTGGTTTAGGAGGGACTTTGCTTTGTCAGGTAAGAATACAGCAGTTGTCCCAGCTTTCCCTAGGACAGCAAAAGCAGTCTTGACTAGAAGTTTTTGGCCTAGTCTACATGATCCAGCCAGATGCAATTCAAACATATTTGGCTTAATTTGGGGGGCGGAGAAGGAAAGTCCTCAAACTCAGAAGAAAAAGGAATCACTTTTTACCAGAGTATCCAGAAAGATGTGAATCCTTGAACACATGGACATCTGCTTTGCCTGGCTGGGTGAAACAGACGATATCATGATCTTTTCCTACCAGGAAACAGAACTACCTCCTTCACGAATTGACAAAGCATCATTTTTCAGTGTGTTTGTGTCTGTGTGCTGAAGGGGCTGTGTGCTGAGGTGCTCGTACGCATTTGTTCATTTTTTTTTGTTTATTTTGTGAGCCAATAGCCTTATTCAAAAGCTTTTCTGACCCAACAGCATTCAAATAAAATCCCTTTCTCCATGCCATCTTAATTCATATTCATGCTGCACGTGGCCCATGGCATTCACCTAGATGTCAATAGGCATGAAAAGGCTTAGAAGAAATGAAGAAAATTTATGTATATACTTGATTATAAGTCGACCTCATGTATAAGTCGAGGCCAGGTTTTGGGGCCGAAATTATGGATTTTGATATGACCCATGGATATTTCGAGAGTAAAACGTAGGGGTATGCAACAAAGGATCTAAGCAATTAAGCAAAGAAAAATGATGCCAAAGAACCTACAAAATTTCAGTAGTTATAACTGTGATCACCACTAAAGGCTGGATGGAGTAGAGGAGGGATCAGTACTTCCAGGACAGATTATATTCTTGCCTTTCACCAGGAGATGGTTCCCTTTTTTATAAGAGTTCAGGTACAGTACTTACATTGACCCACAGATAAGTCGACTCAAGTTTTTGGGTCAATTTTTGACTAAATATTCTAGACTTATACATGAGTATATACAGTAAGTGTCCATGCAAAGATGCCAAAATATACAATGATGGTCATGTGTAGCCTGGACCTTTATGATGTTGAAGCAATCCACCTCCACATTAGTACATATTTTGCAATCCACCTCCGCATTAGTATATATTTTACTATCAATCACACACAGAAAATTTACTTACTAGTTTGAAAATGATCCTCCCTACAAGCCTCACTGAGTCTGGTGGAAAGTTAGGCTCCACACTCTTAATACATTTGCATTCCCGTTTGTGGTCCTGCCAGGCTTCTTTCTACAAGTTGGGAAAAAATAAAAAGAAAATAATTTGCTTCTAAAATATAGTTACACCAACAAAACATTCTAAAGTCTGATTAATATGATTATTAAGTAAGTATTATTGTAAAGGTCTCAGTGTACTGGTAAAAGTGATTGCATGGAAGCTAAAGAATCTTTGACCCAAAATAAGCCTTTGACTATATTCAGGCACATACAGCTTTGATATGAATCACTGTGGAAGTACATGCATGTTTTTACTGTTTTGCATTAATTATTTGTTATTAGAAGTATCTACTAATTAAGTGTTCTAGCAGCCATATGTCTTCCATATTTAGATAAGTTTACCTATAATAGGAACATTTAACTCTTTAAACTTATTAACTTGGAGTTGATTAAAGTTCTGGCCCTCAGTATTAGATGGAAATCAATTCCCTATTTCAGGAAGAGAAAGAGGAAGTAGTAGGGGTATGCTGTTCAGTTTCAGTCCATCTCACAAAAAAATTACCCTACTGAATACATCACTAAACATTTAAATGATAGTGTACTAAATGCTTGAACGATGGCAGACTGAGCTGAGAAAGCCAGTCTCCAAGGATGCAGAACACATGCACTGGAGCCACTGCCAGGATACTGAAGGAGGTAAAGTGAAGCAAACAGAAAGAAAAGTCATTAGTAGCAAGCTGGTAAACCAGTAAATTAATAACTGAGCAGTTGGGAGACAGATATTCAAAACAGGAGCATTCTAATGATATTTACTCCACAAAATGAGTAACTTCAACTGAAGACTCAGGAAGAATTGGAAGACTTATAGAGCCAAGCAGAACTTCATGTAGACACTTCAAGTAGACCTTCATGACCCTTGAGAGTTAGCAGCTGTTGTCATGTACTTCCATGGCTATCATTTACACTGGCAGTATCCAAACATAGTAATGATCAAACCAGCAACTCCATCCTCCAGCAATTATCACAGCTACAGAGAAGAGAAAATGGTTAGATTTAGGCACCAAGCTGTCCTATGCTTAGAAGCAACAGGTGCCTGGAGAAATAAGGCTCCAGTAGGGCTGAGAAGTCACAGGCATGTTAGGTCAGCCCAAGAAATACAGATGCCACCTGAGATAGTGGTTCTTGGGCCATCTGATGCAAGGGACCCACTTTTTTTTTCCTAATAGGCCAAGGACCAGCGCCATCTTTGTGCCTTTGGCTACAATCATTCCTTTCTTTCCTAGAAACTTGCCAGGAACTGGCAGCCAATGGCCCAAAGATTGACACTGGTCCAGAGATCAGTAGCACTGACATAGGAGATTATTTGAGAATGCAGGTAGACACAGCGGTAAAGTCTCAAACATTTCCAAGATGCTTGTGGGTAACGTGCAATCACAAAGACAAAGAAGGAGAATGAAAAGATGTATATCTTATAGCTGGTCCAAGTCGTCAGAAATTCAAGAAATCCAAAATGCACAAGAGAGAGTTTACCAGGTTATAGATCAGTTGTTTGAAACTAGAACTCTCCTCCAGTTGTTGGATTTATATCTGCCTGACCTTGATAGCCAGGTGGCTAATTGCTGAATGTCAGGTAATTAAGGGGGGGTTGCAGAGTGCCAGAAATAGTGCAAATTGAGTCCACTTTTAGGGTTAGGGTTAGTGCTAAGCAATCATGGGAATTTTTTTTTTTTTGACACATTGAGCCTTCTCTGTCAGAGAGCTCTGGTGCCACAATAAAATACAGTTCCCATGACTCCCTAGCACTAACCCTAACCCTAAAAGTGGACTCAATTTGCACTATTTCTGGCAGTCTGAAACCCCCCTAAGTCTGCACATGAAGCACTGGCTCTTCCTCTCTTTCTGTTTGGCTTGCTTTACTGTGCAAAGGTAAGAGGCCTTTCCTCAGCATCCACCTAGGTGGATTCACTGCCCCCATGGCAACAAACCCATTGGCTGCCCCTGGCAGGAAGAGAGAAAAGATGGGGAAGGGCCACAAACTCATATATGCTCATTCACCATGACTTCTCTTAATGAGTGAACATGTCCACTGCAGTATTTTGTTACAATTCCCACACAGAAACACACAGAAACAAAACTGCATCTTTTGTAAACTTGTCAAATAATATTTATAGAAATGCTGATCCTGGCCCAATGAAATCAGTAATCCTCTGCTTTGAATATTTATTTTCCCAGTTTTATTTTGGAGGTCCCTTGGTGGCTATCTCAAAAAGATTTTCCTGTGTTGTGTTGTTCATGTTGCTATCGTGCCATAATTTCTTCTTAAGGTTTGCACAGAAGCAGGCAGCCATCAGCAGAAGCTTTGTAGTCCCTTCCAACTCATAATACTGGGATACTGCATGACATAGGATTTAAGGGTAGCAGTACACAGAAATCTGAAAGGGTAAATAAATGTTCAAAAAAGAAGCATTTGCATTTCTCACCAAATAGATTTAAAACTATTTAATTGTGTGGCAAAAATGAAGAGGCATTTATTGTTGTATTTCTTTGTAATCTACTTTGGCAAAAAAAGAGAAAATACTGGTAATGAATAAATAAGATGAAAGGGAAAGATTAAAAATTCAACTTGACCCCACATTCCTTAAGAATAGGCAGATCTTCTTACCAGTGTTGGGGAAAAAAATTGCATATGTAATCACTGCAGCTAGGATAATGTGTACTAGAAAATGGGAGATTATCATATCATAAGAGAATAAGTGTATGTAAGTTTTTTTTTCTATATTGGTAACATTAACATGTTATACTAGCTTGAAAGAAGAGCAAAAAATAGAATCTTACAAAACAAAAGTGTATTTCAAAGAAAAATAAGAAATAGGGGAAATAATTTAATTTTAAAAGGAAGTTACAAAATATAAGTAGGTGTCAACAGTAATATCTGTTTTCTAAAGACTTTTACACCTTTTTGACTGTCCTTTTTACCTTCTTTTTGCCTTTTTTGTCTTTTGAACTTTTTATGTACATTCATTTGTATAGGTTTGCTTCTAAGGGGGGTTGCAGACTGCCAGAAATAGTGCAAATTGAGTCCACTTTTAGGTTAGGGTTAGGGTTAGGGAATCATGGGAACTGCATTTTATTGTGGCATCAGAGCTCTCTGACAAAGAAGACTCAATGTCTCAGGAAAAAACAATTCCCATGATTCCCTATCACTAACCCTAACCCTAACCCTAAAAGTGGACTCAATTTGCACTATTTCTGGCAGTCTGTAACCCCCATAAGTGAAGTAAATTTATTTTCTATTGCTGTAATCCATTATATATTCTACTAGTTGTGTTACACACACAGGTTGAGTCTCCCCATCCGAAATTCCAAAATCCAAAATATTCCAAAATCCAAAATTGTCCACATGGGTAACTGAGGGCCTAAGCAGACGGGCAGCCGTGGGAAGGAGCGCCGCGGGACCGAGGCATCCCCATGCCTCGGTCCAGCGGCGCACCGTCGGCACCCCTGGAAAGGAGCGCTAAAATAGCGCTCCTTTCATATGTCACTGAAAATATGTCATTTTTCATATGTCGCTGAAAGTGCGCCGCAAAAGGTTGTGGCACACTTTCAGCGACTTTTCCGCTGCAGCGTGTCCGGATGCTGCGGCGGGAGGCCCTCCTCGGAGCGCCCGCCGTGTGGAGGGTCGGCTGCTCCAAGGACGACCTCGGGAGGGGGAGGGGGTGCCGAGCATGCAGCTGCCCCTCCCCTTCCCTGCGCCGAGGACGGCCTATTAAGCCGTCTGCTTGGCCCTGAGATAGTGACACTTTGCATTTTTTATGGATCAATGTATGAAAACTTTCTTTCATGCACAAAATTATTTTAAAATATTATTTATAAAATTAACTTCAGACTATGTGTAGAAAGTGTATATAAACCATAAATGAATTTCTTGTTTAGACTTGGGTCCTATCTCCAAGATATCTCATTATGTATATGCAAATATTCCAAAAGCCAAAAAACTCCAAAAGCCAAACCACGTCTGGTCGCAAGCATTTTGGATAAGGGAAACTCAACCGGTATATACATTTTCTCATATATAGTTAGGCATACATTTGTTATAGAGATATACACAAATAGATGTACGTATCATGGCCTAAATTCAATTGTCAGCACTGGCTAGATTAGACCCAATTGATCAGTGGAATCTATGTGTTTGCTTACCAATTTTCCATTCATTCAATAGAGCAGGCATAAGAGGTGAAACCACACATATACAAGCTTGATGCAAATAGACTTCTTTTATAAATGCCCATTTCCTAACTGGAAGGTCCTTGTACTCTATTATTTGTAAAGAAATAAATCTTTTGGCTCTCTGCATGATAGCCACATATACCTCGCATGTATAGTACCTCAGGTTCAATCTGCAGCATCTCTGGTTAAAAGACTCCAGGAAGGCTGTGACCCTAGAGCACTACTTTCACTCAGAAAAGACAATACATGGCTAGAAACTTTAACCCAATATAAGACAGTTTAACATACGGTACATTCACATAACCAACCACAACTCTCTATAAGGTAGAAAGCCAATTCAAAGTGATGGCACAAAAGGAAAGATAGCTGAAGACCTTTGGCACTGAAGACTTTTGGCAGATGCTGGCGAAACATCAGAAAGAAACTCTTCTAGAACATGGCCACACAGCCCGAAAAACCCACAGAAAACTTTTGGCACTGTTCACAGGGCTTCCTCTGAGAAGAAGTGTACTTCATATCTTATGAATCTTGTGAAAAATCCACACAAATATACTTTCTTGTTTAGATAACCCAAATTAATCAAAATGTGTTTTATAGAAGGCTTACCCGTCTCTGCTGCTTCTGTTATTTCACATGGATTACAAAGTGAGAGTGATTATTAAGCTGAACTAATGAGAGCCAATGTGGTGTAATGGTTTGCATGTTGAACTATGATTCTGGAGAATAGGGTTTGAATCACTGCTGAGGCATGAAAAACCCACTGGGTGACCTTGGGCAAGTCACACTCTCTCGGTGTCAGAAGATGGCAATGGCAAACCCCCTCTGAACAAACTTGCCAAGAAAACTCCTGTGATAGATTCACCTTAGGGTCGCCGTAAGTTGGAAATGACTTAAAGGCAAACAACACACACAACTGCAACACAAATTAGCCAGAAAGGAAGTTACTCAAATCTAGTTTCTCTTATCCTAAATAAACAGCAATGTCTACAATCATTAAGACATAATGCTGTATAAATTATTGCAGAAATTCTGGTATGTTTCTCCTGAGCCAACTAAAATTGTTCTTTGAAGACAGCCCTTGTCTCACATACTTTGTTCTTAAAATAAATATTGAGAAGGATTTCAAAATATACTAGAAGAGACATCAACATGATCAACACTTTATGTAACCAGGAAAGGATTAATGAGATGAAAGATGCAACATCACATAAAATGATGCATCTCATTCTTCCAGTATTAGTGCTCCATTTTCACATTAGAAAGACAGTTGAATCACATCCTTATGATCAATGCTACTTTGAATCCATCCACAGTATGAATACACACAGGCTAAAAATGGCCACAGTCCTTTCTGTTTTAAGTAATGGCACAGCTGCACCTGCTGGTGCTATAAAAACAAGGCATCAGCCCAGAATTTATTTGCTCACAGCCATTCTGCTTTACCTAGGCTGCCAAGCACAACAGTACTCGTCCCAATAGTTTACACCCACCTCCTTTTGCTTGGCAGGTCTTTGGTATGTGCAGTAGCATAATAACAATTGCTCAGTTGCAATTTCTCTTTTCTTGTACACACAAGGGCAGAGCTAGTGCACCAACTGATACTCAAGATCTCTTCCACAAAAGACATCGAGATGCAATAGGCAACGCTGAGAAGATTCCCAAGAATGCAAGCTCAGCTCTAAGAAAAAAAATTAAATACCGTACTCAGAAAACCCTAAAGAGAGACCAGCAAGTCACTAGTTTTCAATTCCAATTACCTATCTTTGCATGTGGACTCTTTTGGAAAAGAAAACCATTTTGTTCCTTGCATATAAGGGATGTGTTAATCTAGGTATTCCAAAGGACAGAGTCCCAACCATTTTGAGCAACTGATAGTGTTCAAATTATGAGAGTGTCTCCCAGATGAAAACACAAATTTGGTAAATTTGATAGTTCCTTTTAAAATGTGGACTTAAAAACTCAAAGTGGGTTCATGTGGACTTAAAAACTCAAAGTGGGTTCATCAGCTCACTGACATGGAAGCTGCCAATAGTCACAGTCTTCATGAGGGGAGGCTGAGAGTGGATAATGTTAACAGCTCTAGTAATTCAGAAAATCTAAGCTACTGTACAGAAGAAATTCAGTTGTATCTTCCTCCCCCAAAACTATTAAATGGCATTAAACATGAAAATCTAAAGCTAAAGTTATTGTTGTGTGCCTTCAAGTCCTTTCCAACTTATGATGACCTTAAAGCAAACGTATCACAGGGTTTTCTGGGGCTGAGAGTGTGTAACTCGCCCAAGGTCACCCAATGGGTTTCCATGGTTGAGTAGGGAATTGAACCCTAATATTCAGTCATACTCCAACACTCAACCAACTACACCATGCTGGCTCCTGTTGTTAATTGCTATAAAGTTGGCTTCCACCTGATAGCCTATAAATGAGAAACCTCCAAGTTATCCTGTCATCAACAGGTCTCTTCAAGTCCTGCAAGCTTGAGGCTGTAGTTTTCTTGATTGAGTGTATCCACCTGTAATATGGTTTTCTTCTTTCACTACTGCCTTACACATTACCCAGCATTATTGACTTTCATAATGAATTATATCACATGTCCAAGTATGATTGCCTCAATTTGATCATCGTGGCTTCCAGAGAGGTTTGAGTTTGATTTGTTCTAGGACCCATATTGATCATTTTGGCAGTCTATTGTATCCACATATCTTTGGGTTCATTGACTAAAAGTTTTTCCTTGAATGATGCTACCCCAAGGTTTAGCCCTCTGAACCCCTCCTGATATTAATGGGATGTTTAAAGCATATAGCCACAAGGGCAGCCCAAAGTGCCATATAAAGAAATCTGATTAGCTCAACATGGGAGAATTCACGAGCACATAGACAGGACAGACCAATCAGGATCAGAATCGGCATAATCCCTCCACTTATAGGAATGATGGTGGGTGATAGACCTGGCACTTACACATGAACAGAAGTCCAAGTACACTCCCTTCCAGGAGTGACTCTCTTTTGTCCAAGGACATTTGAACTGATAGTCTAGCCATTCTCAAATTCCTTGCTCATTCTTCCCTCCTGGAAATCCTTTCATCTCCTGAAACATGCTCTGGGATATTTTTTTGCCTTAAAAATATGCCTACCCAAGCACCCCAATTCAGTCTCGTTTGAGGTCTGACAGGCACTCTGTCCATATCTCACTTGACTCCTCAGCATAAGCTGGCCACGCCATAAGCTGATCCATTTTCCATCTCACAGTGCCCCCACCCCTTATTGGAGGTACACATCTGGAATTTGTATAGTATTACCCTCTGCAAACCCTTTTAAGTCGCTATCTGATACCACCTTTATATTGTTAGTTCTTGAATGTGTGCATGGGTGGGTGTCTCATGTGAATGGTGATTTCCTTTGCCTATATATAATGACATTGGAGCTGAACTCTGGACTCCTCTTTCTGCGCTTCTCTTTCTTGGAACCATTATAGAATCATAGAATCATAGAATCATAGAGTTGGAAGAGACCACAAGGGTCATCCAATCCAACCCCCTGCCATGCAGGAACTCAAAATCAAAGCATCACTGGCAGATGGCCATCCACATGCTTGATCCCCACTTCGGTTGTCCGAGTTCTCTCAGCTATTGTCATTTGAGCTAATTAAAAAACCCTACTTAAATATTAAGTGTGGGTGCCCCTTGCATTTTGGGTAACAATGACTCTGTCATCTTTCATCTCTGTTATAGAATTCTTCAGTGTATCGCTTCCATAATCTTTTTTTTTTCCTTGTTTATATGGTATATTTCCCTGTGGTTTATATGGCATCCTCACTCTTGGTTTGAATTCCCTTTCAAGTTCTCAGATCTTGTAGAAGGTCTCTTGTTCTACCTTTTTGTTGCCTCCATTTATTTCTTTGCATTGATTATTATAATAGTTCTTTGTCCCTATGCACAAGTTGCTAACAGTTGCATTCAGAACTCTACCCTTGATCTTGGCGTCTCACTTCTTCTTAACTGTTTGAAGAGTTTCATCTGTCATCCAATGAGGCTTTTTCTTCTTCTTCTTCTTTTTGGCTGCAAATGTGTTTGTTTGTTTTGCATTGTTCCCTGACGATGCCCCCAGTTTTGGTCCAGAGTTCTAGCTCCCAGTCTATTAGGCTTAATAGCACAAATATATTCTTTACATGGTCTTTTAATTTTACAGTAATATTCTTCAGGTTACATTTTGCCACAATGATTGATTTAATATACTTTCATATCAACAGTTCATGGCCTTTCTTTCTTTCCTTTTTCGTTTTTCTTGTTTTTCAGAGAGAATGAAAATTCGCTTCTAATTATGTAGTCTATTTGATTTATGTATTGGCTATCAGGTAACATCCTTGTTTACAGTTGTCTCTTCGGTTGACTGAAGAATGTGTTTGCAAAGAACAAACTGTTGGCATCACAAAATTCAACAATTCACTCCCCTGCTTTGTTTCGTGATCCCAAGCTGCACAGCAAACAATTTCAAATGAAGTAGCAAGAAGGAATCTTTAATTAAATGCACAGGGGAGCTTTGTTAAGTATGACTTACTGCCGTGTACAACCTCTTTTGTTCTGCTTCCAGCACACTGCAGAAAAGCAATAATTCAGAAGCACTAAAATGTCCTAGTGTAGGAGAAACCTGAAATACAGTATTAATGACATCAAAAGGCATGAAAAACCTATGCAATGACGTTCTTTTAAAACAATAAATGTAGTAGTTTAGCATCATCTGAAAGATTTTCTTTAGAACCAAAAATTATTATTAAACGTGTATTGTCTTACCTCTTATTTTGTATATCTCATTCCAGAATCTCTACAAATTTATATTTAATGCATCAAAATGCAATTACTTATCACAAATGATCAGATCTCTGTTTACAGTATAAAAGTAAACATCAAAACATGTATTTTCAATTTAAGCACTTATTTTTAATGTTAGATCTATATTTATACCATGCATTCAAACTGAGCTAGCAGTACTACAAGTTTAAAAACTCGTATATTTACAAACAATGTCTTGGAATCTGTCATCCCATATCCAATACTATAGATATTTACCATTGCAAATACACAGTTTTTCCTAGGGTGCAAAAAGCTGAAAGGTTAAAATACATACATTATGCATTTGTGGTTCACTTCAGAATCATCATTACCTGGCAACGTGCATTACAATATCTCGCAGCTTTGCACTGAGAACATCTAAGCAGCTGCTCCTTCCTGTGGATAGGAAAAGGTGGGGTGAAATATTTTCCAAGAGCTTTCAAGAAGTTCTGAAAGAATGCATTTAAACTTTAAAATAATATTAAAAGGTTAAGGCTAGAACATAACAGAACATAATTCAGAGAATACTTCTAAGGCCAGGGGCTGATGAGGCTGCTGTGTGGGAGGCAGCGGAAATAAACACACACACAAACTCACACACCTCATGCCATGCAGTTTGCTGATCTCTGGCTCTATAGACTGTAATTTAAGAAAACTGGATTCTCTTTGCAATTATTACCTACGGGACAACCCATTCTGGAGCAAAATTCCTGAGAAAATTGTAGAGAGAGACAAAAAATTATGTCCAGGTGTTTGCACATATCATCTTTGAACTGTGACCAGTTGTCTCCCCTACTATTTAGAAGAGACATGTCGCCACAGTTCAAGGATGGCATGTACAAACACCTTGACATCACCTTTTTCTCTACCTCGAAAGCATCATAAGAAAAGGAAACTGAGGATTAAAAATGTTACTGGTTTTAAAATGTGTCTTCATACATTTTCAACTAGCATGATGGCCATAAAAGTCTGTGTATAAGACTACTTTTTAACCTGCAAAATCTGTGGTTAAAGTG
>CM034701.1:336069627-336086100 GCA_020142125.1 Phrynosoma platyrhinos
CCTTGCCTCCAAGACGGCTCAATAAGCCGTCTGCCGAGGCCCATTGTTAGGCAGATTTCAAACCGTTCTGTTAAATTTTGAATTTCTAATAGTGCAATGCTAAATAAATTTTTCAGCAGGCCATACACATTCACATCATAGCACTATCCAGAGAGATATAATGATTTTACAGTGGGCCCTTGGTATCCACTGGGGTACGGTTCCAGGAGCACCAGTGGATACAAAAACCAGTGGATGTTCAAATCCCATTAAATATAATGGCATAATGAAATGGTATCCCTTATATAAAATAGTAAAGTAAATGTTTGTTTTTTTAATTTATATGTTTTTGGAATAGTTTCAAGCAGTGGATGGTTGAATCCGTGGCTAAAAACTCAGTGGATACAGAGGGCTGACTGTATATTTGTTCTTTTAATGTGGCAATTTATTTAATCATCTTTTAATCTTTGGTAGTTTATCTTAATTTAACATGTAATTAGAATGTTACAGTTGGAAGTGACCACAAGGGCAATCAAGTCTAATCTCCTGCCATGCAGGAATGCACAACTAAAGCACTCATGAAAGATGCCTATCCAACCTCGGCTTCTGCCTCCCAACACAGTTTAACAGTTTTAAAAAATAATGTTTTTCTAAGCCACAAGTGGAATTCTAGCAATTTTCAGGTTTTTGGACAGCCCGTGTTGTCCGTGGAGAGTCTCAGGCCAGAAAAGTGGTTCCCAAATATGCTGAAGTTGCCAGAAGAGTAACCTTCCAAGGAGGTAACAGAGAAAATGATCTACATCTAGCGTGTTGCTCAATTCTTTCAATCACAATGTGATCAAGTGTGTATGTGGGGTGGGGAGAAGTCTAAAAAACATAATTATTGGAACAATTTTTTAAAAAACTACCATATAAAAACAATATAAAATCATTTTTGAAAAAACCATTGAAAGACATTACTGCATCAGGAAGATGCCTGTTAAATTAAAAAATCTTTACCTGGCAGCAAATCAATGAGGATGTAAATCTAATATCCTGTGGGAGAGAATTCCACATTCAAAGAACAGCCACCAAGAAGGCTCTTCTTTCCCATGTCCTCACCAAATTTACCTTCCCCAAATATGACAAAAGGCTGGACATTTGCCCACCCCAATAAAAGGTGACTTAACAAAGGATCCCATTTCTGGATTAAGCAACTACCATATATGGTCCCTCAATATTTTTACAATCATATTTCAAAAACAGCATCTATTTTTTACTCCCATTTAAGACACAGATAATGACATGTCTGTGAATTTGCTAATGGAGTGCACACATAAAACTGTGGGGAAAACCTCTGACTAAAGGAGCAGTATTTGCAACAGTGTGCGTAGTGCTTTGAGTGTTGGACTGTGACTCTGGAAACTGGGGTTTGATTCCCAGTTTGGCCAGTCTTTCCCAGTGGGTTTCATGGCCTAGGTGGGACTCAAACCCTAGTCTCCAGAGTTATAGTCCAACACTCAAACCACTATGCCATGCTGACTCAGTATCACATATATGGGCAAGTCACACTTTCTCAGCCTCAGGGGAAGGCAATGGCAAAACCTCTTCTGAAGAAATCTTGTCAAGAAAACCTTACGATAGGTTTGCCTTTGGGTCACCATAAACTACAAACTACTTGAAGACACACAACAAACAAAAATTTGCAACAGCAGCCAAAATGTACATCTTAATATAGGACAAATATGTTGGACTTTAGCTTTCCCATATTTTAACAGTTCTTAAACTGAAACTATGCAACCTTAGTGGGAGCCAAGAATGTAACATATAAAGCAAAAAATATTATTTATGCATATTTAAGATTCAAATTCAATTAACATTGTTTCTGTAGCTCTGCCCTTGCCTACTCCTGTCAGTCCAGCAATTATTTGATATATTTGTCAGGAAGAGCACTGAACAAGGAAAACATGCATTTCCTATGCACCTATGATTGAATGTTTACCAAAGGGCTGGAAGTGCCTTAGAACTGTAATCCCTGTATTATATTCCATTAGTAATATAAAAATTAATATTCTCTTTTTTCCTTCCAGTGATAAGTGTCTAGCCATCAAGATAAGCAGCAAGAGTGAAATGAAGAAAGACTCCAAAATAAACAAATAATTCCAAATGATATTTTTCCAGGGATTTATGTTAATGAAATGTGTGCTGATTGTTCATCTGAGGGATAATATACACAGGAGATTAATCATTTGATTTGCCTTTGAGCGCTCAGTTTTTCTCTTGGAAATATCCAGCCAGAGGATGTAGATTCAGATCTTGATACAAAAGCTAGGAGTGGTTTAACCTTTGATAACCACCTATCTAAAAATTTATCTAGAGACAAATTGTTCTCTAAATAACTGCTACCTGTATTTGCATAGGATTGTAAACCGTCCTGAAAGGTTTTGTTAGCAGGCAGCATATAAATCTAATTTTCAAAAATTTCCAAATTAAATAATAACAACAACAACAACATTTATTTATATCCCATCCCTCTGCAACACAATCACAATAAAATGAACACATAGGAAATATAACTCCTACCATTGGAAACGAACTCCCAGCATGCAAATTTCAAGTAGGGAGACTTACATTTTGGGATTGCAGCAGTGACCAAGGGACTTGAAATCCTCTAAATTAAACCAAACTGGCACCCCATGCTGGTAATTTTTGAATGAAAAATTAAGCACCAAAGAGCAAATTGTGTGGCTTGCCAAATATGAACCAAAAGGGCACAAAAACAGTGTAACTATTATTTAAAAAATAACTGCAACTTTTTCAGCTTATTATACATGTTTATAGTGTACTATCACATATATGTGATACTGAGCCAGCATGGCACAGTGGTTTGAGTGTTGGACTATGACTCTGGAGACTAGGATTTGATTCCCACCTGGGCCATGAAACGCACTGGGCAAGACTTTGGGCAGTCACATGCTCTCAGCCTCAGGGGAAGGCAATGGCAAACCTCTCTGAACAAATCTTGCCAAGAAAACTCCATGATAGGTTCACCCTAAAGTTGCCATAAATCGGAAAAGCACACAACAACAACAATCACACATATCTTCTGCAAAGAAAGCCACACTGGGTTCAAAGGTGTTTTCTCCCAGGTAAGTGAGTATAAGATTATACTGCAAGGTTTAAGAAACATAAGTGCATAGAAACCAATGCAAAATAAAGCATGCAATTAGGAATCAATACCGTAAGTGAAAGGTGTAAGCTTGACAGAGCGTTAAGAGAAGCTAAATCATATATTTGACAACTGGACAGTTGGAGAACAGTGCTCTTTTTTGACCTCTGTCAAAACTAATTGTCTTGGTCCCTGCAAAAATCTATTATAAAAGATCCCTGCATCAATGATTCCAAGCACAAAAATATATTCTGACCGTATAGGTAATCTTTACTCTGGTGTTCAAAAAGTCCTACATTTTAAAAATCAATTTGCAATAGCTTTTGGTAATGTTAATAGTATCCCAGACATCCAGATTATAATTTAATTACTGCTTTGGTAAATTAAGAGAATTCATGAAATTTTAAATTCAAAACATTTTTAAAATATAGCAATTGTTGACCTTTTAAGGGCCTATTATAATTTACATCTGAATTTAATAACAAGTCTGGTGTACGTGTTTTAATTTATTATATATACAACCCACCCCTCCTTTAGAAAGCTCAAATAGATATTTTCTTAACCATGCAAATTGCAGGTGCAGAGAACCTGATTTAGACTGAGACCACAAGGCAGGGGAAATGCTAAACCCCCACCTGCAGTACATTCCTGAGCCAAATTCACACACACATACACACTCACAATGGCAATTTGTAAACCCCCATCACTAAAGGCCAAAAGACCAGGGTTCAATTCCCCATGAAGCCACAGAAACCCACTGTGTCACCTTGGGCAAGTCACACTCTCTCAGCCTTAGAGGAAGGCAATGGCAAACCTCCTCTGAACAAACCTTGCAAAGAAAACTCCATGACAAGTTCACCTTAAGGTTGCCATCGAACTTACTGGGTAGTCTTGAGCAAGTCACACTCTCTCAACCTCAGAGGAAGGCAATGGCAACCTCCTCTGGACAAACCTTGCAAAAAAAAAAAAAACACCATGATATGTTTGCGTTATGGTCGCTATGAAACCCACCAGGTATACTTGGGCAAGTCACACTCTCTCAGCCTCAGAGGAAGGCAACAGCAACCTCCTCTGAACAAACCTTTCAAAGAAACTCCCATGGTAACTTTGCCTTAAGGTTGTCATGAAACCTACCGGGCATACTTGGGCAAGTCACACTCTCTCAGCCTCAGAGGAAAGCAACGGCAACCTCCCCTGAACAAACGTTGCAAAGAAAACCCCATGGTAAGTTCACTTTAAGGTTGCCATAAGTTGTAAAAGAAGGTGCACAACAACAACAAAACTACAGCTCCCAGAACCCCATAGCAAGGGGCAGGACTTCCGGACGGAATGCTGACACGCAGCCCAGCTCCTTGCAGCAGCTTGGTTTGCCTTGGGAAAACCAGGCTGCTGCAAGGAGTCCAGCCGGCCACGTGTGCCTCCCTGCCTTTCCTTGCCGCAGCCTGGTTGTTCAGAGGCAAACCGGGCCACTGCAAGGAGCTGGGCCATGCACACATGCATGCACCCTGCCCTCCACCTGTACCACCCATCCCTGCTGCGTGCCCTCAGGGACCACGCCACATGCCCAAATGGGCACGCGTGCCACACGTTGACCAACAGAGATATAGAGCTTTAAATGTAAAAATCAACACCTGATTATGAAACCAGGAACAAAGCAGTATCCATTGAATGTTTCAGAAATTTTCAAAGAATGACAAATATTTATTTTAAAACTTTCCAAACACGCACAACAAACCCCCTTGAAAGTAATGCAATCTGAGCCATTTCAATTTTTTTTAAATGCCATTTTAAATAACAACATAGAAGTAGGCAGCACAAACCTAATGAAATACAATTTATTTACATCCTGTAAAACGAGGGTTCAAAGTCTTATATGGCTGAACTGCTGTTAGACAATTATGCAAAACAGCCTTTTCTTTATAACCAACTGAATACAAATATGTCTGTCCTCCCTTAGTGGTTATGTTGCATTTTATGTGAATGCCCTGCCCAAAAGGCTGAGATCAAAAGCAATCAATGTACTGGGTTTTGTAGTCAAAGCTCATCAAATTGCAAATTGATTTCCAAAACCAGCCTTACATGATACAAGCTTAGCAATGCAAAGCAAAATACATTTTCTGCAGCAACACAAGAAAGGCGGAGATTTTGTTATGTTTGTTCCTAATGTTGCTACGCTTGAAGACAATGATGGCATTCCCTAAATGTGTCAGGGCTTGGGTGTCCAGACAGACAAGTGAATCCATCTTGTAGTGAAAGTGACATAAAAAGAACATAAAGCAAGCTACAAGTCCTTAACGTGAAGACTGATGATGATCCAAATAAGGATTATTTCCTGGGAAATTGCTGGAGAAAAATAATTGTGGGGTTGATCCAATGATCTGGGAAGAGGGCAGAGTGAAATCTTTGGCCTCAGTGACAAATTAGCCCTCCCCAGGCCAACGTTGAGGCTAGAATATATTTAGCTCTCTCAAGGATTGTGTGTATGTGCCTCCGAGTCTCCTGGCAATTATGGTACCCCATGAATTTTGTGAGGTTTTCTTAGGCAAGAAATTCTCCAAGGTGGTTTTGCTACTTTCTATACAGCCACTCAATTGGATCTGAGATCTTGGATCTTATTGGTAAGGCTACTTTTTACTTTCTCTGTACATACACATGTATGCATACACACATTCTGTGTGCATACACATTTATCTCTGAGAAAAGCTGAATAGTTTTTTTAATGTACTTACAGAATCATATATAAACAGTACAGTATATTTTGACTGTCATAAGGGGCAACGGTAATACGATACAATACATAAAAATGTAACTAAAGTACTTAACTATCTCATTTTAATCAGAACTGCTAGATTTATTGCAACCTGAAAAAGAAAAAAACACCACATTTCAAATAAAGTATTTTCTCCTTCTTTTCTTTTCATCACTACACATGCCCAAGACAGGCAGAATCTAGTAAAACCATCATTATGCAATTGCTGAACAAGGATGTACCTATCGCTCTACATTCTTGAGAGCCATAACACTATAGAGATTCCAAACACTGTAATTTTCATAATCTTCGAGGCGAAAGATTTGAGACTTATATATCGATCATGCTATCTGGAGAAGTCAGGGAGCTGTAGTCCATAAAAGTAACTTTTCAGACTCTCTTGGTATGGCTTCTTACTGCACATTATGAAATCACCTAACTGAGGACAGTCTCCAATATGTGACCTCTCCCTGGTGCACAGAGGAAGATATAGACCACCACTAGCTTCGGTGCCTACTTTGGTCTCACTCCAATAAGGAGGGCAAGTTTCCACACCGACTATCACAAAAAAAGATCAACGCAAATAAAATTGATAAGATCTCACCCATCCTAAGCCAAGAGCTGTATCCATTTGGAACGGTATATTACTGAATACATGAAATCAAACTAGATGCTGTCTTAGAAGTAAATATTCTACGAAATCTATTGATTTATTTATTTCAATGAGTTCTATCCCGCCTTTCTCCCACAATGGGATTCAGTGGCATCATGCATTAATTACAATTTGTGGCTATGACAAATTGATATCCATTTATTGAATTCTGAACTGAACAGGCAACTGCCAGGTTATTTCATGCCTCAAAGCATTTATAGCAAAAGGGACAGAGGGACATTTATAGCAAAAGGGGCAGATGACTCTGTATCTGGAAAATAAAACCTCTTCCCCCCCACTCAAAACCTGTTAAACCTGATCAATCTTTAAAATACCTGGGAAAGCCCTGATTTAAACTCTTGATACCAAATGACTTGCGACTGCAAAAAATGCAACCCACACTACCACAATTAAAAATGGATTTCTCCATCTCTCTAACGAAAACACACTACTGGTTATTTTTATAATTTAAAAAACTGCATGTAAGCATGGCTGAATATTAAATAACCCTACTGTCATCACCTGCATTTACATGAGCATTAAAGAGTATGTTCAGGCAGCTAGAATTTATAATTTGGTGGCTGAAGGGAAGATTAAAAAGTAGTAGATCTGAAAAAAAATTAATTAGCCTGCAGAAACGTAGTTCCACATGGGCAACCCTTTAAGTCCTTACTCAGACAGGAAGACTCACTGAGAGGAGGACACTACATAAAGCATCCACGTGTCTACTGAAATATTGCCAAGTTAGCCCAATTTGTTTAGTGCCGGTATAACTGTATGCTAGGACAGCACCCAAAGCAACTATTTGGTGGCCCATCATTGCAATACTCTCCCCATGTTCATCACCTTACTATTTATTCCTCAGAGAAATAAATGGCAGCCAACCATTTATGCAAGAGAAAGTGACAGAAAGATTATGTTTTGAGTGTTACAAGAATGTGAGTTTAACCTCTCCTTAGGACCTTATCACACGGGGTCTAAAGCAGACCTAATCCAAAGGGTATCCGTAGCTAATACATATTATTTCCCCGTGTTTACACACAACGTTACACCGAAACTCGACAGAACCCGGAGTTAATCCGTATTGTTTCTCCGTGTTTACACACGACGTTGCACCGAAACTCGACAGAACCCGGAGCTAATCCGTAACGAATTGAGATCTTTTGACATTCGGTTTTTCGGGGAAGTACAAGGGAGCTTTCGGACTCATTGCGCAATGGCCGCGCAGGCGAAATTCAGTTCATTTTGGTATAGAACTGAATTTATTCTTATTTCAGTTACTTTTCGCTTCATGGCCAGTGACAAATAACTTCAGTCCCTGTTTATTTCACTACTATGTTGCAGCCCTTATACAATGCCCAAATATCAGAGTCCTGGAGCAGCAAGACTACCCCTAATTCCATGATAGTAATGTTTCTTGAACATGTTAAGAGTACGACAGGATGTTAAAAAGTATATTTTTGAACAGATCAGTAGGAATCATGTTGCATTATGGTCAAGATGCTTTCTAATTCCAGTGACCCTATAATTAATCTGATGTTGCTGATTAATTATAGCCTTTTTAAAAGATTCACAGCTGCTTGTAACCGGTTTGTTGCCATTGTAATTGTTAAAATCAGGATTGAATGCAACAATGCTCTGGCTATTTAGCCAACAGTAATGTGTTTTTAGAGAAATATGCAAGCATTTGTTTATACTGTTAGAACCCGATCAAAACTGTTAACAGCTGAGTAAATTCCTTTACATCAATGACGCTTGATTAATGGGCAGGACTGCATTGATTCCCCAGTATTTACAAGTGGGAATAAGGCATAAGGCATAAGGCATAAAGCAAGAATAGGAAACAACACTAGGATCCAAAACAGACTGCAGAAATAATCCAGTTTGAAACCACTTTAACTGCCTTAGGCTCAGTGTTAGGGAATCCTGGGAATAGTAGTTATTGTGGCACCAGAGCTAAATGTCTCACAAAACTACAGTTCCCAGGATTCCCTAGCATTGAGCCAGGGCAGTTAAAGTGGTCTCAAACTGGATTATTTCTGCAGTGCGTTTTGGACCTAAGTCTAGTGGCCAATTTTATGCCTCAGGACTCTCTGAATGCTACAAGGACCACTGAAAAATAAAAATAAAACTCTGAAGTTTCTCAAAAATTGGTATCTTTTGATGTATATAGGGAGGCCTTGCAACCTTTTTAAATGATTAAATGCTGCACCTAGATGCTTCAGGGAACAGCAATATTACTCTTCCTTTTCAGCCAGAAAAATGCTGGTGTAGGGATTGTGAAGGTATCAAGGGCCACAAAAACATCTTTGGGGTGGGGTGGGGGACAATTTGTCCACTGCTGGCTATGGTCACCATCCCCAAAGAGTAATTATCATCAGTAGATCAGTAGTGTCACTGGGCAGGTGCTGGGGTGCGGACTGCACCAGGTGACATCCTACAGGAGAGGTGAAACCCTGGTGCAGTCCTCTTCCTGCTGTGGCAGAGAGGTAAGTGCCCCTTTGTGACTTCAATGCCTCCCGGCTCTCTGCCCAGGTGAGGGAGCCTGGCTGGTGACAAAGCCACAAGGGGTGAATAGCAGGGAGAACAGGCTGCTTCCACCACCACCCCCCAGCAACCCATCCACATCAGGTGTCACCAAGCCTGGTGATACCATTGAGTAGATGCCTGTTCAATTTATCTTCCTATTTCTACACAATGCTCTTCGTTGCTGAATAGCTCTTAACCTTAGAAAATTATTTTCCAATATTTAATTTAAACCTTCCTGTAACATGTAGCCACACGATTGAACTCAAACTAAGGGGGGAAGCAAACGGGCGGCCATGGGCAGCCCCAGGAAGCTACGGATCGGGGCCGAGGTATCCCCACACCTCGGCCCCGCAGCGCAGCTTCGCCACCCCAGGAAGGAGTGCTAAAATAGCACTCCTTCCACAAGTCGCCAAAGGTGCGCCGCAAAAGGCTGGCAGCACACCTTCGGTGACTCTTCCGCCGCAGCGTGTACGGACGCTGCAGCGGAAAGACATCCTCGGAGCGCCTGCCATGCAAAGGGGCCGGCGCTCCGACAATGCCTTCAGGAAGGGGTTGGGGCACCCGCCGTGCGGCTGCCCCTCCCCTTCCTTGCCCCCAAAACGGCGCTTTGCGCCATCTGCTTCCCCCCCTTACTGTATATAGCAGGGGTAGGCAACCTTTCCCCTTTAAGGGCTGAGGGACTTCAGCTCCCAGAATCCCAGGAGCTATTGGCCAACATGGGACTATTGGCCAACGTGGTTGAGGCTTCTGGGAGCTGAAGTCCCTCGGTCCTTAAAGGGGAAAGGTTGCCTACCCCTGCTATATAGTATACTCATGTATATGTCTAGAAATTTAGGTCAAAAAGATGACCCAAAACCCCTGAGTCAACTTATCCATGAGTCAATGTAAGTATTATATCTTAACTCTTATTTAAAAGAAAGAACCATCCCCTGGTGAAAGACAAGAGTATAATCTGTCCTGGAAGCACTGTTCCCTTTTACTCTCTCATGCATCCAGAGTAAACACAAAGGGAAATGTCTGCTGGAATTTTGTAAGTTCTTTGACATTGTTTTGCTTTGCTTCATTCTTTAGATACTTTGCTATATGCCCCCAGGTTTGGTCCCAAAACTTGCTCTCAATTTATACATGTGGTCGACTTCTAGTAAAGTATATATGGTAATCATATTTAGGACAGACATATTTAGAGCTATTTAATAGACCTATGTCCTGATGTTAGCCCTGAACAGAGTAAACCCATTGAATCAATGGAATTTAACTACATGTTGACTCACCATTCCACAATTGACTGAATGGGTCTACTCTAGTTGGGAGTAACCAACAGGATGTTACTCATAAAATTTAATGATAACTAACTTCTATGGGACTATTCTAGGTATGGCTATCAGGACCCAAGCCCTCCCAACATCACCAGTGGGGGAAAATGTGTGGATTTACAGTCCAACTTCTAGAGGGCCACATAATCCCCACCCCTGCCCTGTCCTGTGGGACATGATATAATAAATAACTATTTCATTCTCTGATCTCTTTTTGTGAGTATTTGAAAAGTTTTTCAAATAATGAACATCTTTTGTGAATAAATGTTGAAGTCTCAATATTTTTTCAGACTCCAACCTGTTATTTTAACAGCTAAAAGCAAAACTGCTATTGTAAGCAAAACCTGAAATATTGTCTCGTTGGCACCTTCCACCATTAAAAACAAAACTGTGCTCAAAAGAAATTACCAGTGACCTTATTACTGTGTGCAAAGCAAGGAGATGTCCATGCAATCCTTAAAACATCAGCAGCCTTCTGCATGTTTCATTAAAATTTTAATTTAATTTAAGAAGCGTTGGCTTATCAAGACATTAAACAAGGGATTATCCACAGCAAATATTTGGGTAATCCAATCGAAATTACTCCCAAGGAAATAAAGGCTTCTGTAGAAGCTTGCAAACCATCTACATATACAAACTATCTAAATGGGACAGCAGTTAGCTAAAAGGCAACTAAACTGTCAACTCTTTGACAGTTTGCTATGCGCTGTTCCTTCATAGTGTTGTTATTTGCTCCTTCAACAAAAGGTGCACAAGCTCAGACCTTCTCTGGCATGATCTGTGCAGTTCTCCTCTACCATTCCCTTGGTCTATCCTGTGGAATGCTGGAAGATTGAAACTGGGGTCTTGGTCAGGCCAAAAACAAGAAGACAGATTGTTTTTATCAAAGGCATAACACTGAAGCTTTTTTATATTACACGGTTATAAAAATGCACTATGATTCCAGTGTGCAAAGGGGTCTTGTAGTACCTTTGAGATTGAAAGAAAGAAACTAGTAGCTCATCACCATAACCACACATTTTGCATTTCTATTACTATTCCCACACCAGCCTACCTATATAGGTCTGTTCCTCGATTCCCCCACTCCATGCACCTGAGGAAGTAGAACCAAGTCTACAAAAGCTCATGCTACCAACTTCTTTCTTTCAGTTAGTCTCAAAGATACTATAATACCGATTTTCTAGACTTAACATGGCTATGTCTTTGAATTATACCACTATGATTCCATCGTAACTGCCATGATTCCATCCTATGGAAATCTGAGCTTTGCAATTTAGGGAGGGTTATTAAGATTCTCTGGCAGAAAATCCCTAAACTACAAATCCCAGGATTCTGTAGTGGAATCATAGTCCTGTAACTGAGTAAATGTAAAAAAGAATGCTAGACTAGGGTTACCAACCTGGATCTGGGACTGGGCTCCTGTAACTTTAATCCTTAACAGATTTGGGGTGACAGGATGAGGAACCATAAAGCTCCATCAGATGGGACATAGGTACCTATCCTCACTATCTAAACCCCAACTTTCAGCTGCAGCTGTTCCCTTCTAACAATACTATTGCCAGTGAAGAGTGGAGCTGACAGGGATAGGTGCGTAGTTCTATTCTTGTCATTGGGTGCACAGAAAGACAATAGCTGTGTTTGGAGGGGCCAGTTGCAGTTGAAAGTTGGGAGTCAGTAAGGTGAGGAAAGACGGCTACCTTTGTCCCACTTAACATAGCTTTAACTCGTCCTGCTTTAAGGATTAAAGTTACACGAACCCAATCGAGGATCCAATATGGCAACCCTACCCCAGGCTAACATACTAGTTCTGGCTCTTCCGTCATTCTGACACTTTAATACCACCACCTGTTGCAGCTAGGATGAAGTCATTTGCAAAGAAAGAGCTGGCCTGCTTACTGGCCCAACATTTCATCAAACGTATAGAAAAGCATATAATTGCATGCAGACATGGAGGTTATAAAATGCTGTCTATGCAGACAACATTTTGCTTAGACTAGTTCTCTAATATTTGGTATAATCAATCTTCCATTAGTTTCTCACACCCTAGAAACATTTCAGGTCAAAATAATTGATCATTGCAGGTCTAAGCTACATGCTTAGACAAGGAGAGAAAAATACCATTAAAGCTTCAGTGGGCATGCTTAAGTTTGAAATAAAAACAGATGAATTATTTAGCGCATTTACTGTATGAACATTCCAAAAGGAATAATAGTTTATTATGGTTGGGAAATTCATTATAGGGTAGATTTGGAAAAAACATGTCAGATTGACAGAATTCCAGAAATATGAAATAGCTTGTGGGGACCACTCACCAGATGCGGCATGGATAAAGAGGAATTGCAGTCCAACTCTGGAGAATTACAAGATGCTCACCCTTGCACTGAAGTTATGAGGGCAATTTTGGTACAGGGAGTAGAAGTTTGCTTCAGGGTATAGAACACTTAATAAAGGAGGACATAAATATTATAACACATTTGTTAAAAATTTCTTAAAACAGAACTTCCAGAAATTGTTGGTCTACAACCCCCAGCAACCCTAGCCACTACAGCTAATGGGGAGAAATGGAGCTGCAGTTCCACCCCCGAACTACCCTATGGGACACGTTACCACCAAGCTAATATGAAATCTTAGGATAATGCAATTTATATACACTGTTGGTTTGTGGAATGACACCTCTACAGGAGGAACATTCCTTGAAACTTGCCCATCTATCTCCATTTCTCTCTATGGCATTCCAAACCTGTCTTTGCAAGATATATATGGGTCTTGAATGTTAGTAAGGGTGAAAGTAGCTGTGAAGGGAGAATTTTAAAAAAGAGGCTAACTTGATTTTCCCTGAGGGTTGTTTCAATGGGAGAAGGCACTAATTATGCATAGCTGCAGCGCAGTTCTACATGCTCTGCACAATTTCACAGATGAAAACCAAGACACATGGCAACAAGCAACATCAGAGTGTGGTCAAGTCAAGTACTTTTTCCCTTTGAGCTTCATTTAAAGCAACTGAAGTAGCTGAGGACCAAAAGGAAAAGTGGGAGGGCAGAGAATTGGGACATTTTACAAGCAGCTGAAAAAGTGGGCTGAGAGAGGAGGATTCATCAGAAATGTCCACGCCAAATAGGGACAGTTGGGGTGTATGGTCCTGTAATATGAGCCCTATCAAAGGAATACCAGTTTTATAACACTTTGCAGACAGGCAACCTGTTCCATGGAGCCAATCAATCCAGGATGAGACTTTTCAAACCAGAGGAGAGCAAGGAGCAGTCTTGGGACTGCATGATGCCCAAAGGCTGTGTTTGCAGTTGCCAAGCCTTCCCTTGTAAATGGTTGCAAATTTAATTCCCCCCACAACATCAAATGACCCCAACTGTCCTTTACTGTGAAGAAAAGGGAATTGTCTCTTCTGGAAGCATCCTGGAGCAGCCATTCATCTTTCAAATAGGTTGCACAGCACCCGCTGCACTATTTCACATTTTAAAAATCAACATTTTTTATCAAAACCAGAAGTAGACTTCCAACTGGATCCTGATTAGTTGGGTTTGGGCATTTTTCTCAAGTCTGTGCAGTCCTTAGAGGGTCCCAAGTCCAAAATAAATGGTCCCCAGACCCACTGAAGATGCCCGGCCCTATTTTAGCGTCTTTGAAAGGGATACTCTTATCCAAGCTATGCCAGCTGAGAGCAATCTCCAGTTCAATAAAAGGAAGAGCCCCACAACAGGACTGTGGGCACTTCTGGACAAGGAGTGGACAACTCTGGTGGGTGTGGAGGCCAAATTTTTACACACAAACCCACTACAACCCACTACCCACTACAGGCCACACTAGACTGGGAAATAGCCAAAAAAGTAAAATAAAATAATAATAATAATGATAATAATAATAAATAAAATCCAGAAGTGCCTAGTATTCACTTATCCTTTTTGAGACATGAGGGTTTACATGTTGCCCTTTCTTCAAATACTCAGAGGGTCCACTTTGAGTGAGAGTGTAGACTGCAACTCCAGACATTTCTGTTACTAGCCCCTGAAGAAGGCCAACTGGTGATACAGCCGAAACGCGCTGGGCTTTTAAAATAATTCAAGCTTTTGGACCATCACACACCACATGGGACTGTGGAGATTATCACACAGGGCATGGGACATCATTGTCCCATCTCTACTGTGCAATCGCAGGAAGGACTTTCAAATGACGTTGTGCTTATCCGGACATTAGCGTGAGTGACAGCGATCGCACAAAAGAGTTCTAGATGACGTCGTTCTGATCCTGTTATTGTCCCGTGAGTGAAGTGGAATTGTCCCATCATTTGCCAGCATTTTATATTAATAGGAGTACCCATTAATACAATTCCACTTCACTAATGGGACATGAGTGGATCAGCGCAACATGTCTGAATTTCTTTCACATGATCGTGGTCACAGATGGGATAAGGAGGGGGGGAGTGATCCCATCCCTATCCCATCCCTGTGTGATAATCCCCAGAGTTTCCTTTTTATTCTTTTAATGTGAATATGTGCTTTCCAGACTTTTGTTGTTTTATGCAAAACCTGCTGCTCCTAGAAATCCTCAGGAGCAAGAAAATCAATTTCTGTTGGAGGGGAGGAATTCACAAGAGGGACATCAGAGGGGGCCTGAGGTTTAAAACAAAACAAAAAATCCCCTTGGGGCTATCTCAAAAATCTACAGTGCATACAGCCCAAAGGCCACATTTTGCTGGCCCACAAAGGGCTCTCTCACAAATGGAAGATGATATCATCTCTAGATCCACGTTCAGTTTCACTGAACAAGGCACCGTAGGTCAGTGATAAAAATGCAGCCTGGAAGTACCCTATGTCAATAGCATTTCACTTTCAGACCAAGCAGCCTCATCCTAAACACAATTAGTCATGAACTTTATGGGAACGTCTTAGTAACTGTGCACAGAATAAACACAAGGTAACACCCACCTCTGCTTACAGTAGCAGGAATTAAAGGAAAACTCCCAATGGCATATTCTATTCCATTCTATTTATGCAATGGCACCCTAAAACATTCTCTTGAAAACCAAGTACTTGTTGGCATTCAATCAAGAATTTTAAATATTCACATCTCTTAAAGGTATGTTAAAAGCCTTGCTTGCTAGATTTCATATTTTATATAAAAGGAATTACAGCGAACCAAAACTGATTGAAAATAAAGCCGAGATTGAAAGTTGTTTTTTTTTTAAAAAAAATAAAAAAACCTACAACTTGTTGGCATTAATGGAAGAAAAATTCCATCACGCCATGCACTGGTGGGGAGGGGGGGTTACACTTTAATATAAAGAGGCATATTGATCCAAGGATTACAACATAAAAAGAACCAATCTTGGGAACTAGAGAGAGGCTTGTTGTATAATACAGAATGGAACCATTACAGCATGCTTTGGGCTATCTATCAGTCTGAAATTTAACATGCTTTAGCTCTGCATGAGCACTTACAACTATAGAGGGAAAAGACTAGAACCCATCCTTATTACTTGTGGAATTCAAACAGCAACAAGCTGTCATACTTGTACCAATAAGCAGATCTTCATTCAGGCATCTCTCCAGTTTTCAAACAACTGTTGTAAACAATATTTATACCTCAGGTAGATTATAAATCAGTATAAAGCATGAAGATCTCTCATCTGCGATGTAGAGAGGATCTGAGTGATGCTGGGCTTTGAAAGCAAGGCCAAGATAAAACTGAATATATGATACCAACAAGAATAAAATTAATTGACAGCAGGGGAAGCGTGAGTCAGAATAAGAGAGGGGCGATAAACTGAAGAGGAATTGCTTAGAATCAAAAACTGCTAAAGGATCATTAGTGAAGCAGATGTACTTTGAAATTACAATGAAAAAATCTCTAAGGTGTAAACAGAAAACAGCATAGGAAGTACTAGTATTGAGTGGGATGGGGAGGCATTGGTGATGTTGCTGCCTTGACATTACAGAAACTCTGTTCCTATTACAGGAACAAATTTCACTCAAACCAAACTGAAAAAAGGAATATCTCTAAACGGTTTAATGAAATATAACAATTATTCACTGTAGCCCTTCAGACTGCTAAAAATAGTGCAAATTGAGTCCACTTTAATTGTCCTGGC
>CM034701.1:336124051-336138687 GCA_020142125.1 Phrynosoma platyrhinos
TTTTTAAGCTCAAAGTTGGAAATCTTATGTCGGCAGGAGGATTGCTAGTGCTTGACATCTTGTTTCTTTTTAAATTTGTTTTCCCTTCCTTTTTATGTAAATTATTATAGCGTGCATACTCATTTATAATTCTAAATGAGGTGTCATTGCAACAAGGTATCGGTAATTACTGAAGCAGTACAAACCAGTTGTTCAACTTCATAAGTATACTTGCTTTTGTATTATATAAAAGTTCTACACCTTCTCTATATTATCAAAATGTTAAATATATCTAAATGCTTATTCTGAATGATGTCTGGTCCGTATTTGAAACCATTAAATGGTGGCTGAATAAACTTTGGTTTTCTACCAGTGTCTTTTCTACAAAAGTTTGATTTTATTTCAGCGATTGTAAAGCCAATCAGATTTCCAAAAGTATTATCCTTTTTTTATTGTTAGCTCAGTTGTAGATGTAGGCTGGGTTCTAAAAAAAACTGACAGCTATTTTCTGTGTCCAAAGAGCTTTTGATTTAGTGTGTCTTGAACAGCATCGTTAACAGCTCAAACATCAGTGCCACATGGCAAACTACTTTTGAAACTAGTGGAAGCTTCCAAGGAATGTCTGATGTGGTATGTTGGTCTTCTTGTTCAGATTCAGAGCTCTTGAAAAAATTACTAGGATGCTCCTTGGATTCCAGCTGTAAACCTTGGTCCAAAACACACTGCAGAAATAATTCAGTTTTGAGACTGCTTAAACTGCCCTGGCTCAATGCTAGGGAATCCTAGGAAGTGTAGTTTTGTGAGACATTTAGCATTCTCTGTCAGAGAGCTCTGTTTCCCCAATAAACTACAGTTCTCAGTATTCCCTAGCACTGAGCCAGGGCAGTTAAAGTGGTCTCAAATTGGATTATTTCTGCAGTGTGCTTTGGACCCTACTCTGCTATTTCAAACCAAGAGGCTTGCTTGCTGGTCATATTTGTAATGTTCATTATTTGTATAACTGTGTTGATAAACAGTTTGTATCCTTTGGTGCTGTGTTAACGTATGGAAGTAGGATTAATGTTGCTGAAGACAAATACGGTAGATCTTTTTAGAAAGGCATTGATTGGTAACAAATTGTCTCTACTTTCCTGAGTTGTTTTAAATACAAATATGGTCAAACAGAGCCACCTTAAACTGCTTTCCCTTCTTTAACCTTGAATCCTCTGGGTATGTTGGAATCTAACTCCCATTGTACCTAGTGCTGCTTATTGCCTGTAAAGCCCTGTGTGGCCTGGGTGCAGGGTATCGGAAGGACTGTATTTCCCTATAGAAGCCTGTCCAAGATCTAAGGCCTTTAAGAGAGACCTTTGTCTCAGTCCCACTGCCTTCCCAGTCACATTTGATGAGAAAAGGGGAGAGGGCTTTCTGGGTAGCTATTCCCAGAGGAAGCGTTAGGAACACCCTTCCTAGAGAGAGTGAAATGGTTCCCTTCTTAATGTCTTTCCACTGCCAAGTGAAGATTGTTCTGTTATGACCAGCTTTAAAGAATTGATTGTAAATGTATTTTTAATTGTGTGCCATCTTCTTTGATTTTTTGTTTTTAGTGAATTTTAAATGTTTTTAGTTCTGTGGAGTGTTTAATTGTATTTAATTTTTAATATAATTTTAGTGATGGTTTTTATGTATCTTAATCTGTATTTGTTATAATATTTTCTAATTTGCCTTATATCTAAGTATTGGGGAAAAGGTGGGCTATAAATGAATAAAATAATTAAAATAATAATGATAATAGTCAGGATGGCCAGTGGCTACACAGGCTGAGGATAACAGGGGTTGTAGTCAGCACCCTGAACAGCTCCAGGTTGGCTCTGCTGAATTATCTTTGATTTTGCAGATGTTTTCATGTCTAGCAAGCTACATTTCAAATCTTAGTGTTCTACAGAGGCCAGTGCAATATACATTGTGGTGTTGATCTTGTCAACACTTAAATAAAATTAAAAACCCACAGAGAATCCCATAGGACTATTATGGTTAATAAATGTGTTTCTAAGTTCATGTTTTGGGCTTTGTGTCAACGATCCTGATGCTCAAGTTTTTATTAAATTCTTGTTTGAAAAGCACATCTTTGGTAGCTGAACAAAGTCAAAGGGGTTGACTGATCATGATTTATCTCCCACTAGTATGAATTTCATGTGGTTAGTTTTCTAGCATCCCTCTCTTAGACAATACCCACATGCATATTTGTTTACTTTTAATCCCTCTTTTTTCACAGGTTGACCAGATGGCAGATATCTTCTTTGCCTAAAAAAAGCCATCTCTTTGTCCTGCATTATGTTTGAAGAAGCATATTAACTTACAAGAAAATGGTGAGTTCTTTCTCTCTAATTTACAAGGAGGAGAGTAAGCTCGAAGTAGTAGTAAAGAACTTGAAATTTTGTGGTTTGTTTGGGTGTTTTCTTTAAATATAGGAATCACTGGCATGGTGATTTTAAAACTTTTTGTAAACATTTTTAATTTGTTCCCATGGAAGCTGCATTGGATCCCATCCTGGGAGAAAGACAGCATATAAATAAATAATACTGTTGCTGCTACAAACCACCCTATGTGAGCTGTGAACCCCCTATTCAAAAACTAGTGCTCTTGGTGCTCCCCAATCTCTTGGTTTTTTCATTGTTTCTCCACATAATTGATTGCTATTTTTCCTACTCCTCTATGTTTCCCTTCTTATCAGCAGAGTTTATATATACAACAAAGCAACTTTTGTGACAATTATATCAGTTCTTGTCCTTGTTTTGGTGTGGTTCCCCTTAATTCTAGTTTCACCTGATCTTATACAGACATGCAAAGTACTCCACTCTGTCCTGCCCACACAAATCAGATTCCTCAAACTAACTTCAGGTTGACCTCTCAACTAGAAGATCCAAGTTGAAGTTCAGTTCAAATGTGATTATTGCTGTCAACAATAATTTATTTACCTTAGTTCATCTTTTGACCCCATGCTTCCTTCCTTCCATTTTTCATGCACCTGGCTTTAGTAAAGGTGTCCCAAATTGTAGTTCCAGACTCTGATAGCTTTACTGAAACTGGACATGTAAGAGGAAGAGAGCAAAGGGTCACACAGCTGATTTCATTTTTATTTTATTATTTTTTTCTGATTTTGATTCTTGGTTGACTTTTTCCTCTCAGGTGATATTCCCACTCTTATTATGGGTGATTTTAATTTTCATGTGTATGATTCCAAAGATCCTATTACATTTTTGTTCTTTATTGTCTTTTTTGGGGCTAAGCTCTGTTCTGATTCACCTACACATTCCCTTGGCCATTGTTTTGATCTTATTCTTATTAAGAATTGCTCTGTCTTTTGCTTTTCAGTTACTGAACTTCTTTTGTCTGATCATCATCATGTTTCATTTGTGCTTGTTCACAATCTACCTCCCTTCTACTCTGTTGTGCGCTCTTTTTAAGCTCTTTTTTCTGTTAATTCCGAGGCCTTTTTGCAAGTATTTATCTTTTCTCTGTCTTCTTTTAATTCTGTTGGTTGCTTGAATTCACCTGTTTCTTTATTTACTCAACTCAAGTTCATCTTCAGTTCTTGATAGTTTTGCCCCTTTGTCAATGTGACACAAGAGAGGGCCTTTTCTGTGGTTGCCCCTAGACTGTGGAACTTCTTGCCCCAGGAGGCCAAAATGGTCCCTTCATTGTTATCCTTCCACCAGCACGCTAAGACCTACCTGTTTAGATAGGCTTTTAAAACAGAAAGTTTTTAAAGCATGGGATGGGGTGGTGTTGTATTGCTGTAAAGTATTTTAAACATTTTTATTGTTTTAATTATACTATTTTAAATATTGTGAGCCACCCTGAGTCCCAGTTTTGGGAAAAGGGCAGGATATAAATATAATAATAATAATAATAATAATAATAATAATAATATACAGTCTCTTCTAGAAAATCTCAGCCTTGGCTTACTCCTTTTATTTGGTATCTTCATTCCTGCTCTTGTGCAGCTGAATCATTGTAGAGGAAGACTAGCGAGTGGCAGATTACATTCATTATAAATTCATTCTTTATTCTTATGTGCTATTTCTTTGGCCAAACAGAAATACTATACTTCACTGATTCATGTTAATGCACAGTACCTGCAGCGTCTCTTTTTTACCTTTAATTCTCTGTCAAAGCCCTCCTCTCCACCTCCACATTTAAAGATCAAGGATAGGTATCTTTTCATTCCCCCTCCCCCCAAAGGCATCAGGATCAGGCCACTCAGCTACTCAGACGCTACTATAGCTAATTCCCTCTATCAACAGCGAGCATTTTGGCAGAGAAAATTTAAAAAAATGAAGATTTACTAGGCTGAAAAGCTTGGCGAACCTAAATAATCTCACTTTATCCCAGCCAGCTTTAGTAGTGGCAGATAATACACCACTTCACTTCCCTACTCCCAATAGAATTTACAGATATGTGCTGTGATCCTAAGCATATTTAGTAGGAAGTAAATCCCCTTGAAGATGATGGAACTTTCCCCCAAGTAAAACTGGATAGGATTGCTCTATAACTGTGTGTTAAATTAGAATCTGTATGGATATTCATAGTAACAGATGAACACTCTTGAAAAAGAAAATAACTGGTGTGTCAAAAGCAAAGGATATTTTCAACTATGTTAAGAAGTTATTTGTTTACTGAAACTGTAAAGCATGACTTCAAGAATGACAGGTAAACAAAACTGTGGAATATCAGCAATGGTTCTCATTAAATGTCTGTAGGAGGTTAAATTATTTTGAATGGGAGTATGGAAATAATAGTTGACATTTAAGTGAATCTCCACTGTCCTTAAGTTTAGTTTTTAGATGCTGAAAGGGAAACAGAGTTATTGTGGGAGGCTATTTTGAGATACAGATTCATCAAACAAAAATTAAAAAGTACACAGTCTTCAGCTATGTAAGGAGCACATTTATAATCCAATCCAAACATAATTAGTCATATTGTATCAGATAATAATAGTAGTAATAGGTTATTCTACCTGTTACTCTTGTCAAATGAACTTCTACTTATAGAACTTATACTAGAAGTTGAATCAGTAAAATGGCAACATCTGCTGTTCCTACCTCTTCCTAACACAGTCTTGTCTACTCAGTCCCTTACTTGCTGTGCAGTGCATTTGGAGACCAGCCTGCTGCTAGAGGGAAGAGAAAGGAGTAAATGATAGAATTACAGAATTATATTACCATTCCGTGCCAGTTAGACGGGAGAGTCTATATCTGAAGTAGGACACGACAACCAAAGATAATAGAGGCTTAATGTAAAAAATATGAATACACTGTACATACACTATGTGGCTCAAATGATGTTAGAATCCTGAATAACTAGATAATAATTGGCCTTTAAGTCATAGGGCCTAAGCAGACTGCCAGAAATAGTGCACATTAAATTGAGGCACTGTCCTGGCTCAGTGCTAGGGAATCATGGGAACTGTAATTTATTGTGGCACCAGAGCTCTCTCACAGAGAAGGCTCAATGTCCCAGAAAAAAATACAGTTCCCATGATTCCCTAGCACTGAGCCAGGGCAGTGCCTCAATTTAATGTGCACTATTTCTGGCAGTCTGCTTAGGCCTATAGTCTGTCTCAAGTGATTAAATAGGTTTGGTCAGGTCTTCTGTGATACCTCTGAATTTTTTTCACCAAGGTTCTGCATAGGTATTCACATAGTGCTGTCTCATAAAGATATGTTCCCTCTCTTGGTAAAAGGGTTGGAAATAAATCAGGTGCTGGTGCTTTTGTGTAGCTTTTTTTTTCTACATGAAGCCTAACCAGGGTTCAGTTTTACAAATGCTTGGAAAGCCATAGAATAGATAAACACCTTATACAAAATCTACTTAGAAGTAAATTTGTTTCTGGGTCTTTTTTATATATTGAAGGATGTTCTGGGAAAGAGCAGAGGAGGAGAGAAAATACGGAATAAAGAAATCAGGAACATTACTCAACAGCTTACAGAGGAGTATTTGTATTTTAACACATTCTTTAGTAGAGAGAAAGCATCCAGCTGACATAAACACTCAAGAGGTTAGGTTAAAGAGATTGTCTGATAGTGAACATACTAATGAGATTGTACATAACACAATAATCTCATGATGAGAGAAACTACTAATGAGGATGCACTGAGTGGCAATTGTCTCTGTTGGAAAGCAAGTTTGGAAAGAGAATTTGTATCCAGTCTTTGTCATTCTCTCTCCCCAGCCCTGTTCCCAAGCAGAAAAACATTGGAGGGAAATAGTTCTTGACTTTTTCTTTTATCATGATTTTGTGATTTAATATTCTTGATTTTATGAAAAAGTATTCTTGATTTTATGAAAGTGATATTGGGTTTTTATTATGAATCCCTGCAAATGTAAGATATTGACAAGTACTGTTTGCTTCATTTCTTTTGTGGATATTTGTAGTGCAGCTTAGTGTAAGTTCAGAGGGGCGGGGTATCAAATAAAATTTATTATAAATTATTATTATTATATAAAATTATTATTATATTATTATAAGTAACACTTTATAAACTAATCCTACAATGTTAATCTGTTTGTGTACTAAGCATCTCTTGGTATTTATGAAGGTCTTAATCACTGAAAAACCAAAAGATATCAAATGTTAAATAGGATTCGGTAGCTTGTGATGTAGCTAAGCCATCAAGAGTCAGATGTGTTGTCTTCAGTCATTCCTGGCACATAGTCTGGTTATTTGAAGGACTGTATCTCCTTTTATAAACCCATTAGAGCACTGAGATTGTCTGAAGAGGCCCCTCTCTTTGTCCCACCACCCTTTCAGGTTCTTTTGGTGGGATCAAGGGAAAAGACTTTCTTGGTGGCTGCTCCCAGGCTCTGAAACCCCCCTCTAAAGAGGCCAGGATCCCCATCCCTGCTCCCCTTTTGGCCCCAGGTAAAAACATTTATGTGCCATCATTCTTTTTTCAACTAACTAAAATTGGTCTTTTAATGCTGCAATTCAAATGTCAAAGTTTGTGTATTATTTTAATGTATCTTAAAATGGGTAATGTCTTTAACTTTTTAAAATTGTTTGACTGTTTTTTAAACTTTATATTGACACTTTAATGCTTTTGTAATGTTTCTATTTATACTGTTTTAAATGTGTTGCCTTAAGCTGCCTTCAGTCCCAATATCAAGAGAAATGTGAGATATAAATGAATAAAATAATAATAATCTTATATCAAGTTAGCTCAACCCAGTTAAGCCCCCTTGGGATCACCAGTTATTACCTCTTCTTTGAATCTTTTTAAAATTGGTGTTGTGTTAAGTAAAATCATTAACATTGTGGCTGTTTCATCTCTGTCAGAATGCATCCCCCTTGTCTCCAGTGATTCCTTATGGAATCCAGTGATTCCTTCCCACATTTATTTCAATATCAATTTATGTCACAAGTCCAGGAATGCAAACATGGCATTAGTCAAGACTCCCCTGTGTTTGAGTTTCCTTAAGGCAGGCCCTCAACAATAAACTACACTTGTCCCTTCACATTCACTAGGATTAGGGGCACAAGACCCCCATGAATGTGGAAAAACCACAAATAACAAATACACTATGTTTTTACCTGAGATAATACCTCTCTAGGAATCTCTAGGTCGTCCAGTGCAATATCTGCCAGACATTGACCATAGAATTGCACTGGAGGAGCTACAAATTCCCAGTGGAGTGTTCTCTCTAGGAATCTCTAGGTCCTTCAGTACAACTTTTGGTTAAAGTTGACCATAGCGTTGCACAGGAGAACCTAGATATTCCTAGTGAGAACATATTAATCAAATCCATGAATAATCAAATCTGCAAAAGTCAAAGCCGCAAACGTGGAGGGAAGAATGTACATTTCCACACCTTTGGATATTTATTAAATAGCTGATCATCAAGAAAAGGAAATCTATCTCCTATAGGGCATTTTAATAAGTAGTATTGCACAAAACTAAAGAAAAACCCTGCAGGATCAAACCAAAAACATTTCTCCCACAAATAGTTAACCAGGAGGCTAAGTGAAGTCTATAAAGAAGATATGAATGTAAGAGCACCCTCCCTCTCTTATTTTCCAGCAACTGTTATTAAGAGGCATATTGCTCCTGATATTGAAGGAATTATACAGCCATTACATTTAATAGTCATTGATAGCCTGAATTTATCTGTCTTCTTCTAAAGCCATCCAAGCCGATAGCTGTCCCTACTTCTTTTAGAAGTAAACTCCTTGGTCTACACCGCAATAGAGTAAGTCTTAAAATGTAATCAAATCTTCTGAAGGTTAGGCTATTCTTGGTGCAAATGTATCTCAGGTTTTTGCAAGGCAGCTTGGAGCAATGCTACTCAAAGCAGTGGTCCATGGAGTTGCAGCCTGTAGGCCCCTAGCTATTGTTGGTAAATTTCCGGGAGGGAAGGTGGGAGAGAAGCAATTGTAAATAATGGGCACAAGTATGTTACTGGCATTTGGGAGGGGAATAGCTAGTCTCCCACTTCAGATAGAGGCACTGGTTTAGACCCATCTGTTGCACTGCTTGGAACAGATGAGATCTTTATGAGGCACAGAGACCGAAAGTCTTTTATGTTTAATAAATCTAGAAATTGATTTTAGGGTAATATACATATGAAGACTAAATAAAAATAGAATTGCATAGTTTTACTTAGAATTGAGAAGACATTTCCCTCCAGAGGGAACATTCTATGATTATTTATTAACCATCTAAAATCCCAGGTAGTTAAAATTTGCATTCTTCTGAGTACACCTGTAAATAAGATTTGCATGTAGCTTTGTTGACCCATAAAATGATGCCATGGTGTTGTAACAGTTGCATTAATATACTGGCTACTTGGGAATTGCACGTGCTAATTAGCACAAGAAATTTACCAGACAACACCCATGTTTATGTGACAGTGGCTTGAGCAGTTCACTTAGCAAACTGGTACTTGTGCAACAGGAAATACTGCTTCTTCCTTAGAACTGGAATGCAAATTCAAACAATGCAAATATATTTGAGGAGATAATAATGATTGAATGAGTGAGATAAAACTGAAAGTACAAGAACTAACAGATGAAGCCTGGATGTTAACGGCATCAAATTAGATGTCAGAAGATTTTTTTAAAAAAAGATGTCTATAATTCTTGGGAGTCAAAGTGGTGTAGAGGTTTGAATGTTGGACTAAGACACTGGGACACCAGGGTTTGAACCTCTGCTTGGCCACAGAAACCCACTTGGTGACCTTGGGCAAATCATGCTCTCAGGCTCTGAGGAAGGCAAGGGCAAACTCTCTCTGCACAAATTCTGCCAAAAAACCAAGAAATGACTTGAAAGCTTACAAGAGCAAACCAAAGAACTCTTGAATGCTGTAATTCACTGAATTAAATATAAAGGTATGTTAAAAGATTAGTAACAACAATACATTTTAGAACAATACATTTTAGAACCACAGTAACATGATCACTGTCACCATTATTTTTTTAAAATGTAATGTTATATTGTTCAAACAAAATTATTTTAATTGTTTTTTAAAATGGTATTGGTAAGTTTTTAACTAATTTCATCTGTGATCCACTCACAGTCCCACTCTGGGGCAAATGTGGCAAATAAATAAATAAATATTACTATAGCTTGAGGACAAATATGGTAAGTGATTTTGGCTTGGCAGCATCTCCTTTGATTCTGAGTTGATGCTTTGTGGTCAGTAATTATGACCTTCTCCTTTCCACACTGTCACAGCATGATTCCCCCCCTCCCGTGGTTTCTGTTATGAACAGATCTTTCAGAATCTTCTCCTACATGCATGCAATCTTCATTACAAAATGTGTGCTCTGCTTTTTTATTAGTTTGAGAAACGGGTTATAATTACAACCATCCTGCTATAGATAATATGCGTTAAAATTGAAATCATTTTAAAAATGGATCCAGATGGAGATTTTTTTGGGTGGGGGGAAGGACTGGCTGAAAATAGGCATTTAAAATACTGACTCAAAAGTAACAGAAATGAACAAAGGAGCCTCCCCACACAGAGAATGCTTAGTTCCTCTAAACGTGATGGAAGGGAACAGTAGAAGGCGGAATTGTGAACTAAGCTAGCATCAGGCATATAATGGTCTGGCTCTTTTCCTTTCATTATCCTTTCTGTAAAGACAGATGGACACTATTGGAACATTTTGTTCCTCTGTATGATAGCCAGTGGTGGCATTGGTGGTTGAATAGACATGCTGGGTGTTTAAGGAGATAAGACATGCTCACCGCATGTAGGGGATCGTTCAGACACAACATCATCTGATCCAGTACTAAGTACTTTTTTTCTTTACCAAATATATTCTTCAAATAAAGGCAATTTTTTGGTGCAAAGGTATTTGTTATTTTTAAATATTTTGTCTAAGTAATTACAGTGATCTCTCCATATTTGCTGGTGTTAGGGGTGTAGGATTGCTGTGCATGTGGAAAAACCGCAAATAAAAAAAAACAACCACTATTCTTTGTACCTAAGAGAACACTTCTCTAAGAATCTCCAGGTCTTCCAGTGTAACTCTATGGTCAACATCTGCCAGAAGTTGATTATAGAATCATGCTGGAGTACCTATAAATGCCTAGAGAAAGTGATTTCCCTAGGAACACAGATTCTCCTGCACAACTTCTGGCAGAGTTGTGATAGAGGACCTAGAGATTTCTAGAGAGAACATATTAATCCTATCGCAAATAATCAAATCCACAAAAGTCAAAGCTGAAAATGTGGAGGGCCGACTGTAGTACATACCGGTAATTAGAATTAAACAGTAGAGTAGCTACTGAGAAATTCTAATTTCACTGGAGGTTTGATCTGTCCATACAATTTTGCTTTTTACAGTAGTTACAACATAACCTATTTGAAGCAGTGTAGTATCTGCCTGCTAGTATATCCTTTCGCATATTAGTGTGGTGTGGTTTTTTTTTGTTGCAGTATACTGGCAACAGATAATTTCCTCTATTCTGTTCACTTGTTTCCTGAATTAAGCAGTCTTAGAATGAGTCATTAAATAAATAAATCAAAACATTTTCTTGGTTTTGTGCCTGAAATTCTTTTCAGTATGAAAATAAACTGTCTCTTATCCTGTGACAGAGACAAGTGTTGCATCATTTTAACCACAGACAATCTCTTATTTAAGTGCAGTCTTGCATGAATTTCTTTTTCACTAGGCAGTCATCCATTGTGAAGAAGAGAGTGAAAGCTGTATCGTAGTTGTTGTGATGATTGAGGTTTATGAGGTACATCTTAAATGGATAATTTCTTTAAATGCTAAATATTAATATGACAACATTTAATTTGCATGATAAAACTGGTTTTGGAAGCCTTGTGTTTGGGTAAGCACTTGATTAATAAATACTATATTATCAGTTAGTACAGCCAGCCCTGCATATCCACAGATTTTTTTATCCATGAATTCAAGCATCCATAGATAAAATAACTAAGCTCCAAAAAGCAACCCTTGATTTTGCCATTTTATATAAGGGACACTATTGTATTTAATGGGGCTTGAGCATCCCCAGATTTTGGTATCCACAGGGAGTCCTGGAACCAAACCCCAGGATGCCAAGATCCCACTGTATTGTGTAAAGGGGGCTACATACCCTAAAGAAGTGGTACTCAAACTTTTATTTTTGTTACCCACCACCCTTTACACCTATATGTGGATGTCATGTCTCCCCTGCTCAATATAATATAAGAAGTATTTTGTTTAATGTCACACGTTCATGTATATTTTAACAATTCATAAGGAAATGGCATTATTCAAAATTAGAATAGTTTTATTTAAGTAAATTCAGTATTTAAATCAATGCATATGTAAATTTTACACATTGAAAAGTTTGGGAGGAGGAGGAAAGATCAGAACTTCCAAGTCTCACATCCCGCCTTGAACTATTCTCACGTTCCCCTGTGGGTCCCGCCCCATCGTTTGATAACCACTGCCCTAAAGGAACCAGATTCCATCTAATATTGGAAGCTAAGCAGGGTCAGTCCTTGTTAGTACTTGGATGGAAGACTGCCAAGAAATAACAGGTGCTGTAGTCTAGATTCCAGAGGAAGGAACTGACAATATCAGCTCTGAGTAGTCCTTGTCTTAAAAAGCTCAATTAAATTACTGAGGTCTCCGTAAGTTGTCTGGCACATGCACATGCATAGTGTAGCTAATCTAGAAATCTTTGGCTTTTGAAAAATATATATCTGTATATTTCTGAGCTTTGAGGGGGAGAATTATTAGAAGTAATGACTTTGTTTTACAACACAGCAATCTTCTCTGAGTTATAAAGTATATTGATTATATTTTGCAATTGTAATATGCTACTAATTAAATGGAAGCAGACAGAAAGAAAATCAACTCATTTGAAATGTGGTGCTGGAGAAGAGTACTTAGAATACCATGGACAGTCAAGAAGACAAACAAATGGGTTCTTGAACAGATCAGACCAGGGCTCTCCTTGGAAGCAAAGATGATCCAGTTGAGGCTATCATACTTTGGATCACTAGCAAAAACAATAATGCTAGGAAAGGTAGAGGGTGGAAGAAAAAGAGGAAGACTACAAACCAGATGGATAGAGTCAATCAGGGGGAGTTATGTGGAAAGGCTTGCAGGATATGGGTAAAGCAGTGGAAGATAAGGATTTGTGGAGATGTCTCATCCACAGGGTTTCCGTGAGTTGGAACTGATTCGAGGGCAGCTAACAACAACAACCAGTTAAACTGCCAGAATAATAGAAAGAAATATAAATGATGCAATTCAGCAGACTTAGATTTGGTTATTATAAAAATTCAAATGTCTTCTTTTATTTTTAGAGCTGAGAATAATTGGATACAGAGGATATAAAGTTCATCGTGGGAACGCTCTAATGGATGACAGGGAATCTCCTACAAATGACCTGCAGTTAAATTTACAAGAATTACCTCATACTGATACACATGTGGAAAAGATCAAAAAGTGTTTGACCAGTTCTCCAGATGAAAATGAAAATCAATTTAACAGCAGCAAGCATGATGTTCTGAACAACAGAGATAATACAATGGGAAGAGTTGAGCAGGACAGCATAAATAATAATGAGGACAGTGGAGACTACACATCTCGTTGCCAGGAAGATGAAAATGATAAGCCATCTAGAAGTTTCACTGCAGATGAATTGCTCATTGTTGAAAAATGTGTCTCTGAAAAAAAGAATCCAAGAAAAACACAAAATTTCAGCAGTGAAGGTACTATGACTTCCTTAATAAATACTTAGGTTTGCTTGAAATTTTGAAACAACTGTGTTCATATTAGCTAAACTTCTCTGTTTCAACTTTAATCTCATTTAATTGTGTCTGCATGAGATAGGATGCGCTTGGTAAACTGCAACATGGTATAAGCTGCTCAAGACCCAGCTACTATTTATTTATTTGATAAATATTTATAAGCCCACTCTGTATCCAAAGACCTCACTATTTTAATAAATAATTAAATAATAGCTTGCAGTTTGTGCTCTTGATCAGAAAATCAGCTTGATTGCTGAAAATCAACAGACAGGTTTCATGTTTTCCTAAGACTATAGAGAACCTGAGTTCATCAGAATGTTGTGTTGTTTTAAGATGTTCATAAGGTTTTATTTCATTTAGATCCTGTGTTTCTGAGAACAGTCAGAAGTACAAAGATTCTGAGATGCATTCTTTTGCCTCCTGTATTTCACTAGAATTATTTTCTTAAAGGCGTTTACTTGAGGTCCTCACTTTTCTTTGTTAGCCAGTTAGATGGCTTGTCATATGCAATTAATGAAAGAACTTGAAAACACTTGGGCTTTTCATTTGAAGTAGTAGAATGATATGTTCGTGCTTTCAGAGTGTGCGTGATGTCTTGCATACACTAAGTAAAATCAGAAAAAATAAATTCCTTAAATATGTCAGACTGAATATACAGGGTTAAGAAGACTATGGTCTAAAAAGCCAACTAACTACTAAGAAATTGAAAAATTAAATATGGGATTTTTGCTTGACTGATTGAAAGAAATACTTTTATTTCTGCCATAATTTTATCTCCTAATTTCAGGATTTGTTGCTTAGGATATATCCATGCAAAAATAATTGAACAAACTTGTGCTTCTTCATTATTGCCATTTAGTTGTTGTTTGTCATATTTTTAGATGATAACAATAACATTGACATAGAGGAAAGCCAGTGAATGTAGGAAGTGCTTCAATGTTTTAGTACTCTCGTGAAAATTTAGAACTTTTTTGGGAAAGGGAATACAATTTAGGAAGCATTTTTAAGTGGAAATTAATCTGCAAAATTAGTACTACAGGAATATATATATGGCTGTTAATTTTTTAAGCAATAATTTGTGAAAAGATCATACCACTCACATTCACCGACCCCAATTCATGTGGTAAATCTTGATACCTCATACTACAGTGGTACCTCGACATATGAGTTATTCGTTCCGTAACCTTGCTCGTATGTCAAATTGCTTGTATCTCAAAGCAATTTTCCCCATTGAAATTAATTGAAATGCCATTAATCCGTTCCAGCTCCCAAAACACCACCTCAGTTGTTTTTGTTAAGTGTTTTTGAATAAGAAAAATGTACAGTATTTACAAGAAGAAACATTTACAGTATTTATAAATAACAAGTACATATTCTATAAATATGGACTGGCTGTAAACGAGTCTTCTGATTCC
>CM034701.1:336146879-336157829 GCA_020142125.1 Phrynosoma platyrhinos
CTGGAGCCTCTCTTTTCTCCTCCCACTGAGCCTTGTCCTACTCACACTATCTCTTCAGCATTTTAAAGCAACATAGGTGAACGCCACAGCCCATTTCTGCCAAAAGGCAGATGTTTGGGGAGCAGTGGTGTCTCACACCCCCTTAGGGTATCACCTGGTGTGGTCTGCACCCCCCTAGTGACCACACTGCTCCTCCCTTTTTCCAAAGAACTAAATGGGTGGGAAGGTTCATGTGATAAGCATAATCCTTCAGGTATTTTGGTCCAAAAATTTAAAGATAATGATGAGCACTCTAAATGCATATTGATTTATTTGATTACTGTCTCACTTTTCTCCCAAAACTGGGACTCAGCAGCTCAAAAGAAGATTTAAAGAGTTGCAAATCATATGTTTAAAAAACAAACAAGCCAATTACAATATTAAAACACAATTGATTTTAAAGCATTCTAAAAGCAGATCATTTAAAAACAAGCACAGTACCCACTGAAACCCCCCTTTCAGCAGTAATTCATTTAACAAAAAGATGCCAGAATAAAAAGATTTGGCAGAAGGACAACAGGGAGAGGGTCAGCCTTACATTTTGGGAACAGTTGCCAAGAAGAGCCATCCCATCCGTGCTAAATGCACCTGCAGAGGACAGTGTGATTGAAAGAAGAGGCTCCATGAAAGACTTTGTGGCCTAGTAGTTCTCTATTAGTACTGTACATATGGACTGGTATTTTAAAGTTGTATAATGAATTTAAGGCAATATTAGCTGTATGTCGCCATTTGCAGTTGTGTTTTACCTCTTCACACTAATTTAGGCCATGATATAATAGATATTTATTAGGTGAATTAAAAATTTCAACAGTCAGAACCAGCATTTTTTAAAAATTGTCACTAGTAATTCTCAGTTTCCATAACTTCCCAGGATGTGGTTTGAGAGAACACAATGAAATGTCAAATATCCACTGAAAATTATATCTCAGAATGTTTAATGTGTGTGTGTGTGTGTGTAATGTTTTATGTATATAAGTATATGTTTTATGTATACGTGTGTGTATATGTTTCTCCTGCATGTGAATATGAGAAACAATAAATCACTATATAATTTGAGTGGAAATGCTAGCAGCAAAGTCTGTTTTGATTCTAAACCAATGTCTGGTATCAGTAATGGTTGCAATAAGGGCAAACAAATTGATGCTTAATCCAAAGAAGACAGAGGTTCTTCTTGTCAGTCAAAAGGTAGATCAAGAAATAGGGATTCAGCCTGTGCTGCATAGGATTACAGTCCCCCAAAGATGCAATTTTGGTGTAATCCTGGATTCAGCCTAGGAGGCCTAGGTTTCTGTAGTGATGAGTGCTTTTCTGTTTTTAAAGTTGGTACACGAGCTACATAATTCCTGTAAAAGTCTGATCTGGCTATAGTGATACATATCTTGAGTATATCATGTTAGCCTGAATGTAGTGCACTCTTGGTGTGCCTTTGAAAGGAGCTGAAAAACTTCAGTTGACTCAGAAAGCTGCAGCTAGATTGTTAACTGGGTCTGGCTCAGAAAGCATATAACTCCCTTGCTACAAGGACTGCTCTGCTTCACCCCCAGTCTTTTTTTGGACACAATTCAAGCTGCTGTTTATGACCTATATATCCCTATATGACTTGAATCCAAGTTCTCTGAAGGACTACATCTTCCTACATGAGCCTGCCAGGCTTTAAGATCTTGAGGTAAGGGGCTTCTCTCAGTCTCAGGCACATTTGGGAGGGGGGCATAGGAGAGGGCCTTCTTGGTGCCTGCTCCCAGGTTTTAAAACTCCCATTTGAGGGAGGCTAGGATAGCTCCCTTTTTGAAGCCCTTCCGTCAGCAAATGAAATCTTTTCTGTTGCTATAGTCTTTTAGGAATTGACTGCAGGGATTTTAGTAGCATGCTGTTTTGCTGATTTTATCCTCCATCTTTTAAAATAAATCTATTCTATGAATTGTTTAATTACTTTCTAAGAATATATTTTTTATGTTTTTACTTATGTCTTTGTAAATGATAGAGTGGGCCTTGATATCCACTGCGGTTTGGTTCCAGGACTCCCCATGAATACAAAAATCTTTGGATGTTCAAGTCTTATTTTACACAGTGATGTAGTAAAAAAGTGTCCCTTAGAGAAAACAGAAAAAAGCAAGGTTTGCTTTTGGGGCATTCCCCCCCCCCAAATATTTTCAAGTTATGGTTGGTTGAATCTGTGGATGAAGATTTTGAGGCTATAGAGAGCCAATTGTAGTAACTCTGTTAATTTTAATTTTTCCTAGTATTGGAGAAAAGTGGAATATAAAACTAATAATAATAATAAACACTTTTTTCATTTACAGATTGCTGAAACCTATTTTCAAGATGGAGAATGTATCCTTTTTAAAATAACAATTGAGTTACATGCCATGGTTGGAAATATAATAGCATATGGCTGAAGGTCAAACTACTAGGCATGATAAAGCCAAAGTAGGGAGGTTACCATTATCTCGAAGTGTGATAATTGTCAGACCAATCTTATCTCTTTCTTTGTTATATTTACCAGCTTGGTAGTGGAAGGGAATGCTGTGGATGTAGCATGTCTTGTTCAGTAAAGCCTTTGACAAGGTTCCCCACAATATTCTTTCAAACAAGCTAGTCAAATGTGAATTAGACAAGGCTACTGTTAGGTGGATATGTAATTGGTTGACCAGCCAAACCCAAAGGGTGGTCACCAATGGATCCTCTTCATCCAGAGAGTAGTGACTAGTGGAGTACCACAGGGTTCTGTCCTAGGCCCAGTGCTATTCAGCATCTTTATCAATGAGTTGGATAAAGGAGTAGAGGGCATGCTTATGAAATTTGCAGATGACACCAAATTAGGAGGAGTAGCTAACACTCCAGAGGACAGGATCAAAATTCAAAATGACAGTATTCTAGGTGAGGCCGGACCAAATCAGAATAGAGTGACACTATTACTTTCCTTAACTAAATACTTCTCTTAAATGGCTACAGATAATGGTTAGAAGAACTCTGTGATAATGTTGAATTTCTTCATGTGTTGATCTATGAAAACCCTAAACATAGGCTTAGTAATGAATATGCATGAATTTGCTCTGATCTTATCTCAGCCTAATGTAAAAGATTATTACATTGCATACATAGTACGCTGTTTGCAGAAACACATTACAGTCTCTGGATCATGCCAGTATTTTTCAAACTAAAATGCCAGTGGCTAGGGCACTTAAATTCACAGGCCATATTTTTCATCACTTACATTGCTATAAACCAGGATCCTTAGTTTTACAAAGCTGTTTTTGTGCATCAGTGGATCCTTTAAAATGGATTGGCAACTGTGGGAGGCTAGGAAGCTGTATTAGCCTTCAAGAGACCTTGTAGAGCCACCCTCCTTCTCTCCCCCCAAAAATTGCCCCCCCTAAAAAAAAATAAATAATATAATAATAATTTATATTTATATACCGCCCTGTGGCAAGCCAATCCTGGCGGTGAACAAAGATAAAATAACATACAGCATAAAAACAAATAATTCCCACCTCCCCCCCTTAAAAAATTATTAAATCATGATCAATTTAAAACAATTACGATTACATAAAAACAACATTATATAAATTTAAAATCAATGCGAACCATTATCCCCTGTTAGTTCAGACTCTGACGGAATTTGCAGGTACATAGAAGGAGGATCCCAATGAACCCGAGGCCGGGGAATTTTAGTCCGGAAAGGCCTGCCGGAAGAGATCCGTCTTGACAGCTTTTTTGAAGCTGTGCAAAGATGTTAATTGACGGATCTCGTCCGGCAGGCCGTTCCAGAGCCTGGGAGCGACAATAGAAAAGGCCCTCTGGGAGGTCGCCGTCAGCCTAGATTTTTGAAGCTGCAGCAAATTCCTCCCAGAGGACCGGAGGACACGGGGAGGATTGTATGGGAGGAGGCGGTCTCTGATATAAACTTGGACCCAAGCCATTTAGGGCATTAAAAGTTAAACCAACACCTTGTACTGGGCCCGGGAACCAATAGGTAGACAGTGGAGGGACCTCAAGACCGGAGTGATGTGATCCCTCCTAGATGTCCCTGAAATGCGCCCAAACACCTCCTGAAGAGCATGGGGGTATTTTTTTTTTCTTATTTTTGCCTCCTCATCACATTTAAGGCTCAGGAGATGCCATTTTCACAACAGGAAGTCAGTTCTTTGGTCCTATCGGGAGGCAATACGTGCAGCGAAGAGAGCTTTCTCCTCTGCACGTATTGGGTCTGCAGAGTCCCGTCCAGCAGAACTGTTTAAGGTGGTGAGGGAGATGACACAGGTCCCCCCTGCGCCAAATCCCTTGCTTAACCTGACAACGGTCTGCTGTGACGTGTTTAACAACTTCTTTGCAGATAAAATCTCTCAGATCAGAGCCGACTTTACTGATGTTGTATATAGAGGTATATATCCTCTTCTTATATGTTGTTTTAATCTGTTTGGATTTAATAACTTTTTAAGGGGGGGGGAAATAGTTCTTAACTGTGTATTATGATTTTATTATGTAAGCTGCCCCGATTGATCTCAGAGGGGTGGGATATTAAATAAAAAGTATTATTATTTTTACTTCCTTTTAAAAAAGATCTCACCTGGCTCCAAACTTTTAAAAATGTTAATCTTTTACTGAAATTATGTTTTAAACATGTTTCAAGAGCTTTTATCTATTTTAACCATGTTTTTAATAATAATGTTATTTAATATTCTTTTGTAATTAATGTTTTCACAGTCTTTGGTTTTTAAATTATTGTAAGTTGCCTTGGAATCCATTTGGGAGAAAGGTGGGATAGGATGCAAGCAAAGTAAATAAATAAATAGATAAATTAATACAGCATGGGATATAGCACAGCAGACTGAAGATGAAGAAATTTTGAGGCTTGCCTTTTGTAAACAGAAGTGTTTTCCTTCTATTTGTTTAAACTTGCTCTCCACACAGAGGCTGCCATTATACAGCTGAAAGAAAGGGCCACCAGGAAATGTGATCTAAGTGGTGACACAGTATTCTTCAGTGTTTTTATCTATGACTATGGGAAATGGTAAAGAGAATACGTAACAAATCTGAAGATGACATAAAGGGGTGGCTCACACTTCAGAAGGCAGGAACAAAATTCAAAATAGCTTTGGCTTTGTTAGATTCATTAATTTTGTTAGCCAATTGGTTAAACAAAGTATATTTGTCTTTTTTTAAAAACTTCCATGATAATTAACCATTCAACCATTTTAATCTATTTGCAATCTTGTACTTACTTCTATACTTAGATTAAACAATCAAGGACACAATTTCGTCATAGGTAGTTTTTCACAGGGTTTAAGATATGACTATAAAATTCTTTTTCAGAGATCAAAGATTAACCATGAAACAAAAATATTCATTTCTATTACAAAGTTTCAAATTAGTTATGCCTTTTGACAATTGATGTAAATACAATCTTGTTCTAGTATAATTTCTGACTTCTATTCATTTACAGCATCCAAATATTACAATAGAAAATACTGTTTTTTTGGGCTTTATCCTGAAATTTTTTCCCCTCATTTACCAAATTTCATTGACGTTGCACATTCTTCCCCGGCTATAATAGATTAAATATTGCACAATATAATATGGTAATTCATTTTAAGACAAAATAACATATAAATTTCAGATTACTGATGTTGATACAATTTTTTTTTTAGTTCAGTTATCAGTCATCCATCCTTATTTCATGTCCTATAATTTTTCCTTCAAATATCCTTTTTCTATATTGGTTCCTTTCTCACTCCCTTAGTTTCCCCAATTCTCTAAGTCCTAGAAGTCTGCATGGACTAAGCACAATTAATTCAAATGTACATATAGTAATTTTACCACAGTACTTTATTCATATTTTTAATTTCTATTTTTAGTCCAGTTTAATTTCTTGGCTACTCTTGGACCTGGTAACTGGAGCAGTGGAAAGAATTAGTTGGTGTGCCAGTCCCGGTCCAGATTGGGGGTTCAGACCTGTTTATTCACTCCAATTCAACTTCTTAATATCAATAACAACCTGATTGTTTTTTAAGGTCTAAGTGTCAAGTTCTCAGTTTGTTACATTATTTGTATTAGTATCCTCTTCTTTAATCTTCTCTTTCTCTCCTCTAGTATCATAGTACTTGTAGCACTTATGAAACTCTTTTAGCAGGCTTTAGTTTTATGGCTGCTATGATACAATGTAAGTAGCCTCACAGATACAAAGTAGCTGTACTGGTTTTCTCCCACAGTGAGTCCCTTATAGCAATCCCTTTTTAAATCTTTTTGCCATGTTTTATGCAAGTAATTCTTTCCCCTCCACTTCAGATTTCCACACTGAGTCGCTATCAATTTTGAACTTTACTTCAGAGGATCTTTTCCACACCTGTTCCTCTTTTCTGACAGCAGGCTTCTTACTAGACTATTTCTCCTTTGATATGACTGAGTTCTTTTTTTGTTGCAAAAACTGTTTTTTTCCATTCGCAACAGCTGTTTTCACTTCTTCCAGTATCTCTGTTTGGTAGTGAGGAGGTGCCCTGGAGCCTTGAAGTGGCAGAGATTCGGGAGTAGGCCCCGCTCCTTCGACCCTCTTGGCTTTGCTTCTGGTTTTTTATTTTGTTTTATTTCCTTCTCTGCCTTCTTTTCCCCGCTAAAGCCAGAGTTGGATTAGATTGGGGACCTCTGTCTCCCCATTCCAGGGAGAGGCTTTCCCATTCAGTTTGATTTACAGGTATCTCCCAAAAATCCCAAACACTACTCTGCAGAGCTCAATGGAGTGTGTCCTTTCGGGCTCACATCCTCACCGGAAGTCAACTTTTGTCCTCTTGACTACACAGTGATGTTGCTTGGCTAGATGTGTCCTGGTTTTCATCTGTGAAATACTGGAGGGTTATATCACAATATAAATGATCTAAAATTGTCCAGTATATTTTCCCACAGTAGTTAAAAGTAGACAAAGTGATGTCTACTACTAAATTATGAGCTTAATTTTTAAGTTTATTGATGTATTCACTAAATGTTCATTTCTGTTACATCTTAAAGCCACATGCAGAATGTATAAGATGCTAATGTCTGCTCTGATTTTTCCTTCCCTACCCCCATATATATAGCTCTTTTTTTAGTTTTTATATGAGAAATTCAACTTCTGTGTCTTTCTATTCTAGTGTGCTGTTTTGGATAAATACATTCTGGCATTTAGTACAGGATTGCATTGTTTGAATCAAATCTAGAATCTTTAAATGAGAAAGTCAGTTTGTTGATGGATGCTCTCATTCCAGAGAGCACATTGCCCAAAAAAGGTAAAATGTTAGGATGTGTAGTGAATTAGGGCTGATGACTGCAGAGGAGAAATTTAGAATAAATTAAGAGAGTTGATGGTTGTACCCATATAACCCCTGCATATCAAGTTATATCATAAGGCAGGCTATTGCTTTTGAAAATACTTGAAAAAATAGCAGCTATGCACCACTGTCAGTCTGTGTTTTCCTTTAGTTTTCCAATCAGATGAGAAAGCCATGAAGTTCATTCAGCTTGAACGGTTATATCATGAGCAGTTACTTGCAAATCTTTCTTCTATTCAACAGCAATGGGGTAAGTGTGTCATGTAGTTGAAAAATTACCATTGGATTAAACTTAATAACTCTGCCATGGTTTTATTATAACAGAATAAAGCCTGTGCAGCAAAATAAAAAATTAGTTCTGTAGCTCAGTGTGGTGTGAAATACACCATTGTCAGTGTGTGTGGCATCAGAAAGTTTTTATCATCTGATTTCCATACATGAAAGGAAACATCATTTAGTTAGGTTTTTAGTTATGTTTCTGGTTTTCAATGAGCTGCTATTATTACTCTGTGCTATAAGATTTTTAAACTGTTTTGAGTCTGAATATTAAAATATTTTGCTTTTAAAGATACAAATATTTATATAGGAATATATGAAACATTTTGGTTATTTTCACAGAAAAAAAATGGAAAACGACGGAATTGAGTGAGGCTCCAGATCTTAAGAATTCAGCTAAAGGTCTGAATGATGAAGAGTTAGACAAACTTGCTGAACTTTGCACATCACATCAAGAGTAAGTACAGTAATATACATTATTTTTTCTCAGCCATAATTCTATCTGCACCTGTGGGGGTGGTGCACTTTGGAATAGTTCATGTGCAGCAAATTCTTGGCTTTGTTTTTTCCTTAAAGAATGCCTTTTCAATGCTGCACTATAAAATGGTTTTGAAAGTGCTCTGTATTTAAAAAGCACCTTGCCATTTAAAACAAAGCTTCTGTTTCAAAAAATAAGTTTACTTGATTCAGATGTCAGGGGAAACCTACAGCTGTGGCTTTGAAGATTCAAAAATATACCATATATAAAACATATACTATGGACCCCTTATTTTCTTCTTACTTGTTGAATTCCTCTTCCTTTCCAAGGTTTGTATAAGTGTAGTTTTGCTGTGACTATGATTTCTTAATCAAACAAACTGTGATTAGCATTACCCATGGTGTTCAAATTATAGCTGAAAGTTTGTGTGCCAACCAGAAAAGTGAAGAAGCAATCAATATGCGAGGGTCAGGGTATTGTTCATAATTTAGAACAGACATGAGAATCATGCAACCCTCCAGATGCTGTTGGACTTCAAGTTCCAGCAGTCCCTTGCCAACATAGCCTGTAGTAAGGAATGTAGTAAGGTAGTTGCTATCCAACAACTTTTGGAAGGCTACATGATACTTACTCCTGGTTTAATAAGTGATATATATAAATTGAGTCACAGTGTGTAATATTTAATTTTACTGTGTAAGGTGCTAATTTTTAAAGAAAAACTTATTCAAAGATTCCAAAAATTTCCAAACATTTGTTGGGGAAAATGGTTAAAAATTAAAATTCAGGATATGACTCCTGAGCCATTTCAGATTTGATGAAGCATGTTAGTGACTTCCACTTTCACAACAGAGTAAATTCTAGTCTTATTTGGGTATAAACAGCATTGTAAAAGAGTACATTGATAGAAGTTCAGCTCTAAAGTAGAAATGCCCTGCAAACAAAAAAAATACCGAGTGCTTTTGGGAAAAACTTGGGTAAGAAAATAAGAATAGCTTTGCTAGATCATGGTGAAAGTCTGTCTAGACAAGTATTCTGGATGAGGCAGATTCAGTCTTATAAGAATCCTGGAAAAGCAGATAAAGAAAATCAAGATAATCTCTGTTGTCCAATAATTCTTGGAGCTGGGCCACAACTGCACATTCAGTCACCTACTCAACAGTTTGCAGAGTTGGATAGATTCAAAGATTTCTATCCACAAGTAATATTCCAGTCTCTTCTTTTCAGTGATGTAGACTTGAATTGATTGATTAAGATTCAAGTCGGAATTAAGTCAATTCACTCAACTTGAGCTCAGCTCGACAATAAATGATGCACTGTTTTGACTCGACTTGCAACTTGCTTGTTTTTAGTGACCAGCTTCCTGATATCATTCACTTTGAGCAGTAGGCAAGACCCATCCCCAGAACGTTGGGCATGTTTCTCGGAGGGAAGCAGCAAATGTATTAAACAACAGGCCTGTGATGGAATGATCCTTCTAAAACTTTTTAAAAGCTCCTCCAGTGTGCAGAGGGGACAGACTGCTGAGTAGACCTCAACCCTTGCACCCCACCTCCTTTTTTTCTGTTAAAGTTGCCTCCCAGACTTTGAGACTTGGCTTGAGATTTCTCTTGAATGTATCTTGCAAGGACTTGAGACTTGAAAATAGAGACATGAGACTTGACTTGAGACTTGGACTAAAAGACTTGAATGCATCACTGTTTCTTTCTTTCACAGAAAGAAGCCTCTGTGAGGCTTCTGTTTCTGTTATAGCAGACCAATCATATTCTAACGGCTGGCCTTAAAGTGTCCACAAACAAAAGGTCAGCTGAAATTCTTCATGCACTTCATCAACTTCCTCAGGCCGCAATAACTGCTACCCAAGCAGTGATGGTTGCATTTTTAGTGTATGCTCTAAATTCAATGTGGCATCAAGGTTGGATTCATTGTTAGCAATTTTTGATAGAGCACTTTGCTCTGCATGCAAGCCATAATGAGCTATGGCTGATTCCTTCATATCACCTTTAGGAAGGGGTTAGTTTGTACAAGCCTCTTTACCACATAAAATGTTCTGCTGGACAGCACAGTGCTGACACAGTGGCAGCAACAACACCTCTAGAGTAAAGTGAGCATCATAGCATTTGCTTTCAGATGGGCTCTAATCTCTGCTCAGACAGATTGGCTGCTGCTTTCCCACAGCTTCTGCTCTGAATGTTCTTGCTGCTTTATTGTTCTCTGAACAAATTGCTGGTATCTCTCAGCAGTACAAAGAGCAAAGCCTCTCTGGAAGAACTCAAATCCTTGGCCAGTCCAGGGGTGTATCCACTTTGAACAGTTGCAGCAATTTGTTACTACTTTAATTCCCTTGGCTTCATCTTATTGCATACCAGGGTTTGTAGTTTGGTGAGATACTTAGAATTATCTTCTGGAAAGCTTTGGACCACCCCCTTAAGCTACAGCACAAAGGTTCTTCCATTTGTTTCACCAATACTACAAATCCCAGGATTCCTTGTGATAGATCGTGGTAATTAAAATGACATCAAATTGCTATAATTGTACAGTGCTAACATTTAGTCAGAGATGACAATAAGGAATTCTGCTGCCACACAAATTCTTTCCAGAGACAGATGGTTTGATGACAGCTAGAATGCTTACAGTTGCCAAAGTCCATGCCAGTTCTCAACTTCTCTGTGTCTGTGCTGGTTTTCATGCTAAGCATTGAGTATTACTCATATCCAAGTTCAAAAATGGATTATAGTTGTCTGATGATAGGCTAATCTAGAATGTAACAGCTGCAGATATGATAGATGTTAAAATAATGTTGTAGGAGTGTTGAAAACAGTCCTTTAAAACTAAACATCCAAACCTGGAACTTTCAGCAAG
>CM034701.1:336167350-336186917 GCA_020142125.1 Phrynosoma platyrhinos
TCCACAGCTTGAAAATATTGGTAAAAATATAAATTCCAAATAGCAAACCTTGATTTTGCTAAGAGAAGCCATTTTACTATGCCATTGTATTTAATGGGACTTGAGCATCAATGGATTTTGTTATTCACGTGGGGTCCTGGAATCAAGCCCCAGCAGATAACAAGACCCCATTGTATGTTAATATAAAATCTGAGATCTACAGTCACCCCTCCATTTTCGTGGACTTGAGGTCCACAGTTTTGAATATTCATGGAGGGGCGACCTCCATTAAAATCATTGGGGTGCACCCCATTCAAGCCTGTGAGGCTTGAATATTGGCGAATCTCCATTTTCACGGGGCGGGGGGGGGGGCGGAACAGATTCCCCCACAAAAAAAGAGGGCTGACTGTAATTTTCAGAAGAAAATAGATACGAGTTGTGAAAGTTCATTTTAAAAACCTCAAATGAAGAATTAAAATTAGACCTTCAGAATCAATATGTAGTGAACTTAAAATGTATTATGGAAATACTGTATATACTCGACTATAAGCCGGCCTCATATATGTCGAGGGCAGGTTTGCGCCCCAAAATTGACATAACCCGTGGATAAGTAGAGGGTAAAACCTAGGGGCCTTCTAAAAGATGAAGCAAAGTAACAATGCCAAAGAACTTTAAAAAATCCAGCAGGCATATCTGTTTGTGCTCACACTAAAGGCTGGATACATGAGAAAGTAGAGAAGTCTCATTGCTTCCAGGACAGGTTACAATCTTGTCTTTCGCCAGGGGATGGTTCCTTTTTTTTTTTAAATAAGAGTTAAAATACAGTATCTACATTGACCCGTGGATAAGTCAACTCAGGTTTTTGGGGTCAATTTTTTGGCTAAAATTTTTAGACATATATAAGTATATACAGTACTATTTAGGCTGAATGTAGCAAGTTTTCTTCAGCTATACTATGGTGTCTGCTATACTACGGACACAAGGACTTCACCAATAGAAATAGAATTATGTTATAAACAATACAGTCACAATTACAAGAGAGCATATAACTCCCTTGTTAAAACAAGGCTATCAGTTCATTGCTGGGCACAATTCAAAGCGCTGGTCATGACATACTTAGATCCAGACTATCTCCTAGCATGAACCTGCCAAAATCTTAAGATCTACAGGGAATGGCTTTATCTCAGTGCCATCACCACCAGCTCATTTAGTGAGGAATCAAGAGAGAGCCTTATCAATGGCTACTCCTATCTGGAATTCCCTTCAACAAGAGGCTAGAGTCTCCTTTTGCTGGCAGGCAAAAGTTTTTGTTTAAATAGTCTTTTAATATGTAATTGCTTGCAGGGAGATGTCTTACTGAGGTATGTCCTTCATCTATTTTTAAAAAATGTTTGTATGCTTTTAGAATAATTATATACTGTTTTAAATGTGATTTTAATTGCTTTTAAAATAGTATTGCCAGATTTTAACTGATTTATTTTGTGAGTCACCTTGAGTCCCATTCTGAGAGAAAGGCAGCATAGAAATAAAATAAACATGAATAAATGCAAATATAACTTTATCTACTGAACTATGGGACTAAGCAGATGGTGCAAAGCGCCGTCTTCAGGGCAAGGAAAGGGAGGGGCAGCCACATGCTGGGCGCCCCAACTTCTTCCCGAAGACGTTGTTGGAACGCCAGACCCTCCTCACGTCCGGCGCTCCGAGGATGCCTATCTGCTGCAGCGTCCACACACGCTGAGGCGGAAAAGCCGCCGAAGGTGCGCCGGCAGCCTTTTGCGGAGGACCTTCGGTGATTTGTGGAAGGAGTGCTATTTTAGCACTCCTTCCAGGGGTGGCGAAGCTGCGCCGCGGGGCTGAGGAATGCGGATGCCTTGGCCCCGATCCGCAGCTTCCTGGGGCAGCCCCATGCCGCCCGTCTGCTTCCCCCCATGTCTGTCTGTGTGAAAGAGAGGGTAGCAAATAATTTCAGAGACTGATAGGTAACTTTTCTAGATTGATTTTGTTGTTGTATGCTTCTAACCTTTTCTCTCTCATGGACACCCTAAGGTGAACCTGTCACTGGGTTTTCTTGGCACTGCATAGTGCTGTCGTGTGAGCTCAGTCAGTGAGCTCAGGGTAGTTGTTATGGGCTGTCAAGTCAGCTTTTGGTATATGACATTCTTTTAATGAAATCTTCATATTAACAGCTATGCTCAGGTCTTGCAAACTCAGGATTGTGGCTTCCTGATTCCAGTCACATACGCTCCATATTCTTATTCATGTCAAACTTTCTTAAGGTAACAATCCAGTGCATAATTAAACGGCATTATTTTACTGAGACATGATCATACATAATAGATTTTCTAATCATTTGGATATTTTGAGAGGGTTTTCCCAAATTTCAGTATATAGTTTATATCTCATTATTTTAATTAATATAGTTGACCGTGGATACTTTTGGTAGTGGTGCCATGAAACAGTTCCTGGGCACTGTTGGCTTGCCCAAAGAAATGTTTTAAAAATGAGTGGGGAAGTTTTCTTCTAAGAAGGGCTTTGTAATCTTTGGGAAAAGTCCCCAAGAGGTTTCAGGTAGCACTGGCTGGAGTTGGTGCCAAAGTGGGGTGGGGGCTTCGCTGAGGCAACAAGAACTAAACTACCCCTTTTCTTTAGTAGCCCTGGTGGTGCAGTGGTTAAAAGCCCGTACTGCAGCCACTCACTCACAAACCACAAGGTTGTGAGTTCAATACCAACCAGGGACTCAGGATCAACTCAGCCTGACATCCCTCCATTGGTCACTAAAATGAATACTCAGCTTGTTGGGAGCAATCAGCTTACACGTTGTAAACTGCTTAGGGAATGCTTAAGTGCACTGATAAGCAGTATAGAAATGTACTTGCTATTGCTAGTATTGCTATTTTGCCTTTTTGTCACCATCTTTCTTTCTCTCCCCAGCTAGTGCCATCCTCACCCCAAGGAAGTAGACAGCTCCTATACTGGGGTAGGCAACCTTTCCCCTTTAAGGGCCGAGGGACTTCAGCTCCCAGAAGCCTCAGCCATGTTGGCCAATAGTCCCATGTTGGCCAATAGCTCCTGGGGTTCTTGGACCTGAAATCCCTCGGCCCTTAAAGGGGAAAGGTTGCCTACCCCTGTCCTATACCATTCTTACTCTTCACCCAAGTGGGGCTGTTAAAGCAGTCTGCTCTCCCTGCTTGGGCAGAAAGGGGGCAATTCCAGCTTTAGCATCCATTTAACGTCTATTGAAAGTGCAGATCAATGTTTTCTCCATGTTTCATCCCCTTCCCATCTAAGCAGCAGTGCCTTTTCAAAATCACAGACATTCTGTAGTTTCAGTGCTTTTCCTGCTCAGGTGGGAAGACGCTGGGATGCTACTGATGTCATGAAATCTGGCGTGTAGCATGTAAGCTGATGCACATGTTTAGAGCAATCCATGTTTTTCTGGAGAGGTGATGTCCTGAGCTGAGACAACAGCTTGATCTAGACTGTTTCCACCCTGTCAGAGCAAAATTTAAATCTAGATAAATCTATACTCTTGCTGTATAGTTGGGATAGGAAGTGTGCAGCCCTCTAAGTTGAATTCCATCTTCCTAGCTAGTGTAACCAATGACAAGGAAGGCTGGGAGGGAAAATTCAGCTACATCTGAAGGACCACACTATTCCCATTCCTGCTGTACAGAATGCCTAGGAAGGAAAATGATCTGTATTTTGTTAAAGGTTAAAAAAAATAGAAATATGTAACAAATTACATATATCATTGTCCAGTGCAGTGTTTAATCATATCTTAAGCAGTTGAAGAGTAAGCAGCTAGTTCATTTTATTCAACAAATATAATTATTTTATACCTAAAAATTAGTGAAACACCCATTGCTAACAGACAGGAATTCACTCAAAGCATTAATGGTCAGTGTTATCAGATTAGTGATTTCTCTATCTTTCAAAGACACACACTGTAATGTTGAGATACTGAATCAGTTTGAAATGCTTGAATGCTTTTCCTGTTGCATTTAGATACACAAACTTGGTCTGGCATTGGGCCAAAGGAAGAGAATCATCACAAAGAGAGCAAAAGGAGAGAGAGCTTACACTCTAAAAGCCATTATATGCTTCAGGAGAGGGCAGGTCATCGCTTAGCTGTGGAGAAGGACCACATGGAGAAGGAGTACTGCATTGCTGATTCAACACAAGAGCCACCCACTCAGTCCACAGGGAAGCTGAGCACGCCTCAGTCTGGCTGTTTATCTTCTAGGGATGCTAGTGAAGATGATAGTCGGCAGCTAAGAGAAGAACAGTTCTCTGAGGATGTGGCAGAAATAGAAGCAGCTGCTGAGGAGCCTGCAGCAGAGTGCTCTTGTAAGCCAATGGTAGATACATTGGTTGTGACAGATGCTGTTGATATACTTCCTGATCTAATTTCCACAGATGAAAATGTTCTGTCTGAAAGAAATTTACTCGGATCCATTGTGACTCCCAGTCATCAGCTGAAAAGTAGCATATTAAGCAAGGAGCAGCAACTTGATTATGAAAATGATAGGAATTCTGTCCAGGGCAAAACATCAGACATCAGTGGGGACAGGTGTGCTGAAAGTAGCATACCTGAACAGACTTGTGCCACACGTGAAGGAATACAAGAGAAAGCAACAGTTCTGGAAGAGGAAAGTGAAAGTGAAGGACCAGAAGACTTCTTTGACAGGTTTTTAAATGGTAGTGTAAAAGACAGAGAAGAGTCCCTCAAATACCTAGAAAGCCAAAGGGACTCTGAAATCTCTACATATATTCTACCAGATCAAGCACTTTATAGTTCATCGGATGGTTTTTCTTTGGATGAAAGCTTTTCTTCACTTGACGAACTTGCAAAGCGGATAGAGATTGCTGAGGTAAACACTGCAAAAATAATGCAACATTGTTTTCCATTCTTTATGTTTTTTTATTTCTCGTCCTTATTTTCTTTAGCATGGAAAAAAGTAGAAATTTTTTATCATAATTGTGACTTTATCTAACTCTTATGCATCTACTTTAGAAATAGAAAGCATGCTTGAGAGATGTTTTGCTCCCCCCCCCCCTTTTCATTAATGAATTTGATCAGTAAAACATATTTTTCAGACAAATGATTGTAAAAAAAAAAGTTAATTACAACCTGTATATTTTTAAAGGCCACAGCATTTATAGCAAGTGTCAGTAATAGCAATTAAATGCTGAAGAGGGAGAACTTTCTGGCGCATAATCTGTAAAACTGCTTCCCTATTCTATCTATAGTTCAAATTCAGGTAGATCAGGTCCTTTCACTTAAGATAAAATCATGATTGTCTGATTAAATACATTCACACTTGTTCTCAGAAAAAATATATATACCTGATTCTGTCATTCTTTTAAACTGAGAGGCAAGAGAAAGAAGAGTGACTTAGCAAAAAGGTTTTGAATAGGATAGATTGCTATATGAAAGGTCTGAAGACAGAATGTTTTATGAGCACTTTGTACTACTGCTCCAAAGCCTATAGTGCCCCATCAGAAGCCAGAACGTAAGACAGAACACACCATATTTTACAGCTGGGTGACCTCTCTGAGTTCACATCATGCCTCTGGGCATGTTAGTTGAGTCTTCTAAGATATTACCCACTGAAGGCTATTCATTACAGGTTATGGTTTCATCCATAAAGCCAAAAGGAGAAATTGCTGTCATCATTTTCTTCAAAATATTCCTGAAGGCAAGGTAAACAGGTCTGCTTTTTTCATATAAAGAGTAAAGAAACCTACCCAGTTTGAGTGTCAGTGGCACAATCAATAACTATAGTCGTACTTAGAGATATTTTGAAAGTTGAGCTATATCCAAGACTGGATGTCTGCTCATTCAAGAGTAGAATCAAGCATAAGCAGTTGGGTCACAGTCTTCTCTTTCTTCTGTAGCCTCCTCAGCACCCAAGAGGGGGAAAACCCTGCTCTGAATGAGTGGAAAACCATCTATAGCATGTTTTGGTGCTGGACAGGGCTGTAGGGGGAAGGGCTGAAAATTCTGGTTCTACTGTAGATGTAGATGTCCCATTAGATTAAGGACAATGTTGGTTTTCAGGTTTAAACAAGTTTCTCCTATCTTAATACCTTGCTTCTTTGTGAGGATAAATATGAAGACACACATGCTATTGTATATTTTCCCTATTCCTTAAGGGACTATTTTATTGTAAGCTGAAAAAATCCATTGAAAGTGTGCATGAACGCTTGCATTTCTAAGTGCTTGGAGGAAGCCCAGGTATGATGCAAGCATTTCCTTCCCCTAAGAAATTAAATCAAAGACAGTATGTTGCCACCTTAAGTAAAGCAGAAAGGTAGCAAAGTTGTGACACCCCCCCCCCAAAAAAAATGTGTTTTCTGTTTTTAAAATGGGTATGAGACTGGATATAAAATGGCCTTTAAAATGATCTGTACCAAATAAATAATTAGCATGTTTTTTGTGAGTGCCCCATTATACACTGAAATGAATAGGTTTTACAAAAGCATACACTTTTGATTTTAACAAGAGTGTGAAGAATGTGAAGTTAGATACTGATGACATAAGAAGTATGTTAGAGTCATCCTGTATTTGTACATTAGTTTTCCAATCTAAATATCCTCCAAACCTTGCTGCCGAGTGGGGGACAACTTGGAAAAATTAAACATTTTTGAAACTTTTTCCTGAAGGATAAGTAGTTTCAGTAGTCTTGGTAATACCTAAAAGTTTTTTAAAATCCTTTAAAATTGAAAGCCAAGATGTTCAGAGCTCTGCTAAATAATATTATAATTTTAATAAAAAGAGAGAAACAATAGTGTTTTAGTCATCTAGGACTAACAATAATTTTCATTCCTGTTCAAGAAAAAAATAGTAATGTTACTTGCTTTTTTCTTTTAGCATGTGAACGTTTATGTAAATACACTACAAATTTAACATGCTTCCATGTTAAAATCTTGCCTTAAATTTCAATATTCATTAATTTAGTCATACTGTTTGATAAACTTATATTCATAAAGTGATTATGATTATGATGATAGCAATTCTAGCAACCATTTTAATGCTGCCAACTCTGTTTTCCCTTTCACCCCTTTTATCTTATATTTGCTGTAATAAGGTAAGTTCTTATGTAATGCCTAGCTTCAGCTTGCTCTTCTCTGAACTGGGCTCAAAGTGCTTCACAGGCAGACTTTGGTCTCTGAATAGAGCACAGAATGTACCTTGCATCATTCGACAACTATCTCTCCAAGCCAAATATGGAGTAAAACTGGCTGTCTGTAGAGGGAGCATGTTACCCAGGCTGAGTCAGCTTGAAGCATGAGCTTCAGTAAGATATAAATCAGGTAAAAGCTAAAGGATGGAATAGAATTCTTGTTTGTGTCAGAGCAGAGGTAAATCTTGTAGTAATTCTGTATAATGTTCTGGTTGGGCTGCTATTCCTGTACATAGTAGAGGAAGTCAGTATGGCAGCAGCTTTCCTTTGCTTCCTTTATACTATATATATTAGCTTTAATATTTAATTTTGAATTGATTTCCAAGCATGAAAGCTGTTATAAGAATCAGCAGTTCTGGGCACTTCTCCATGGCCACACAGTAGCAGAGGCCTGGTGCTCAGCCACAAAGTCCTTTAGCTCAGCTCCTTGTTTTTCCTCCCTCTTCAGTTATTCTCTCCATGCAGAGGAGAAGGAATTAGAAAAAAGTGAAGGAGTAACTGCCCTCACATTTCTGGCTTTGTGAGCTGTGATATGTCAGGAGTATAGCTTGGGGAGGGACAAAATAAAAGCATTAACCACCACCACCCTGAAAATTTCCTTCAGTTCTCAAATTTCTAGCATTACAAGAACTTAAAACTTCAGTTGAGCTTTTGGAAATATAGTTTTTAGGCTTCTGAAGAAAAGGAGTAGGCAAAGTTTCCATGGGAATGTGAACATAGCAAATTCAAAAGTTCTACGTATAACCAATTCTCGGTATCTCACTCTCTGCACTCCTAGAAATTTGGAGACTGAAGGGAAATTTAATTAGGGAGTCAGAATTCCTACTTGAAGGTGCAGTGTCCTCATTTTAAACAAACTGTAAATACACCCTTGTATGTAGATTGGGCTCAAAGAGTGGGGGAACAGTAGCAATAGTAGAAGGGAAGTGACCCCCATTCAGGCAGGGAAGCCCACTGAAATCATCATACCCAACAGGCCCCAAAGGTTAGAGCCAGCACTGCTTAGAATAGTATCTGTGAAGCCACAGTGTTGCCTGTTTTTGAAACTTGGTGTTTGTGTAAAGAAAGTGAAATTTTGTGTGTTTGGTATTAAATGTAATGTCAATAAAGATTCTGTTGACATTTGTTCAGATAATGTAACCTTTCAGATTTCTTTTTGACCTATGTGCATTCAGCTTGAAGAAATAAAATATGCTTTGTCTGGATTGGCTAACATAGGAACATTTAGCCCCATTATTTTAGTCAACTAACTGACAAATAGATTACATTTTTAAAAGTGAGCATTATCAGGAGTTACAGGCAAAAGCACATTCATCTCTTAAAAGAAACAGCTTGCTAATTAGTTGAATACACTCACTCTCTATTTGCAGTCCAGGCATTTGCAAATGTGTTGAAAAGGTAGCCTCATAGTCATAGTATTTATACAAGGTAGTATTTATACAAGGGCCCAAGGTATAAGGTAGTATTTATACAAAGGCCCAAAGTCTGCCCCAGACCATTATTATGGGGGACTGAACCCCTCATCTCCACCATTTTACACCCAGGACAATATTTGCCATCTCTTCCATTTTAGACCCAGGCAAGGTTTTAAAGACAAAAAAAATACTAAGTAATAAACCAGGGAAGACAAGGAGGAAGTTAGAAAGAACGGGAAGTCTGGAAAGAGAATGAAAGATTAAAGTAGAAAGAGGAATAAGAAAGTAGAAGATGGTAAGAGAATGTAGGAGATGGTATGCGAAAAGAGAAGGAAGGAAGATGAATGTAGGAGATGGTTTGGAATGTAGGCAGGTGATAGGAGAAGATGATATGAGAAGAACGAAGAATTATAGAGGGAACGTGGGAAGTTAGAAGATAAGAGTTAAGGAGGTTGAAGGATGGATAAGAAGGGTAAATGAAGGAGAGATAGTAGGAGAGAAGGATTGGAGATAGGGAAAGAAGGGAAGAAAGGGAAGATTGAGGGATGCGTGTGTTTTTATGATAAAATAATTAAGATGTATTGCTGGGTCTGAGAAGCTTAATGTGTATATATTGTGTAATTAATCATAGGGATCCAAAAACAGAAAATAGATAATTGACAAAGTCAGCAATGAAAATGTAATAATTTTGAAAGTAGTGAATGTGTTTGAAATGATATGTGTTTTTAAAATTTTAACAATAAAATTTATTTAAAAAAAAAAAAAACAAGAAATGCTCCCCCGATTGCAAAAATCCTGTAACAGCTGGGGTGTGTATGTGATAAAAGTGCCCCCACACCTCTTAGAGAGCATTTGGGGCCAAAACAATTTCTTTTTTTCCCCAAAAGGTGTATGGCAGGAGTGTACTCCCCAAGGTTTCCAGGGAGGTAATGTTGCTCCTTACCATTCAACAGTTTCCCACCCCTGATTTATAGGATAGTCTTCATCATTTATACCATTCGTGGTTGTTTGTTTCATGTGCTTCACATTGCATCTCCAGATATCATTAAATATGTTTATTTTTGCTTTTAACAAAGGATACTAGTGAATTACTCTAAGTTAAAACTATGTGATTAGCTACATGGATACCAAAGATAAATTTTAATTTGGGCAGGTTGCTTGGAATGTCATCCCTCTTGTGAATCCTTGAATATTTTTAGTTAATAAGAGCAGAAGGTTACAATCTTCCTCTAAGGCTTTATAGTGCTATAATTTAGGCCAGAAAAATTAACAGTATTTTGTTTCTACTTTGACCACAAAAAAAAACTATGACAGTAGGAACTACGGTACTATATGTACCAACTGGCAGCCTGGAAAGTTGAATAATGTATGTTTTTCTAATATAGCAGTTGAATAATTAATGTTTTTCTAATATAGCAGAAACAATTAAACTCTCTTCAGAGAAAATCTACCAATATCTTCAGTTTATAGTATTTGTGCTTTTAGCAGTTCAATTTATTGTTGATTTTATATTTTGAGGGGGTTTACTTATAAAGCTAAATGCCAGAATTAATGCTCGAAATAGAAACCCTAGGTTTTATTTATTTTTTTAAATGTGCCTTTATTTGGGTATGTTTGGGTTTCTTTTTTTTGGTTTTGTTCTTGGGCTGGAACATAGCTTCCAACCTTTGCAGTTCTAGCTATCTATATGCAATATCAAGACTTCAGACAAATTGACAGATTTAGCAGAAATGGACAAATTGTCTGGTTTGATTAGAGAAAGGTCTTTAGTGACATTTCTCAAGGACTGGAAACCCCTTATTGACTTTTTGTGAAGAGTCATCAGAATGACCTTCACTTCAAACAACAACCATAAATTGGACCTAGGTTGTGGTCCTGCTGCCAAATGAAAGGGTCACCAATACCTCCAGTAGCTGCCTGTGTCCTCCAAAAATTGCTACAGAGCTTGCAGGGAGGTACTGTCTGGAGCAGTTTTAGGAGGCTCCAAGTTATGTAGCAGGGAAGAATTTACAGAAGTTACACTAGGATCCACCTTGGGTCACATGCTTTCTGTTGTCAAACAGAAACCTAATAGATCCAAGCCTATGGGTTTCTCTGTAGAGTCAGCTGAATATACCCAAGTTTTCTTTAAAGGGGTATCTACACACACAGGGTAGGGGAGGCATGGTAGCCTGCTGCAAAGAACAGATTCTAATGTTCATTACTGCTGCTGCTGTCACTGCCATGTTGAATGAAGCGCCACCTAAAGAACAAAGAACTCTCATTGGACTTGAAAACATTGAAACTCATCATATAGTGTTAAAAGTTCCTGGCAATCAGTCAAGCTCAAAGTTCACTGTATAATCTGAAATTATGCTGCTAGGATTAAAATTGATATGATCTTTATGGTTCATGTTGTGATCATTCTGTTTCAGCTCCTCTGTGAGTCATCTCTTTGCAAAATGAGCTCTCATGTCAAGGTCACAATGTAGTCATGGTCAATGTCTCATTCATTAGAAAGAATGTCATTAACACTACCCGGTAGGAGCTTGAGCTATTCACTTAATTATATTCCAGACAGTGCTTCAATTCACATAGTTTGTGTTCATGGAAGATAAATTGCATTTTCCCAGCCACACAAGGTTGTGGTTTCAGAGCTACTAAAACTGCAATAATATGGCTACACAACTCTGCACTTCATGTTGTTTGTACTGTACACACAAGATATCCTTGAAAATGCTTTAATTTTTGCTAATTGTACTGATTGCCTGGATAGCCCCTCTTTGTAGTGGATAAGGGAAAATGCTTTAATTATGAAGAGAGATCAAAGGCAACTCTTCAGTTGTGGTAATAAATCATGCATGCATCTATTTTCTGTTTTGTATTATGGTAATAACAACAATGACTTCACCATTTACTGACATCTCAGTTAAGACAAATTTCTTAGGTATCTTTGCAAAATCATTCAGAGTAATTATAAACTGTAGTTAAGTCTTAGCAGTAGGTGTTGTTGTATAGTTATATATAAAAGATTGTTTAATGAATGCTACATTGTTTAATGAATGTTGATTTTTCAGTGTATGTGTGTGTGTTCTTATTACTGAATCATTAAAATAATTGTGCTATAATTCTTGATAGACTGTTCCTACAGAAGGGCTTGTATCCATATTAAAGAAAAGAGATGACACTGAAGGAAAAGCATTTGCTCAAATCCAGCAGAGGCAGTCAAAAAGAAGAGTGAGATTCCAAGAAATGGATGATACATTAGATCAAGGTATTCTGCTCATGTTTTTCAGGGTTCACCCCCCCCAAGTTACACACTAATGTCATATTTTCACAATAATATGATCCATGAAATATTCTGTACTACAGGGGTGAGGAACTAGCCCAATTAGATGAGCCTGCATAGTCAATAGTCAGGAATGATGAGAGTTATAGTCCATATCAACTGGGAGGCCGCATGTTCCCCATCTTTACTATAAAGTAACTATATTTATGTGTGATACTTATATTTGTCTGTCGAAGTTAGCTGTATTGTATAAGCTTTAAAGGCCAATGAGGTACGTTATGAGGCCAAGATTTCCTCACTTCTTTTGGTAATTAGTGTGGCAAATGGGACCTGCTGTAAAATGTTGCTTCTCCTGTCTTCTCCCTCCACACCCCACAACTTCATTTCAGTCTTTGTACAGTAGCTATATATTCATGGCTACTGAGCCTGCTGTGGCCTCATTGGGCTGTTGTGAAGGGATACATGGGCAGGTGCTCATTAGAGCTTTTAAAAATTATTATTATGATACCTAGGAATGTGTCTGAGCTTTCCCAAGCATGTTGAAACACCCCAAGTTTCTTAGTGGCCCTAACTTGGCTACAAGCTGTGGACCTTTTCATTCGAGTCCCCATTACTCAAAACCCATCAGAATAAAATGGTCCTATTTGGCACACTCCTCAAGGCATATGCAGTAGACAGTACACACTTTCTGAGATAGCGATATGGATACTAGTTACCTGGTTATGACTCTGGAACAGTGGTGGATAATGGATAGGCTGTGCACAAGCCTCTTGTTGTTTTTTGGGCTCCCACATCCATACCAGTAGTGTACCACCAATGTGCCTTTGCAGTGGCAAACTATATTTTCATTTGGATGGAAGGCACACAGAGAGCTTACACTTTGTCTTAAAACAACCACATTCTTAGGAGCTTGTCAGAAGCACTTAATTTTGACTGCAAGGCAGCAGATTTTGTAGCAGAGGAATTTGCTCCTCATCACCACCCACAAGCTGCAGAAGTTGCCCAGCCCACCTCTAGAATGTTCAAAAATATGTGCTGCACACGTGGGAAATTCATATCTGGGACAAATGATAACCATGACTAGAGTTCCACATAAATTCATTTTGCACCCTGGAACACTCCTCCAAAACCTTTGCAAAGGCCAGGGAATTATCATGGAAATTCCTGAGAATGTGGAAAGTATTCTCTGCAAATTGATAAAATGCCGAACTAAATAGGCATGTGGTCTGATCTAGATCACCAGTTCTTATGCTGTTAAAACCACAGAGGTTACGTGGGCATCTTTCAGGAGTGCTTTAGTTGTGTATTTCTGCATAACAGGGTTGGACTAATTGGCCTTTGTGTTCTTTCCAACTTTAAGGTTCTATTATTCTTTTCTGTTGGTATATTTGCCAGTCTTCTTTATTTTAGGTTAATTTTGCTTGTTGTTGTGTGCCTTCAAACCATTTACAACTTATGACACCCCAAGGCAAACTTATCATGGGGTTTTCTTGGCAAAGCTTGTTCAGAGTGGGTTTGCAACTCTAAGGCTGAGAGAGTGTGACTTGCCCAGGGTCATCCACTGGGCTTCTATGGCCAAGCATGGATTTGAAGTGTGATTCCCATAGTCATAGTTCAAAGATCAAACTACTACATCATATTAGTGCTCACATTTTGCTTACATAAAAAAATGATTAATCCATTCTATTAAACTTGTAATAACTTGTATTAATGCTTGTAGAAAGAAAACAAATACGAAAATTCATTGCTACTGAATATGATCACTGCAAGTAATAAGTATGTCCATATTCTCAGCATGGCAGTTTATAGTTATATACTCCTCCCTCCACATTCGTTGGAGTTAGGGGCACTGGACCCCATAAATGTGGAAAAGCTACAGATAACAAAAACACTATTTTTTACCTGAGAGAACACCTTTCTAAGAATCTCTAGGTCCTCTAGTGCAACTTTGTGGTCAACATCTGCCAAACATTGACCATAGAATTGCACTGGAGGAGCTACAAATGCCTAGGGAAGTGTTCTCTCTAGGAATCTCTGGGTCCTTCAGTGTGACTTTTGGTTGAAGTTGACCATAGAGTCGCACAAGAGGACCTAGACATTCCTAGAGAGAACATATTAATAAAATTGGTGAATAATCAAATCAAGTCAAAGCTGCAAATATGGAGGGATGAGTGTAGTTATGCTGGTTAATTTATGAAGTTGTGTGGAGTAATGTGCTGTAGGTGAGCAATTTATACCCACATTTTCTGTGTGTTAGTTTATAGTCACTCCTTATGTTAAACAGTTTGTATTGAGTAATGTGCTCAAGCTAAGCAATTGAGTGCTTTCTCACATTAGAACAATAGGAACTACTGTTACGAAACCATTATCTGTCTGTCTATGCATTCATATATGTATAAATATACATTACCCACACACCATCTGTATAATTTCAGTTCTCCAGTGGTGACATCTTGTACTTGTATCACGCAACTTATGCACACAGACTTTCAAAACACATTGAAGTGAGGGACAGAAATTGTAAAACTACTTTAGTCATGGAGAAGTAAGATCGAATGATAGTATATATGTGTCAATAACAAAATGAAATGTATGTTTTTGTCAACGTGCTGAACATTATTTACTTGATTGTTTGTAGTAGTAGCTCTTTTTTATTCAGACCACATGTCTAAGTAAAACTAAATACAATTGCAAGAACAAAATCAGAAAAGAGTAACATATTCCATGGATAGCTCAACATTTGTGGAGCCCATAGTCTTCTATGAAGCAAAAAAAAAAAAGCTTTTTCAACAGAATGTGTTGCTGATGGCTTTTACATTCTCCACTTCCAGAATCAGTGAATGTACACAGTCCAGGCAATATTTAACAATTGAACTGCAATGTTTTAGCTACGTGTGATTTGATTAGATGTCATGTATCTTATATTTACAGAGGAAGTTGGAGGTGGCTCGTGCATTTTGCTGATCTTACTGTGTATAGCAACCGTATTCCTTAGTATTGGAGGAACAGCACTGTACTGCACATTTGGTGATGCAAAATCTCCGGTATGTACTGAGTTTGCAACCAATGTGGACTTTTATTATACTCGAATACTGCAGGGTCTAGAGGAGCTTAAGCACTGGATATCCTTCTCATAGAGAAAAAAGATATAAACATTTGCTGACACCTCATTGATAATTACCGAAGAAAGAAAAATTCTTCAATCTTCTTATGACATGGCACCTCCATAAGATGAAAAGCAAATTACATAAGCACCTACATTCTACATAGGAGCTACTTTCCAGTGATTAGGAATATAGAAATCATGTTAAAAGTCTCAAGAGGCAACATGAGAAACTGGTAAATGTACTGTCCTAATATTTGTCTTTTGAGATGCTTTGATTGCCATCTGCACTTGGGAAATGAAGAAGAAGAAGAAGAAAGTGATTGCCTTCCTTACAGTTTTTGGTCTCCGCATAATCATATGCAATCTGTACATTTAGTGCAAGACTATTGATTTTTCTTTCCAGCTTATTTTGCAAAGATATTGTCTGCAGCTATCATGCAATAAGTCTAGACCTTATGGAAATGTTCCTAATTTGGGTTTAATTAATGTCTGTCTTGTATTTTAATTGTCCTGGTGAGTTGTGTAATTTGGAGTATTCCTGCAAAAATCAGAGCCCTCCATCTAGATTCTAGATGTTAGTCTGCCGTGCATTTCAGAATAGAACAACTGCAATAAGTAATGCATCCATCATTTCATGTACAGCCTTGGCAAACTTTGTGGAATTTTTAAACTGTATGTTCTTAAGAAATGAAATTTTAAAAACAGATTGACAACATATAAAGCAAAAAAGTAATATGAAAGATGCCATCAGCATTCCTTTAAAAAAATGAAGTGTGCATGCAACGAACACCAGCATCATACTGGTATACTTGATGAGGAGCCATAATTGGCTATAGGTCCGTACTGCATTCAGAAGCAAACCTGAATGAGAAGCAAAATGGGATATAGATATATCATAACTCTCAGTGGTTCTCTTAAACCTTCTGATTTCTATTTGACCACATTATGAATGAAGGAAAGGAATTAATGCTGAGAGAGCCTGTGTTTGCACAAGGATGTAAACTTATTAGTTTAATACTTGAAATGCATGCCTCAGAGAGAGAAGAATTAGAATTAGAATCTAACTGGCTTTGCTACCCAGACCAAAGAGCAACAGGAACAATCTAGTTATGCAGTTTCACTAGTAGCTTTTTATTGTTGTTAGGTGAAGGTTCTGTTTCCATTGCAATTCAACAGTAGATTGTCTTGTTTTCCATTTAGGTCTTGTTACCCACAGTCACTAACCTTTTTGAACCACTTAAACATTGGATTAAAAAGGGACTAAATGAGAACAACAATTTTAAAAAAAATACGAGAGGACAGAAATAGGAGCCACTGAAAATTACATACAGTGACAGTGCATGCCAGCATTTTTTATTTTCTTAGTCTTTGGGTTTGTAGACTTTAAACTGTCTGCCTTCCTGCCGATACACTTTTCACACCAAAGTCAAGTGAGAAACCCCTGCATGCGGTTTAGAAGTCATGGAATGTTTGAAGTCAGGCTGACACAGGGCTTTGGGTTCTCCTCATTTTTGTGTGCCTTAGACCTTTCCAGCACCATACCTGTGTCTGCTGTAGTAAAGATCAGTAACCCTGAGCCAGTTTATGTTTGGGGCTGTTTGTCTCCATAAATGCTACTCTTATTGAGGGTTTCGTCTAACAAAGTGAAAACATACTTTTAGAGAGGAGTGTGCCATTATGCTTCACCAATCAACAACTCTTGATTATAAGATCTAGGAAGCACTCCAGGATTTCCTGTATGGAAACTCTTTCTAAATATGTTTGACTAACTTCTTCTCAATTTGAAAGTGATCCACCATGTGACACAGACGGCTCAGTGTTCAAGAAATACAAAACCTAAACTCTACTGGGTATCCAAAACTGGTAGTTTTATTGAATCTTGGACAATGGCCTAAATCCAGACTTAACACTAGCTGAATAACTAGCACTGTTGTGGTAGATTACACCTTTGCACAAGCATTTGTTCAAGAAGTAGCACAATAAAAACTGGTTGGATAGTGCTTCTCTATTAACTCTGAAAATACGCATCCAATACTACATACAGTACTAGCACAACAGCAGCATTGGATACTGGCCCAAATATTTTAGTTGCAAGTAGGATTATTGAACTTATTTATTGACATCTCTTGAGCAATGGAGCAAGCTGTCTGTGTGAATGTGGAATTGCTTTTTGGGATATTTTTTAGGAAAGCTTGCAAAGCATTTTCTGAAAAAACCTAGTGATCTGTTCCATGAGGGGGGAAAGTCTTATTAGTGCTTGAATGGGGCCATACACAATATTGAGCTTCCATGGCTTTTTAAAAATATATATTTTATATAAATATTTCCACCTCTTAACCTGCCATGCCTCCTGAGGAGATATACAACAAATAAAAACAGATAAAACCACTAGAAACATTGTTTAAAAATAGACAATGGCCCAAAACACACTGCAGAAATAAACCAGTTTGAAACCACTTTAACTGCCCTGGCTCAGTGCTAGGGAATTCTGGGAAGTGTCATTTTGTGAGACATTTAACCTCTGCCAGAGAGCTCTGAGACCACAATAAACTTCAATTCCCAATATCCTCTAGCAACTGAGTCAGAGCAGTTAAAGTGGTCTCAAACTGGATTATTTCTTCAGTGTGTTGTGGACCTAAGACAACTTTTAAAAAAAACCATCCTTAACACACACACACACACACACACACCTAAAGCAATCAGGAAAACCACCTTGCTTTAGGGACAAGGGTTGTATGAAACAGTACAACCTTGGCTGTTTGCTGGAAGCTCATAAGGAATGGAGCATGACTGACTTCCTTTGGGAAAAATGTCACAGCTGGGATGCCACTACAGAGAAAGCCCAGTCTTGTCTACTTACCAAACTATCCACTTGGGGTGGTTAGAAAAGTAGGACATTATGTAATAAAATTAATAGTCATCCTCAAGACAATGCCTATATAGTTCTCTAGATCCTGAACAGTTATAACGTGCAGCACACTTGTTGGACATAATATTTCTCCATCTTTTTTCTGATATCCTTTTAAAATGCAAAGAATTGGCTTATAGTGTCCCTCGTCTTTCTTTTTTCAGTATTCAATAAATTCTGTTTCTTCAGCCCCCTCCTCTTGAATGCTTATCTTTCATATACTTTCAGAAAAAACAAAAAGGTTATCCAAAATATAACCAAATATGCTCAAGCAGTGCTAGCTCATAAACCAGTCTACAAAATGGTGGTCAAAATATTTTCAAAAATATTTGAAAGAATATTTACCATCCTGGGAAGTGGTCTAAAGTCTTATTTATACAGAACTTGCCTCTAGAAAACTAGTATTTAACTACACTGATAATCCTTCTGTTAGCAGTATTCCCCCTCTAAATTGTCAGTACAACCAGCTAAGCCTTTTTCTATCTCTGTATGAAAATTAGTATTAAAAAATGGACAGCAACTGGAGCACTTGCTTAAGAAGCAATTTGCATGTGTCTCTTTGATTGTATCTCTTCCTTCCCTTTCTTCGCAGTCATCACCTTTGCCTACTTCAAGCAAGGATCTTACAGAAATATAATTTTCATTTTGATCTCTTGTGCACAGATCTCCCATACTTGCCTGCAATGGTGGTTTAGCATTTTAATGGTAGTATTATGATGGGCATAGTTACTAGTATACATCAGGCTAAGGTTACAATCCAAAAGGTTAATTAACTGTCCAAAAACTTCCACATATACATCAAGGTTATTTTATTTTTGTTCTTTTTCTGCCCACATCTTCTCTAGATTGTATTGGAAATTACGCTTAAAATTCCAGAGTATAGGAAGTAGTTTTGGTGAAAAGGAGCTAGCTTTTCAAATCACGGATTTCCCCTTGTGGCTCTTTGGATCCTAGCCTAAGGATTTATGTACTGCCAGAACCAGATTTACAATGAAGTGATTAATTGGCAATTTTACATGTTTTGTCTCTAAGAAAAAATCTGCAATGTCTGCACAGTTTCCCATATACACTCCAAAATACTTTTTCTTATGGTTATATCAGTGTTTAATCTCTTTCAGTAGGAAGGCTTGAGTTTTAAAATGGTACTGGCTGGTTCAGTACATCACTTTTGTCTGCTCACATTAAATCGCTTGAACTGTAAAGGGATTTTCTTATTTTTATTTTGTATTTTTTTGATGGAATGTTGATGAGCATGCATTCAATAGCTGTAATGTATTTATAATTCCTCTGTAGTTAGTATACATTTGGGGTTATGTAATTTTCTGTTCAGTGTTCTACTGAATGTTAAATTAATGTTCTAAATAACAATCGATTTCACCTCTTTTAAATGTTTGTGCACCTGATCACCAAAAATATTGAGAGATATAACTTGAAAATGTTTATTTTAAAATTATGTCATGTAAAGATATCTTTGAAAGGCTGATACGTAGGTTCCTTTTTTGGCAGAAGTGATTTTAAATTTATTTTTATTGCACATTTTAAAATAAGTGGAACACAATTTTTTAAATTATCTTACTTTGCACTAGGGTTGCCAGATGCCCTCCTTTTAAAGAAGAATCTTATTGCAATCATGGCAGTTAAACAAACGTAATTGATAACCCATATTTTAGAACACTCCCTGTTCCACAAGCTCTAATGAAC
>CM034701.1:336187063-336206424 GCA_020142125.1 Phrynosoma platyrhinos
CACACACACACACACACACACACACTCTATATGGAACAAACAATTAGATCTAGCTCTCTGTTGTACTTTTGGATTTTTTACATGGAAATCCTAATCCAGTGTCAGCCACAGAATCCATATAACAGCTCCCAAGTTCTTCGAAGAGGCCAGTGGCAAACAGAAGGGAGGGAAGGCAGTGTCCAGAACTGGTGTAGTTTAGAGCAGTTCCTATGGTTTAGCACTCAACAGAATCAGTCTGGAAATTTTAAATGTTTGCATGCCTTGCTTCATCAATCTGCTTATTATATGAGGCTGAACTATAGCTGGATGCTCTGTTCATATAATGGAGTAACACATTGGTACTAACTTTCATTTGGCATGATAGTTCACGTGCTTTGCAATGACATTTTACAGATGGTTGTCTCTATAACACAATGTTGCTTTACCTGCCCTTTTCAGATATTTTTGTAGTCTTCTCTGCAGTATCTTGGGCCCTGATTCTGCATTTTAATCCAATTAGTTTAAAACTGAATGTTCCTATACAAACCTGTGTGGAATCTCAACCTAACATTGCTCCAAGCTAGATGAAAATAAATATAAGCATTACATTTCTTTTTGAAAATATTTCTGTTAAAATATCATTACAAGCAACACTTCAAATGATGAATTTGAGAAATGAGAAGGTAGGAAACACAGTTTTTATCTTTCATCATAATTCATTTGTGGAAAAAGCAATCTGCCTATATACCACTTCATATAGTTGTTTCCTCCTGGTTATGTATGACTAGGTATTTCAGGTAAAGTTAAGTTGGACAAAACAGAAAGCTATGACAGTACATGTCTGTTCTTTGAAATTATATGTGGACAGACAGTATGCTGAATGTCAGTAAATTTATATACAAAAATAATTGGCTAGTTAAAAGCTATTTAAGAGAGAAAAGTTGGATTCTACTTATACAGCACATTCCTTCTAATCACTGCCTACAAGATCACTAATGTTTCAACATGTGGATGTGAATAAATTACTGCCAACAATGGGAATAGTTTTAAAGTTATGCCTTTTCAGTGATGGACTAGTGAAGACTGTAAAACCAGATTAGGTATAAAGTTGCATTTTGTGAGTGTATCTAGCTCACATACTCCTAAATGTCTAATAAAAGGGCTGTTACACAAGAAAATATTGTACTTTTTGTTCTCCTATAATGTAAACTAAAGACAATTCAAAGTTATTATTTGTGATAAAGCTAACTTTAGCTACTGATGACAAAGGGAGGAAATTACTGTTTGAAACCATCAACAAAGCTTGTGATTTCTGAATATAAAAACAAAAATAAAGTGTCCCTGAGAAAATGCATCACTTTTGAGTGCTCTCATTAATAACAGATCTAGTTAATAAGTTTTCAATGACAGTGGCTGAATGTTTTCAAAAAGCATTTAAGTGACTTTTGTTGTTGTTTTGTGCCTTCAAGTCATGGCTTGATGACCGAAAGGCAAATCTTTCATTGGGTTTTCTTGCTCAGAGGGGGGTTACCATTGACTTCTTCAGAGGCTGAGAGAGTATGACTTGTCCATGGCTGCCCAGTGGATTTTCATGGCTGAAAGGGTGTGCAAATTTTGGTCTCCCAAAGTCCTAGTCCAGCACTTAAACCACTACACCACATCAGCTCTCTTTAAGTGACTCCTTCCTTATTCTAAAGAATTGCAAGTCACACCTGCAACAAAACGTCACAATCTATCCCTCTTCTTAAAAAGATTTGTTCCTGTTCAGAGTTCCACCCAGGCCTTCCCTCCACATAAGCGTTTTAATGTCTTTATCCACTTGCATTCATTTTTCTTTTCAGGTGATCACCATATTCTGCAGCTACTGAGTATTCTCATTAGGCAGTTTTCCTCTTTGTAAAGGCAAAGGTATTCCCCGTTGACAAGGTTGTCAAGTTATGTTCGGCTGTAGTGGTTAATGCTCATCTCCATTACTAAGCCAAAAAGCCAGTGTTGTCAAAGACTGCTCTGTGGGTCATGTAGCTGGCATGACCGCACAGAACACTTTATCTTCCCACCGGAGTGGTACCTATTTATCTATTTGCATTTGCATGCTTTTGAACTGATAGGCTGGCAGAAGCTGGAACTAATGATGGGAGCTCACCCCATCATGCAGTGCTTGGGGCCTCGAACTGCCAACCTGCCGATCTTGCAATCAACAGAGTCAACGTCTTAACCGCTAAGCCACTGCATCCCTCTTTGGGTTCTACTTTTATACTTCTTTGAACATCTGCAAATGTTGAGGTTCCTCTGACCTTGATGGATTTTGACTTCACTCTGTTGACACCACTAGAATTCATTTGGATATCCCCTAGTGCCATGTTGGCGAACCTTTGGCACGGGTGCCATCTCTGGCATGCAAAGCCATTTTGGAGGGCATGCGGAGAGACGGAAGGTCAGGGGAAGAGGACGAACAAGCATGTGCCTGCTCTTCTTTCCCCACCCTCCCATCACTTCAACTGCCTCTCCAGAGACAGTTAAAGGCACAGGAGGGCAGGGAATAGGAGGAACAGGTGCACGCCTGTTCCTCCACTTCACCCCTGCCCTCCTGGGCCTTCAGCTGCCTCTCCTGTTGTGAGGAAGAGGAGCAACAGGTGCACAAAAGGCACAGAGGAGGAACAGAGGAGAAGTCCCACCCCCAGCACCAGGTAACACCTGGTATCAGAAGGCCTTTTAGTTTGAGCACTTGGCCCCTAAAAGGTTCGGCATCACTGCCCTAGTGGTTTCTGTATCAGTTTCTAGTGGGAAGAAGGTCTAGGAATTAGTCTTTTCTAGTCACGTACACTAAAATACTTGCAATCAATAATCTCAGAAATAAAGGTCAAGTACTGTCTGGAATCGTGAAATACAAAACCACACAAATGTTGCCAAATGACTTCGCTAAAACCTTAACTTTATTTTTATTGAAAGCCATCTGAATGCAGGATGATGCTAAAGTAATAGAAACTATATAATTTCTGAGTTTAGTATATGATATCTCTGTATTATTTCCTCCATAAATGGTGCCAATACTTATCTCTCTGACCAGGTTCATGATAGTCCTGTGTTGTACTATGTAAGCACAAAAATTATGTCTGTGTAATAGAGCTGAGTGGGATGCAGTGGCTCAAGTGGTTAAGACACCGACTCTGTTGAGTGCAAGATTGGCAGGTTGGCAGTTCAAGGCCCAGGTACTGCATGATGGGGTGAGCTCCTGTCACTAGTCCCAGCTTCTGCCAACCTAGCAGTTTGAAAGCATGCAAATGCAATTAGATAAATAGGTACCACTTCATTGGGAAGGTAAACAGCATTCTGTGCAATCTTGCTGGCCACATGATCACAGAGTAGTCTCTGACAACGCTGGCTTTTTGGCTTAGTAAAGGAATTGAGGACCACCTCCTACAGTCGGACACAACTTGACAGGGGAATACCTTTAGCTTTACCTTTAATAGAGCTGCAAGTGGTCCCATGGGATATTCAATTATAACACAAAAAGTATATTTAAACATTTTGTCATTCTTTGGGGGAAATGACTTTGTATAATCTCTGTGAGGTTATAGAGAAACTGTCCTGTATCATATTAGACCTCTGGTCCATCCAGCCCAATATTGTCAGCACTGACTGGCAGAAGCTTTCCATTCTTTCTAAGTACTGCATGAGGTTGCAACAGATTAAATGTAGCATTTCTGCATGAAAAGATTCCCCCTGAGAAATGAGCAGTGATATTTTTCCTACTCTCTATTTCTGCACATATAGGTATACATACAAAATACAACCAGACATTGGGAGCTAGCAGCATTGAGGGAATGTTGTTCTCAGAATCGCTTTCAGTTTACTCAATTTGGTTTTGAATTTTAGAGCATTTTTCAACTATTCTTCTGGCTTTTTCTACTGGTTGTATTTACGGCTTTGACAAGCCATTTCTAGCTACAGAGACAGAATCTGCTCTAGTTCTAATTAAAATCTGTCAACAAATATGGAAAACAAAAAAATGACCCACAGATTAGAAACATTCCAGTCCCCAAGAAAGAGAATCCTAGGGATTGCAGTAACCACAGAACCATTGCATTAGTCTCCATGCAAGCAAAGTGATACTCAAAATTCTACAACAAAGGTTTTTACCACATATGGAAGAAGAAAAGCCAAGTGTCCAAGCTGGGTTCAGGAAAGGAAGGGGAGCTAGGGATCACATTGCAAACATACATTGGATAATGGAGGGCACTAAATAATTTAAGAAGAAAATCAGCCTATCCTTTATAGATTATAGCAAAGTCATTGATTGTGAGTAGATCATGAAAAACTATGGATCACTCTTAAAGAAATGATTGTGCCACAACATTTGATTATCCTGATGCATAACATATATTTAGGACAAGATAGGACAGAATACAGAAATACAAAATTGTTTTGTGGGCCACTGGCACAGTCCCAAACCACCCACCACCAGGATCCAGATTTAAATGGCTTTTTTTTTTTTTTTTTTTTGGAAGCTTTGGGCTGTCTTTTGTGGCCTTGGAGCAGCTTCCAGCTGCTTTGGGGGTGTGCGTCATGTAAATGCCACGCTCCCAAAGCAGCCGTAAGCTGCTTCTTTTGGTCTGCATGTTTCGGGCCTCAGACTGATTACTGAAGAAAGTACAAAGGCAAATTTACAGCTGAACATTAAGAAAACAAAATTAATGACCACAGATGATTTACATAACTTTAAAGCAAACAATGAAGATTTGCCATACCTTGGCTCAGACATTAATCAGAACAAAGATTGCAGTCAAGAAATCAGAAATGAATCAGCTCTGAAGAAACTAGACAATATCCTGAATTGTAAAGATATATCATTGAATACTAAAGTTAGGATTGTCCATGCCTTTGTATTTCCAATTTCTATGTATGGTTTCTATGTATGATCAACTTGATGGCACTTAACAACAACAAGAAATAACTATGAAGGAACTGAATAAGATCCTTTAGTGTAAGGCATCATCCTTGAATATCAAAGTCAGAACCATCCATGCCATAGTATTTCTGATTTCTTTGTATGGTTGTGAAAGCTGGGCAGTGAAGAATGCTAACAGGAAAAAGATCAACTCATTTGAAATGTGCTGGAAAATTCTATGGACACCAAAAAAACCAAATAAATGGATCCAAAAACAAATCAAGCTTGCACTTTCACTAGAAGCCAAAATGACTAAAGTAAAGCTGTTGTACTTTGGCAGATAACAAAAGTGAAGAATTGTTCCAAGCTCAGTGGCAATCCCATACCAAAGTATTCTACGAATGGAGCTGTTAATACAGTGAAATTGGGATCTACAAGTGGATCATAGTAGTCTAATATGTGCTCGACATGCAGCTGACCTCATATATATATATACTTGAAAGAAAGTACCATTGAGTTCAGTGAGATGCACCTTCAAGTAATATGGGTGCGATTGGAACCATCGGATAAAGATGATAGAATCTGGAGAAAATGAGAAAAGGGTCCACTTATCTTCTGATAACAGACATGAACATTATCTAATATTTGCAGAATATTTTTAAGCCTACCAATATACATTAATGACATATATTGAACTACAACATCACTGTATGTTTCTTGTAATTAATATATTGTAATAATGATGTAACCTAGGTAAAAGTAGAACCCAATATTGTAATTTTGGCTTGACTTCAAACCTTACTATCATTCATTTATTAAACCATTCTGAGCTATTTCAGAAGGATTTCCAACTCTCCAGAACACAGTGGGCTGATGGAGTGTCATACAGGGCTACAGAAAAGGGGGATTAATGAAAATTATTTCCACACTCATAAGGCCAAATAGATCAAAATATTTATGTGGATAGAAAAACTGCCTTAACAGACATATGGGATGAAGGGGTGATTTAGAAATGTGAGAAATAAATCCAACATTCTTCCATTGTGGAAGGCAATGGCTGGATCTAGGCCTACTGATTCTATTAATGCATCTAAAATTCACATTAACCTTTTTTGCAGCAACATCACATTGCTGACTCATGTTCAGTTTGTGATCAACACCAACCCTGAGGAGTTTTTCACTTGAATTGCTTCCAACCCAGGCTTACTTTGTGATTTATTTATTTTGATTCCTTTTTCTCTTAAATGCAATATTTTGCATTTGCTTCTGTTAAACTATGTTCTATTCGTTTTTATGCAGAAAGACCAAATCTTTGGGAGTCAGGATACAATTGGGCTTTTTTTTTTTAAGAGCAAAGAATATAAGGAAAAAAGTACAACAAAAGGATAGTGGGAGAGAGTGCAATGTACAGTTGCTTATGTCAACACCTTCAGCCCAGAAGATTTATTCAAAGGTGCCTTGTCATTGCCTTCCACTAAGGCTGAGAGAATGAAACTCATCTAAGGTTGCCCAGTGGAATTGCATGGCTGAGTGTGGGATTCTAATCTGGTTTTCCAGAGTCCTGGTCCAAAACTCAAACCACTACACTACACACATAGAGCAGATGTAACTACTGGGATTATTCAACATAAACTCTCTAGAAAATATACAGAAGGTAATGTAGTTTAATATTTCAAATATGACATTAGTATCCAGTATATTAAAAATCATAAAGAAATTCCACTACAGAATCACTGTGGTGCACATAGTACAAGTTTTAGCACTGGAGACTCAGGCCAAGATTCAGCATGGCAGGATGTAGCATAAAAATTCCACATACAGAACTGCATGATGTCTCCCCCTCTCATTCCCCCAAACCCCACCTTTTGGGGAATAGGAGCCCCCTTTCTCCATGGCCTTTTAATAGCCAACAGAGAGCAGGCAGGTATGGCCTTGTTTCAGGGATCTGGCCCCTCAGCAGTAACTTTTCTACCACTTCTCTAGTTCCTTTCCCGAGTGATGATTTCCCATTGTACAGTAGACCAGGGTTCTCAAACAGTGGGACAGGAGGGATGTGAGAATTGCTGAGAGGGGGCACAAGACTTGGAGGCCCTGATTGCTCCCCCCAAACTTTTTAATATGTAAGATTTACACCTGTGTGGAGTTAAATAACAAATTTACTGAAATAAAACTGTTATAATTTGAACAATGTTATTTCCGTATAAAATGTTAAAATATGAATATACATGAATGTATACATGAATGTGCAAATAAAAATATGCACACTAAGTAAAATATTTTTATTCATATACTACATCATGGGAGGGGGGGAGGCAACATCCGCATGTAGATGTAAAGGGAGATCCCAAGGATAAAAAGTTTGAGTACTGGGGATGGCGACATAACCTGACACGCTTCTCTATTGCTCTCAGTACTACTGTTTAATTTCTCTCAGTATTCCTGTTTAATTTCTGTCTTAAGTGGAACACTACTGCTAGTACCAATATCAAATTTGTCACTGACTCACAATGGCAAGTGCAATGGCTCTCCATAGTACACTGAGATGCTAGAGCGTCTTCTTGCACCATCGTGTATCCTGTCCCCTGTATTAAGTGACAAGAAATAGTAGCAATGAGCCACAAAACAGGGGCATGGTGGTGGCCACATGGAGCCACATGTAGACTGTTCTAGCCATTTGGCCCAGTATAACAATATAGCAGGTGCCAGGAAAGCCTTCACTGCCGCTACTGTTTACAGACTGCTTACAACATGCAAGTTGTCCAAAATTAAGTTTCTGCAAGTTTCAGAGTTAATGTTATCGTTTACTTGTTATATAATCAGCCAGGTTCTCTTCCTTCTCAAGTTTTGTGCAGGCATTTGACTCTTCATAAAAGGGTAAAAGGTAAAGGTTTTCCCTTGACAAGGTTGTCTAGTCATATCCGATTGTAGGAGGTGGCACTCATCTCCATTACTAAGCCGAAGAGCCAATGCAAGCATTGTCAAAGACGACTCTGGTGTTCATGTGGCCAGCATGACTGCACAGAATGCTGTTACCTTCCCACCAAAGTGGTACCTATTTATCTACTTGCACTTTTACATGCTTTTGAACTGCTAGGTTGGCAGAAGCTGGGACTAGTGACAGGAGCTCACTCCATCACACGGCAGTTGGGCCTCGAATTGCTGACCTGCCAATCTTGCAGTTGTCAGAGTCAGGCATCTCCTAAAATGAGGAGGATACCAGGGTGCATGTAAGTCCCACTACCAGTATTCCCATCTGTCTATCAGTTCTCATGCACTGAGCATAACTGTTGCTAAAGGAATCTGGAATTGCCTTCAAATGCATTATTTCCTGTGACTGGAAACCTTGATAAACCAATGTTTCCAGTCATGACAGCTCAGTATGACTGTGCAGTTGAAGAAGCTTACAGAACCTTTTGTCAATCTTTGATACTGAAATAAAAGACAGGGCTAGGAATACAGGGCAAAGTGTCAGGATCAGGGTTTACATGCACCTCTATGCACACCTTCATGTTCGCTTTAGCCTATATGTGAGCAGGTAAACTTCTGCATAGTGATACATTCTTCCTCATATTCCAGTTCTGCATCAGCTCTAGCCTCAATTTCCAGCCCTTCTAAGCAGCTTAACTGAAATCAGCAGGACATTCTTCTGAACAGACGTGTCTAGCATTGTTTTAGGCCACTTCTGTTTTGTTTTGTTTTGTTTAAGAATATTTAAGGCCTAAAATAGGTCCCCAGGAGTAAGGCAGTGGGTTCTCAAATGATGGGGTGGGATCCCCAGGTTAAGTTGTGAGAGTTGTTCAAGGGGTGATGTGAGACTTGGAGGCTTTGATCCCTCCTCCTCCCAAAATTGTTATGTGTAAAATTTACACATGCACTGAGTTAAATATAAAATGTTCTGGTTTGAACGATGTTATTTCCTTATAAAATGTTAAAATATGAATATATATGAATGTGTGAATGCAAACATGCACACTAGATAAACAAAATATTTTTATTCATATACTACATTGAGTGAGGGGGGGGGGACTCCCAAGGGTAAAATGTTTGAGTACCACTGGAGTAAGGGAATAGTATTTAAAGGGCCAATTGTCAGCCCTGCATGAGAGATAATCCAGCGGTGGTTCATTTTTGCAAGAACTCTATACTCTTCCTAACAACAATTGTTCTTACTTTTTATAAATGAACAGGCATTAACAAGTTTATGCATAAATTTAGTGAAAGCAGACAGATCACTCACCAGCAGATAAAAACATTTCTATGCAGGCAGGCTTTTTAAAATCATGCAACCCTGGTTTTATTGGGGGGGGGTGGTTTGTTGTTTTAGATTATTATTATTATTATTATTATTATTATTATTATTATTATTATTATTGTATGTTTTACATTTTAACTTTGTAGTGTTTTAATTAGGTTATTTTAATTATCTTTAAAAATTTTGTTTTAATGTGTTTTTATATTGGGTCCCTTTTGGGAGAAGGGTGAAATAGAAATAAAATAAAATAAAATAAAACAAAATAAAATAAAATAAAATAAAATAAAATAAAATAAAATAAAATAATACAGTCTATGAGAACATTACCACAGATAGCTCAAGACAGATTTAAAAAAAGAAGAAGCCACCTGATAATTTGGAAGGGGTTCTGTCTTGTTCAGCAACTCCTCTGCCCTGTTTTTACACACATATTCCCATGTTTATTTGAAAGTTTATTTTAATGTTAGTCCCACAGTGTTCAGTGGCGTTTGCTTCCTATTATAAGCAATTACGATTGCTGGTTTACTTTCCACTAAGAGAATCATGAGCATGGCACTTAGGGAAATTTCTGTTAATAGAAATTATAATTTATTTTTAAACTATATGGCCCAAATACACAGCTAGCCCAATTGTAGTAGGCCCTTTGAAGCAGTGAATCAATGTATCTTCTCTTTGATTCTTAGTAGATATGAAGGCTACCGTACTTTGGAAATATCACGAGATGACAGGACTCATGAGAATACATGATAATACTCAGCAAAATAGAAGGCAGTAGGAAAAGAGGCAGACAAAAGGATAGACTCAGCCAAGGAAGCCATAGTCCTGAGTTTGCAGGACCTGAACAGGGCTGTTGATGAGAGGTGTCTTGATAGTCAAGTTGAAGTCAATTTGATGGCAATTAACAACAAAAAGTTGATACTAGCAATTGAATTTAAGCTCATAGACTAATGTAATGGTCTGGGTTCATCTTAAATATTAAACAGATGAACTGTTTCCAACATCAGATGTATCTATGGCTACAAACAGAATACTAGAAGAGCAATGTGCTCATTTTATTATATGTAGGCCAGAACAGAGTTGAGCATATGACCAGTAGGGAAAAGCAATTTGTCAGTTAAGGTCAAATATTTCAATGCACTTATGTTATTAGAATAATAATAACAACAAAAATAATTCAATAATTAAGTTTCATACCTAAATAGGTAAATGTTGTTGTATTAAATTAACATAAAATGAGTACATCTTAACATTGGCCGGAAATCAACATAACAGCAGACACCAGTTAGTACAACACAACTTTCTTCCTCTTCCTTTCCCTGTAGTGTCTTGGCAGCACAGCCCCATAACCAGCATTAGAGGATTTCCTTTAAAACAACAACAACAACATGCAGTTGGAAGAAAACTACAGTTTGAAAACTGAAAAATGTGCAGTTGGGAAAACAGGACGGAAACTAGACACATAATGGCCAGCATCCCATTAATGACATATGCAAGCATATCTACTCCTTAAACCTGCATGTGTCTTTCTTTTCTTTTGCTTTTGCTTTTTTGTTTCTTTTTGGGTGTTATTGCAGAGGTTGGTATTCTCTTCTGCCCTCTACAATGACCAACCCCCCCCCCCCATTCACCATTGTGAATTATGTGTGAATTCTGCATTATGTTCCTTGGCGAGTGGAAAGCATGGGAGGTCAAAGCATCTGGCTATGACCTATAACCAGATACAAACATAATCCGCCAAGGCCCTAGCCTAGGATCTCAGTGGAGGATGCAATCTGTCTGTATCTAGCTATGGGACATAGCCAGACACTTCTCCAGCCCTCTTCCTGCTAGCCACAGAATGGCTGCTCAAGCAAGCTATCGCAGTACAACTTGGGGATGATGAGTGGGGAGCCCTAGTGGAGTTCTGTGAAATTCTTACATTACACTAGGCAGTGTAATCCCTTAGCCATTAAAAGTTTGGTTTGAGCATTGGACTATGACTCTGGAGACCAGGGTTTGATTCTCCGCTTCATGGAAACCCAATGGATGATCTTGGGCAAGTCACACACACTCAGCCCCAGAAGACTTTGTGATAGAGTTGCTTTAGTGTCACCATAAGTCGAAAACAACTTGAAGGCACAAGACAATAACAAAGCACTTAAATGACAGCACTACTCAGGCAATCTTGGTGAAAACAGAAAAAACAAAGGGATACCAATTTGAGGGATCCAAATTTTGGCAGGAGGAATGGCTCTTGCACAGATATAAGATGAGACAGATGACACTGATGTGAGTGTCAATAAGTTTGGATTTACATTACTTTATGAATCACTAGATTGTCTTGTTAGTGAATGAATCATTGCTGTGTAATAGATAAGAACTAATGATTCCTGTGGTGGAACTGACACTAGATATAAGCAAAATATGCTTTGTGTGCATTTGGCTTTTTTTATTTTTACTCCTTATGAATTGTTGTGTGCCTTCAGGTTTTTTCCAACTTATGCTTATTCTAGTGAGAATCTATAATGGGGCTTCCTTTGCAAGATTTGTTCAGAGGTGGTTTTGCCTTTGCCTGTCTCTGAGGCTGAGAGAGTGTGACTTGCCCAGGGTCACCCACTGAGTTTCCCTGGCTGAGAGCAAATTCAAAACTTCAGACTCATAGTCCAACACTAAAACCAGTACAATGCCCAAACCACAATGGACCAGTTCCCTCTGACCAATATTAAACTGGATTTCTAATAAATGTTAATTATTTACTGAGCAGTTCTTCTCTTTAGTTTTTATCCTGAAACATCAGAGTCAACCCACAATTCCCCAAAACAGACTTCCTCAAATCATACAAAGTTAACAGCAACTGTTTAAAACAATGTACCGTAAACTGTTTAAAACAGGCTGGGAAGTAATCAGCAACTGTTTAAAACAGGCTGGGAAGTAATCAGCAAGCCAATTCTTCAAATACCATCAGCATTGGTTTATTTGAAAAGCAGAAGTAGAAAAAGAAAAAGAGAGGTGGGAGCAAATAAAATTCTTAATTACACAGAAACTTTTTAAAATTGCCTAAAGATAAAGACAGCAGGAAAAAAAGAACACACCATCCCAAAGTGATACTTGTCAGTGGGTTAAAAGTTGGATAGTTTTTTTATGTAAATTCTTGCAACAGCCCACTCATTTCTCATGTAACTGTGTGCTGTAATTTGCTGCTGACACAACTGCATTACAAAGGGAGCAAAGCTACTTTTAATATTATGTCTGAAACAGTTGCCGTAGGCTTTTACAACATTCTGAAACTCAAATTTTTTGAAAGAAAAAAAAGTATTTCTGGATTAATCCTACATTATCAGAACATGACAACACATACACACACATTCTCATTATGTTTTGTTTTTACACTGATGCAGAATTTATATAATGTTTTAGCTTAAATTTTTAAAGGCCTTTAAAATAAGACCAATTTTAATTTCAGAATATATGAAAGCTGAATACAACAACTGTAGTTACATGTTGCAGTTTTGCTCATATTACTGCTCTTGACACTTTCTGCAGCTTGGAGGATATTCTACTTATGATACTGGACAGATTACAAACATTATTTTCCTCTTCCAGAACTGTGTCACCATTTTCTATATTATCTAGAAGGAATTTTAAAAGGAGTTTTAAATTGTTCATGTTGTCTGGCCCTTTCTGTTTTTAACTGGGTGTTTAATTTTAGGGTAGTATCTGTTTTATTTATTGATTTTCAAATATGTGTAAACATCTTCAAACTGAAGATTTCAAAGCCATATACAGAAATAATGAAATATATTTATCTACACAATACACAAAATTTAAATATGTTGGCTGGCATCTTGTTAGGCAGCTATGAGGTCATAAGCTAAACTTACAACCTATTCACTGTTTTGTATTCACATTTACGATCATGGCACCATTGGCATGACCACAAGTTACCTTCAAAGCCAGGTAGCCATATTGAACATAGAAATTCTGTAACACTACTGTCTAGTAGGTAAGGTAACAAGTTGCTAAAAATGAGACAGGTAGCCAGCCTTTGTTACTTTTCATTATCTGTATTTTGATGGTTAACTACAGTTCCCATCATGTCTAGCTAGCATAATTTAATGTTACTGTAACAACATATATGTACCCCACTCCTGCTATTGACTATAATACTTATATGAGATATTATAAAAATGTAAACTAAATCCTATTCCAGGAACCTTGGCTTGCTTTCAACCTCTTCCACATTACACAGTCAGCTCTCTCCATGCCTTTTCACCTGCTGCATGATGGGGTGAGCTCCTGTCACTAGTCCCAGCTTCTGCCAACCTAGCAGTTCAAAAGCATGCAAATACAAGTAGATTAATAAGTACCACATCGATGGGAAGGTAAGCAGGATTCTGTGCAATCATGGTGGCCACATGATCACAGAGTAGTCTCTGACAACGCTGGTTCTTCGGGTTAGGAATGGAGATGAGCACCAACCCCTGCGGTCGGACACGACTTGACAACCTTGTCAACAGAGAATACCTTTACCTTTAATGGTGCAAGGAACACACTCCAACAGAAAGTATTTGTGCAAGTTGCACAAGCAGGGCTGAATCAATTTGATTGTTGCCTGAAATAAAAATCAAGATGGTATCTCCCTCCATTTAAATATATAAAAACTACCTTTAAAATTAATTCTGAATTCAGTACTGACAACATTAAAACATTCTCTATTGCGGTTGAAGGCAGGAGGTGTGAGGTGTCCAGGACATAATGACAGAGACACTTTCCACATGACCCAGCCATCTACCACTTAATGTTGCCGCTTCACAGTCTCTAAGACAAGACCTGCAAACAGGATTAGCTGCCACTTGCTCAATGATTCCTTAACTTTGAGCCAAGGCTATTGCAATGCGATGGGAATTCTAGAGATCAGAGAAGGAACACTTGCCAAGTTTGCTAGTTACCTCCACCCCAGCCTGATATTCCTGTTTCTCTCTCATCAAAATAATTATAGGATAGCTGAGCAAGGTAGCTAAGTGAATGGTTTCTGGGGTACAAAACATCAAGAGGACCCCCAGGGCTTATACATCTCCACAAGTAGAGATCTTTTCACACTACACAATTATACAGCATGATTCCTCTTTAACTGCTACCATTCCATCCTGAGATTTACAGTTTAGGGAGGGTTATGTAGAATTGTCAGCCAGAGATTTCCTCTCATGCCTCAACAAAGTACAAACTCCAGGATTTCATAGGAAGTCGCCATGGCAGTTAAAGTGGGATCAATGTGCTATAACTATGTAGTGTGAAAATGTCACAGTAGGAAAAAGGATGCAGTAGTCAGGCACCTCTCCATTGTCCTTAGATATGATAAGTAAAAGCCCCTTTCTTCTCTATTGATGATGTGTAGGAAAGGAAAGGGAAGATACAGCATTTCTGTTGTGCTTAAATCCTGCTCTATAGCCTGCTAATTTTTTTAACCAAGAAGCTAGCGCCTGAGTTTGAATTATTCCTCCTCCTTCCCAGTGCTTTTTTCTTTGGTATCATCATGCCTTTTAGCTTATGAACCAATATGTTGCTTGCTATAAATCGCTGAGAGTTTTTCATGTCATGAAAAAAAAATGTTTAAGCAAAAATAAAATAGCTATGAGATTATTCCCTGTGAAATCCATCAGCATTATCTACTGGCCGAAATATTTTATTATAGGATTGAACAAATGATGTATATATTTGAGAATAAGGTATTGAGGATTTGCACCCTGAAGCAAGCTTCGGGACACTGTAGACCTCACACCAAAGATATGCATGCACCACAGTGCCAATTTTTGTGACCCACACCCAATGCCAAATGTCCTGAGACAATACTCAGATTTGGAAGTTGGAAGTGCATCAAAATAGCCCCCTCCTCCAATAAGATACAGTGCCTGAGAAGCATCCACTTGCTTTTTAATCTAAAACATACTCCCAGAAATCCAGTTTGGCTTTAAACAGGGTGCATCTTCCCCACATACTTGTTTTAAAGGAGAAAATAAACCCTTTCTGCCACTGCCATGCCACTGAATGTGGGTAGTACAACCACAGCACGATCCAACCCGCCTTCCTTCCCAATACATTCAGGAAGGACAACACAACCCTCCTGCCTGCCAGAAGGTGCCCTACATCATCCCTGCACAAAGATTACCCTCTACAATATAGTTTAACAGCATATCTGACCAAATATGTCAATGTTTGAACTTTATTTTTATTTAAAAAGAACACAAACATAAAATAATGTTAGCTTCCATTACATGATCTTTGTTCCATTTTCATTCATTATTATTTCTTACTTTCCCTTCTACACAGTGAAACCTGACCATATGTTTAATTTGTTTCTTGAATAAGATTATTCTCTTGTAGAAGGAATCTGTGCCTTCTTTGAGGTAAAGCAATTGCTGAAATCTTGTGTATTGTTAGAACTATTATTCATGTCAATTTTTCTATGTAATTCATTTTTCTATGTAATTCTCTAGCATGCTGCTTCCAGACCAATTATTGCCCTTGTAACTATGAATAAAGATCTGGGGGTTCTACACCTTTGAAGTAATGCAAACACACATTCTTAGGGAATTGTGCTTTGGATTACAGTCTTAACCTAACTGGTGTTCACCTACAAAAAGACAAAAGGGGTTGTATGCCTCCCACGAAACAGCATGCCTCAGGAGTTGCATGAAACTGACTGTGACTCTGTTGCTGCTTGCCTGGCCAAGCAACCTAGCAAGCTGCAGAGGCGGCTGCCTCACCCTCTTCAAGGGGGAAGGACAGGTGCAGGTCCAGATGCAGGGAAATATAGGCACCTGTAGCTGAAAATAATCAGCATCTTGACTCTCTCTCTTTTGTGCTCTTTCTCTAAAGAGAGATAAAGGAGACATGTCTCAGGATGCTGAAAATATGGGTCGAAATCCTGCATGGTGAAACGTACGTGTCTCCCAATGTTGTTGTGTGCCTTCAAGTCATTTCCAACTTATGGTGACCCTAAGGCATTTGCTTATCATGAGGTTTTCTTGGCACGTTTCTTCACAGGGGGTTTGCCATTGCCATCCTGTGAGGCTGAGAGAGTATGGCATGCCCAAGGTCACCCAGTGGATTTCCATGGCCAAGCTGGAATTCAAACCCTGGTTTCCTAATGTCCTAGTCCAACACTAAAAGCATTACACCACACTGGCTCTCTGAGATGTATGTGTCTTCCAATGCCACCATCCAAAACTCACTAAGCAGCACAGCTCCCTCCAACACAGCCATTTCTGGTGGTGGTGGTGGGGGGGGTTGAATGGGAATGCATTCACCTGAAATAAAATGGTGTCCTTTATATAAAATGACAAAATCAAGGTTTGCTTTTTGGAATTGTTTGGTTTCTTTGTGAATATTTTCAAACCACAGTTGGTTGAATCTGTGGATGCAGAATCCATGGATATGGCAGGCCAACTGTACAAGAAAATAGCTGGATACATCCCTGCTCATCCCCCCTCACCCCCCTGACAACATGGAAATGGCCTTATGGGAGGGGTGGGATTTGGGGAGATATTGGCCATTGCATAGTTGGAACAGAATTCTGACCTTCATAATGACAATTAAAATTAATTTGCATTATACATTCGCCCCTCCTAGTTTGTGGACTTCCTGTTCATGGTCTTGAATTTCCACGGACAGGAAACCAGGAGGGACAAAATGGCATGCGTGCAGGGCCATGCGCAGGAGCACATGGCCATTATATCCAATGGAACTTGGATATTTGCAGTTTTTCCAATTCACGGAGGTGGGTGGGTCCAGAACAGATCCCCCGTGAATCAAGAGGGATGATTGTATTTCATTAACATTAATTCATTAACAGGTTGCCAGTCTTATTTGCTAAAGCCCCCACCACATAGCCTGCAGATGCTCATAAGACTTTCTTGTATATAAAAATCACAAGAGGGAAAACACATAAATACATGACACCCAGTTGTGTAAGAACATTATTGTACTATTTCTATATTGTTAATAGACTGAACAACAAAACAGGTGCTTCCTTGTCAAGTCACTTCTTGGATATTCTGCATAGATTTTGGGCAATAGAGAAGATGAAGCCTACTAATGAAAGGGTTCTGCTGGAAAAGGTGGTGGAATAGATCTTAAGGTTAAACTCCTTGGCTGCTTCAGGCCTGAATGAAAATGTTTATTATCTCCTACTCTTATAAAACCTTTCAGAATTTTCAGACTGCCTCTTCCCCTTTAGCCCAGATACATTGAGGTATCCTTAAACCTTATCTTTTTCACATATTTGGACGTTCCTACAGCTATGATTCTAAGTAGGTATGAACAGATTCTAAGCCGTGCACAAATATAATAATGTTCTTATGTAATTGGATGTATTTATGTATTGTCCTCTTGTGTTTTTATATAACCCCTGAAGAAGTCTTTATGAGAACCCACAGGCTGAAATACATTGGGCTTTATAGCTAATACGGTATCATCTTTTCAGGACAGATCTACCCTTGCCAGAATATTCCAGGCTGCCCCAGGAGTATTCTGGCCCCATATTCCCCCCCTTCCTGCTCTCTGTTGGTGTAGGTTTACATATGGATGCCTTCTCACATGGCCCCCATTCAATGTCCAGCACTGCTGCTGCGGTCAAGACAAGCCACACTATCAACACTAGGCGCCTCGTTCTGACTTCAGAGTAACTTGTGTCCACAGCGTTAGCACCAGGCAGCTTGCACAGACCAGGTAGTCATCCCCATCATCACTGCAAAGAGAGCCGAAATCCCACAAGGAAAGGTGAGTTATTTAAATGTGGGTTGGGAGAGGAAGTCCTGAACTGGGTGCAGGTGTTGTGGAGACAGCTTGGACCTGATTTGGGGTTTTGGCCCTGCATCATGTAAATAGGAATCAGCAATCTCGGGGGAAATCACCCATGTAGAGAAGCCCTCAGTATCTTGAGACATGCCTTCTTTTATTCTTGGGGATTTAATTAGATGCTCCCCAGGTTTTCCTCTTTTTGTTTACTCTTTCTCTCTCAGTAATGTGGCAGTGAGGTGATCAATGGATAGCATGGTCCTAACCACTGAGCAACTCAGAATTCAAACACTCTGCGGCAGTTGCTTCCTCTGATTTGCGTGTTGGACTAAGACTCTGGAGATCAGGGTTCAATTCCCCGCATGGCCATGGAAACCCACTGGGTGACTGTGGGCAAGTCAGATACTCCCAGCCATAGAAAACCCCATGATAAGGTTGCCTTGGTATCCCCATAAGTCAGAAATGACTTGAATGCACACAACAACAACAACAACAATAACAACAACATTCATACTAGGAGAGGTCCTAAATACTACACTGCCAAGAGAGAAAAGAAGCTCTACTTAATGCATGTTGAATATAACTCTGCCAGTGGCACCACTATAGTCTTTCTCTGTGTGGCAGTTCAAAAAGAACTGGATCCATTAGGCATAATCACAACCATCTAACAAGAGGGCAATTGGAAAATGAGCAGAGGTATTAAGAAACCGTCTCTAGTATGACCTGTCACTTGAGTGGCAGGGCAAAAAGGAGCAGGAATCACTGGCCTTCAGAAGAAGAGCAGAGAGTGAGCAGGTGTGTGAGAGCTTTTCCTTACAGTGACCACCAACTCCCCTCAACTATTCATGTGTTTTCCCACTGAATGGTGTGGCTGCAAAGAACAGCCACCACTTGCACACTGGTTGCTTCTCCAGGGTGACATGCTAGCCACAGGCATCTGTAGCCTGTATCTCCATTTGAAACTGCCTTCCAACTGTTTGTCCATCTTGTACAGTCTGGGCTTTGCATGCTCTCCAATAAAAGCAGTACAGGTTCAAGTTATTTTGCTGCCTGAGCTTGAACAACAAATCTGGCCCCCACCTCAAAATCAAGGTGTGCATTGTCCAGCCAAGTTATCTGGGCACTTGGGGCAGAAAATCTCCTAAACACATCTCCCTGTCTCTTAAAAGAAAAGAAAAATGCAACAATAATAGAGATTTGATTAACTGTTTCCCATCAAATCCAGAAGAACAGATATTTATGTGCTTTCTAGGGATTGAGGAGAAAACTGTGTAATAATTGGAAGAGATATGGACCTACATAAGCCACAGAGCCAAGGATGCAGAAACTAATTCTATAATGAGGAGGAGTGACATCTACCCAACCTCCTTCCATGGCAGTTTTGCATGTGTTTTGCATCTTAACGTCTTGCATAATTTACAGACATAATAAAAGAAGAATGCAGACAGACACTTTCAATAAACAAAA
>CM034701.1:336210107-336226149 GCA_020142125.1 Phrynosoma platyrhinos
ATTTCCACTTTATTATCACTTTCTGGCCCATGTGTGATAACGTCCTAGATGTCCTAGTTGCAAAAGACAGTCAAGAAAAATGTAGGGCATTACCAAATAAAAGCTGAAAACACAAATATAAATTCATGCTTCTTAATCATGCTCAAAAGGGAGGATGTTTTGGAATTCCTCCTGGGCAGAAGGTTGAAATGGAGAGCATTTCCAGGAAAAGGAGGACATCTGATCACCTTGCATCAGTTTGGTTTCAAGTTTGTGGGAGTGTTATGAAAGAGTCCTCCAAGAACCTCAGGCTGCTGCCATACTGCAGAATTTAGTGCAGTTCGATACCGCTTTAAGTGTCACAGCTCCATCCTATTAAATCCTGGGGTCTGCAATTTGTTGTGGCACCAGAGATCTCTGACAGAGAAGGCTAAATATCTCACAAAACTACAAACCCCAGAATTCCATAGCATTGAGCCAGTGCCAGTTAATGGTGTGGGTGCCAAACTGCATTCATTCTGCAGTGCATTTAGAGAATGACTAAGAACCATGAGTTTATATTTCTATGTTTTTGAGTTTTATATTTGGTCAGGTCCTCTATTTTTCTTGAATGCCCTCCATTCTGAACATGATTAAGAAGCCTGAATTTACATTTCTATGCTTGATGTGAGCTTTTATATTTGGTCAGCATGACTAAGCATGAATTTACATCTGAGCGTCTTGAGCTTTTATTTGGTCAGGTCTTCCATTTTTCTTGAACATCCTCCATTTTGAACATAACTAAAAAGCAGAAATTCACTTTTCTATGAGTTTGGAGCTTTTACTGGGTCAGGTCCTCCATTCTTCTTAGATGTCCTCCATTTTGAACATGATTTAAGCAGGACCTTTAAGACTGCCAGAAATAATGCAGCTTGAGGCTACTTTAACTGTCCTGGCTCAGTGCTAAGGAATCATGGGAACTGTAATTTATTAAGCAAAAGCAAAGCAGCTTAATTTATAATATACTGTTTCATACCACGCTATGGAGTGTCTAAGCCAGGGATAGGCATCCTGTCCCCTTTAAGGGCCAAGGGACTTCAGCTCCCAGAATCCCAGGAGCTATTGGCCAACATGGCTGAGGTTTCTGGGAGCTGAAGTCCCTTGGCCCTTAAAGGGGAAAGGTTGCCTACCCCTGGTCTAAGTGGTTTACAACTATAAGCTCATTGCCCCCCAACAGCTGGGTAGTCATTTTAGCGACCTCAGAAGGATGCAGGCCTGAGTCAAGCCTGCACCAGAGCTGAGAGAAGGCTCAATGTCCCAGAAAAAATACACTTCCCATGATTCCTTAGCAATGAGCCAGGACAGCTAAAGTGGCCTCAAGCTGCATTATTTCTGGCAGTCTGTAAAGGCCCTGAGTGTTTTAGCTTTCATTTGGTCAGATCCTCCATATATATATATGTGTGTGTGTGTGTGTGTATGTATTTTTCTTGAACGTCCTCCATTTGGTGGTGCCCGGTCCTCTTTTGCGGTTAGAGGACATCAGGCCACCCTGCCAACAACCTGAGGAACTACAAACGGTCAGAGAACACTCTTCTGAGGGAAACGTTCTCCAACGGTCTGAAAGGGGGTGGGGCGAGGGCGCGCGCTACTGCCGCACGTGACCTCGAACTCGCCCGAGGCTGGCGCGAGGAGGAGGAGGAGGAGGAAGAGGAGGAAATGCCACGCCCCTTCATCTCCCACCTCCACGCGCGCGCGAGACAGACCCCGCCCCTTCCCGTTGCCGTTGACCCTCGCGCGCCGTTGTAGCGCATCAGTCGCTGGCGCTCGCCTTCCTCTCCGTCGGCTGCAGGGAAATCTTTGTGTGGGGAGGGGAGCGGAGGTTGCCATGGCGACGGGGCGGCCTTTCGAGATGGTGGTCTTCGGGGCCTCGGGCTTCACCGGGCAGTATGTGGCCGAAGAGGTGGCCCGGGTGGCCGCCGAGGAGGAGATGCGCGGCTCCCTTCGCTGGGCCGTGGCTGGCAGGAGCCGGGAGAAGCTGCAGGCGGTGCTGGAGAGAGTGGCCGCGAAGCTGGGTGAGGACGAGACAGACTCCCGGGGACTCTGAGGGGCCTGGGAGGAGAAGGCCCCGGGCCTGTGCTCGGCCTCATTTGGGATATTGGATCGATGGGGTTCGACTCTATGGCTGCATCCACATTGGAGAAACAATCCAGTAACGTACCGTTTTAACTGCCATGGCTCCAGGCTGTGGAATTCTGGGAAGGGTCGTTTGTTGTGGCACCAGACCTCCGCTTCCCAGAATTCCACAGCCTGGCCGTCCAAATGGTGTCAACCATTTCTCCCGTGCGGATGCCGCCTGTGTTGACTCACTCTTTAACAATCAGTTCAGTGGCTCAGTGGTGGTTTAAGAGTCTGGAAACGCATCCCCCCTCCACCATGGAAACCCACTGGTTGACCTTGAGCAAGTCACATTCTCTCAGCCCCAGAGGATGGCAATGGCAAACCTCCTCTGGACAAACCTGGTCAAGAAAACCCCATGATAGGTTCGTCTTAGGGTCGCCACAGGTCGGAAACAACTTGAAGGCACACAACCGCAATGTTCCAGTTGGTCCCAATTAGATTCCTGCCTGAGAAGGGGTTTCAGGGTGATTGGCAGAGGAGACCCCCTGTGTATGTGTGGTAAAGGCCCCTGTGCTTTGGGGCTTCCTCCTCCCTCTTGCTCCTTTTCTGCTTTGGCACTAGGGATGGGAAGCTTTGTGGGCACCAGAAGAACTGGATGGCCATGACCCTGATGGATGTCGGACATGGCGATCTGAAGGTATTTAGGGTTCCCCTCTGGGGCAGGGAAGGGAGGTATGGGGAGACGCTACCATAAGATTGTTCTTGTTATTGTCTACCTTCAAGTTGTTTCCAACTTAGGGCCACCCAAAGGTGAACCTATCATGGGGTTTTCTTGGCAAGGTTTGTTCAGAAAGGGCTTGCCATTGCCTTCCTCTGACGCTGAGAGAGTTTGTGGCTAGCCCAAGGTCACCCATTTGGGTTCCGTGGCTGAACAGGGATTCAAACTCTTGTCATAGAGTCATAGGGAGACACCTTAAGGGCCATCCAGTCCAGCCCCTTGCCATGCAGGAATACACAATCAAAGCATCCTGGCAGAGGGCTGCTCAGCCTCTGCTTAAAGACCTCCAAGGAAGGAGACTCCACCACTCTCTGAGGAAGTCTGTTCCACTGTCAAACAGCTCTCACTGTCAGGAAGTTCTTCCTAATGTTGAGGTAGAATCTCTTTTCCTGTAGCTTGCATCCATTGTTCCGGGTCTTATTCTTTGGACCAGCAGAAACAAGCTTGCTCCAGCCTCAATATGACACCCCTTCAAATACTCTCCTCTCCAGGCTAAACATACCCAGCTCCCTAAGTTGCTCCTCACAGGGCCTGGTTTTCAGACCTTTCACCATTTTGGTCACCCTCCTCTGGATGCGCTCCATTCTTCAGAGTCTAATCTGGTGCTCAAACCAAATTACTCAACCGTGGCTCTCTGTTATAGATTGCTGGGAGGAAAACCATTGTTCATTGTGTGAACCTGTGAGCTAAACCCCAGTAGCTTTTGGTTATGATCAAGACTAGCTCAATCAGATCAAATCCATGCAGTCCAGCATCTTGTTTCCACTTGTGGGAAGCCTGCAAGCAATGAACCTGGAGGTTTACTTAACATGAGTGCCTGTTACAATGCTGCCTTACTCCAAGGTGCAGATGGAGACTTGATTTTGTGCCTCAAGGAAGCTGGCAGACATTGAACTTTAAAATGACAGTGTGTTGCAAGCTGATTATGTTGCAACTCGATTTGTTTGCTGTTCCTTATAAACTGGAAAAGAAGAGAACCTACTATTGCAGTTTGGTAATATAGTATAATCTTTTCATTGGGGCTTTACAGTACAGGTGAGGAAGCTTTGCCTCTCCAGGTATTTTGGCATGGAATTCCCATCAGCCCCATCTTAAGCATAAGGGATTGTGGGAGCTGCAGTCCAAAATGCCTGACGAGCCAAAGATTCTCTTACATTATAATTGCTGGTTTGTGTTGAAGTCATCAGTATTTGTATAGGGAGCTGGGGCTGAAAAATTAATGTGGCAATGAAAGAGGTGAGTGTGGAAATCAGCCCTGGCCACTTCTTCTCTGTAAAGCTGTTTGGGGTCCATGTTTTTGACCACAAAGAGTTTAAGGCATTCCCTGTTGGAATAATGTTCCAGGGAAAATGCACAATGTGGTGAATGGCAGCAGCCATGATGGCTAAGCATTTGGCCACTGCTGAGTCATGCAGCATCAAGGCTGATGAAACAGGAGGTGGCATCATGACAGGGAGTCACCTGGTGCTGTAAAGCACAGTAAGTGCTGCAAAAGGGCTGCAAACATGCTGAATCATACTGATGATTGGCAGGTGTCCAACAGGAAGAGGCAGGGCTAGAAAGCCATGTGGAGCACTGGCTGTATAAGGGACAAACCTCTGGACACGTGTGGGTTGATGTGAGTTGATTGTGGAAGGCGGAGAGTATTGGAGAGTGCGCTGGTGTATTATTGTACATAGCCTTTGTACATAGAACTTCTGAAGATTAAAAGCCTCTTAGTGAGACATCTGCTGAGTCTCTCTCTGCTCTGTCTGGAGGGGAAAGGAGTTTTCCTGCAACTGACAATGTTGCTTGCTTCATTGAAGACAGTCTGGATCCTGGTGCTTCACGTTACGTGGTTTTTATGTGCTGCGTCACCATGCTAACATTCCCCCACCTCCTTTGGCATGGTCATAGTTATAAACAGCTTGCCAATATTCTGAATGCTTACATGCTTACATGATTACAGAAGAGAAGGTTAAGAGGTGATATGATAGCCGTGTTTAAATATTTGAAGGGATGTCATATTGAGGAGGGAACAAACTTGTTTTCTGCTGCTCCAGAGACTAGGACCCGAAACAATGGATGCAGCTGCAAGAAAAGAGATTCCACCTCAACATTAGGAGGAACTTCCTGACAGTAAGGGCGGTTCGACAATGGAACACACTCCCTTGGAGAGTAGTGGAATCGCCTTCCTTGGAGGTCTTTAAGCAGAGGCTGGATGGCCATTTGTCAGGGATGCTTTGATTGGGAGTTCCTGCATGGCAGGGGGTTGGACTGGATGGCCCTTGTGGCCTCTTCCAACTCTATGATTCTGTGATTACATAAAAGAGGTGGCGTTCAGGTCATTATTGCATATAATCCAATCCTCAGAAACAAGCCTAATATCTTAGTTGTATACATGAGCCCACTTTTCTTTTTTAAAAAAATAACATTTTTTAACAGGACTAGTCCTTCAAGTGAGGAGCCTTCATCAGGCAACAACATTTGGATGTCATGAAAGGCCAGCAAATTGTTAATTATCTAATTTGTTATTATTGCATGTTTACTGATACTTACGGAATTTCTGCTTCCTTTGCCCACATTGCTTGGCTTTTATTAGGGTGCTATGTACCTTGACTGAGGCTGCACCTACACTGCAGCATTCATGCAGTTTGACACCGCTTTAACTCCCTTGGCTCCGTGCTATGGAATTCTGGGGTGCGTAATTTTATGAGATATTTAGACAGCTCTAGTGCCACAACAAACTGCAAATCCCAGGATTCCATAGAATGGAGCCATGACAGTTAAAGCATTAATTCTGCAGTCTGGTAGCAGACATAGTTGAGTGGGAGCACCATTTGTTCCTTTGAATCAGGCAACAAGATGTCTTGAAATGGTCTTCTTTATGGTTGTGTAACAGAGCACATTTCTTTGTTTAGATACTGTAGTTCTGGCTATTGCAAATTGTGCTTTTCCAGCTGCTGATTTTGTTTCTTTGTTGAGATTTGTATATATGCTGTTATTTGGGATAAAAGTTTTCTTCAGTACAGCTGACTCCAGTATTCTGGCAGTTTCACACATATTTCCCTGAAATATTCTGGTCACTTTAAATCACCTTAACAATTTTTTGTTTGAGTTGTGTCTGTTGAATTTGTGTTAAGAATTTCTGGACATCTCCAGGCCATATAATTAATAAGTTATAACTTGCCTTAGTTCTCACATTATGGGTATTAACTGTCTTACAAAGGAAAAAATGGTTATTAGATTGCTTGGATTTTTTTAATGTTCATGAGGGCAAAAAATTGCTATTTACTCTGAATTTCTAAATCAGAATTGTGCACATATATATAGTGCATAGTATTTGATTCTTCCTTGTATTCCTGTTTTGCTCTGCTGTGAGTGCTGTGTAATTTTTAGAATTTTCTCTGGTCATTTTTGTCAGAAAAATATATTAACAGGTTGGGGTGAAATTTTTACCATGTAAACAATTTACTAGCAGTAGTAATTAAAGAATTTAAAATTGGCCTTGGTTTGCTTATTTTGGGGTGGGAAGAGTAGATTGGGGAAATCATTATACAGTGTCAGGCTTTTTAAAAAATGACATTTCATTTTTCAATTTCCAGGGAAAACAGAACTGAAGTCAGAAGTTGGCATAATACTATGTGATGTCAGTGATCCATCCTCTCTTGCTAATATGGCTAAACAAACAGCTGTTGTTCTCAACTGTGTAGGCCCAGTAAGTATTGTCCTCTGTTAAAAAAGATAAAAGTTTTTTTTGTTGTTGTTGCAATAGTCTTTTTAGAAATGAAGTCTCCATAGAACACTGCAAGATAAAAACTTTCATGTTTATTTTTTGCTTTAATTTTGAAAGTAGAAACTTTTAAATTAAACCAAAAAGTTTCCTGAGTGAGGACATTAATAGGATAGTCTTGCTATTTAACAGGCTAAAGCTTAACTTTGTAAATTTTATAAGGCTACCTTTTTACATCCTTCTAGAATGGTGATAGGAATTTAAAAAGAACTGTGCAGTGATTAGTATTAGAAACAACATTGTAAATTGATAACAACATTGGGCATTTGAGTAGTTTCATATGTTATAATTTTGTGAAAGAGGCTTATGTCTTCTCCCCAACTTATATCTGTCTGCTAATTATTGCATTAAATAGGTCTGAGTGTTGGCAAAGCAATTTGACAGGTTAATTTCTATGTATTTGCAAGCTTGGAAATTATCAAAAATGCACAGTCAGATTAATTAAATACACAGCCAGATTAATTATTGGAACTTCTAGGAGGGAGCACATAACAGCAGTGCTGAAATCCCTCCACTGGCTGCCAATTAGTTTCCGGGCGCAGTGCAAGGTGTTGGTTTTAACCTTTAAAGCCCAACATGGCTTGGTTCCATCTTATCTTAGGGACCGCCTCTTCTCGGATGATCCCCCCCGCGCCCTTCGGTCAGCTGGGAGGAATCTGCTCCAACTGACAAAGACTAGACTTGCACAGATCTCCCAGAGGGCATTCTCCGCCACCGCCCCTAAACTTTGGAATGGCCTGCTGGACGAGATCCGTCTTATTATGACACTTGCTGCTTTCAAGAAAGCAGTAAAGACGGATCTCTTCCAAGAGGCCTTCCCAGAATAACGTTTTCAGAGGGATGAGTTTTAATTGGATTTTTACTCTGTCCCTCATCTCTTCGCCGATTTTAGTACTATTGTTGTTGTTATTTGTTGTATTTTAATTCTTTCAAGTTTAATTCAGTTTTAAGGTGGGGAGGCTAGTTGATTGAGGGAATGTTTTTAACTTTGCTGTTTTTTTAAATGTTGTAACCCGCCCCGATTGCTGTGCAGAGGGGCAGGCTATAAATAAAATTTATTATTACTGTTGTTGTTATTATTATTATTATTATTATTATTATTATTATTATTAGTCCTTTTGACTGTAAAATGTACAAGGGTTGTCATAGCAGTTTGACACAGGGCCTTTACAGACTGCTACAAATAATGCAGCTTGAATCCACTTTAACTGCCCTGGCACAGTGCTAGGGAATCATGGGAACTGAAGTTTATTGTGGCACTAGAGCGCTCTGACAGAGAAGGCTCAATGTCTCAGAAAAAACTACAATTGCCATGATTCTCTAGTAATGAGCCAGGGCAGTTAAAGTGGACTCAAGCTGCATTGTTTCTGGCAGTCTGTAAAGGCCCATAATTACCTTTGTGGGAGCGGTGGCTCTAATCTATTTCAATTTTTATTTTATAATAAATAAATTATAAATAAACTTTATTTTTATACCCTGCCTTTTGCCAGAGCAATCAAGGCGGCTTACAAATGTAAAAACAATTTAATAAAACATACCTTCTATTCAATGACAAAAACAATAATAACAATTATGCCCCCCCCCCTTTTATTAAAAACAATCTTAAAATAAAACATAAAATTTAAACTGCCTGCATTCTAGATAGGTTTATATAAAGGGTATATATAGCGAGGGAGGGACACAGGTTGGAATGGAGCGATCTAATCTGGGAAGGCCTGCCGGAAGAAATCCGTCTTGACAGCTTTTTTAAAGCTGTCCAAGTTGGTTATTTGACGGATCTCCTCCGGCAAGGCGTTCCACAATCTGGGGGCAGCGGCCGAGAACGTCCTCTGGGAGGTTGCCGCTAATCTAGTTTTTACCGGTTGCAGCAGGTTCCTCCCAGAGGACCTGAGGGTGCGGAGCAGACTGTATGGAAGAAGGTGATCCCTTAGGTAGGTTGGGCCCAGGCCATGTAGGGCTTTAAAGGTAATCACCAACACCTTATACTGTGCTCGGAAACCAATAGGCAGCCAGTGCAGAGATTTGAGCACAGGTGTGATATGATCACTTTTGGATTTTCCGGTGATCATCCTGGCTGCCATATTTTGTACTAGTTGTCTTTTCCGAGTTAGGTATAAGGGTAGCCCCATGTAGAGTGCATTGCAGAAATCGAGTTGTGAGGTTATATTTCGTATTGATTACATTTAGTTCATACAAGCCATTTTATTCCCTGTTACCATGTATGGATGTGAGAACTAGACAGTGAAGAAGTGGATAGGAGGAAAATAAATGCTTTTGAGATGTGGTGCTGGAGAAGAGTGCTGAGGATCCCGTGGGGAGCCAAAAAGACAAACAAATGAGTCCTAGAGCAGATCAAGCCAGAGAACTCCCTGGAAGCCAAGATGACTAAACTGAGGCTGTCATACTTTGGGCATATCATGAGAAGGGAGGACTCACTGGAAAAAACAATAATTCTAGGAAAGGTGGAGGGAAGTAGAAAATGAGGAAGGCCACATGCTAGATGGAAGGACTCTATTAAGGAGACCATGGGTATGGATTTACAGGAACTAAGCAAAGTAGTGGACGACAGGGAGTCTTGGAGATGTCTCATCCACAGGGTCACCATGGGTCAAGAGCGACTTGAGGGCAGTTAACAACAAGTTCACATGGATTATATATAATATGGATTATATTTGCTGCTGTTGAGACAAGTACATTCCTGGAAAGTGTAAAGTTATGTTGCTTCTTCTACTTAAACATCTTTATTTAAGAAGGAAGGGAGTTACAGTAGATTGACAATGTTGCTTCATATTTTCTGTTGCAGAGTTCAACCCACTCATTTAAATCTAGAAAGGAATTCAATAATGAAAGCTTGAGCAAGGGGTTGAACTCAATGGCTTATGGGGCTCCTTCCAACTCTGATTGTTACATGCTATACAGACATAGGGAAATGCAAAGTTGCTTTTATGTCCCTTTTCATGAAGTCAAGATTGTGTCCAAAATTAACATCAACATACAACCAGCAGACACTGGCAAAATTATAATGGATTAAATTAGTAGCCATATTTAAACTTCCCTGTTTTCAGAAATACCTCTCTGTCAAATGTGAGATCACTGCTTGGGACACAATAGTCCAGCTGCCCACTCTCAGGTTGCCACTGTTAAATACAATGTAGTTGAATGGAAATAATAATAACAATAACAGTAATAACAACAAATTATTTCTTTCCTGCCTCTCTTTAAGGCTTGAGGCTGGTTACAGCATGCTAAAATACAAAACACAATTAAAACACATATACCCACAGTTAAAATATAATGCTATAAAATCATTAAAATACACTCAGAGTCCATATACAGATAGGCCTGCTGGAAGAAATATGTCATTAATGCAGTCAGCATTTTCATCTGTTGTGTCTCTTCTGGTAGGTCATTCAACAGTCTAGGGTAGCAGACAAAAAAGTCTACTGGGAAACTGTTGCTAGTCTAGTTCTGGCCGGTTAGAGCAAACATTTCCTACAGGACTTGAGTGTACAGGAATGATTGTATAGGAGAAGGCAGGTAGGTAACTTGGACCTAAACTATGTAGGGCTTTAAAGGACAACTGTACACTTTGTACAGTCATCCCTCTGGATTTGCTGACTTCCCATTCGCGGTCTTGAGTTTCCATGGATGGGAAGGAGGGACAAAATGGTGCACACACCCAGGTGCACGCTGCCATTTTATTCAGTGGGACTTGAATATTTGCATTTTTCCTGATTCCAGTGTGTGTGTGTGTCTGGAACGGATCCCCAGCAAATCGGGAAGGGTGACTGTATTTTGCTTGGAAACTAATTGGGAGCCAATTGAGTGCTTTTAAGATTGGTGTAATGTGAACACTCCTGGATGTACCTGTAATCAATCCAGCTGCCATATTCTGAACCAGTTGCAGTTTCCAGATATGGTACAAAGCTAGCCCAAAAAGAAGTCCAGCCTTGAGGTTACCAGTGTGTGCACTACCATCTTTAGGACCTCCGATTCTAGGTAGAGGCACAGTTGGTGTATCAGCTGAAGCTGATAATAGGCACCCCTGTCTGTTGCATCTATATGAGCTGACATTTAGAGGGATGGATCCAGGAGCACTCCCAAACTACAAACACAGTCTTTCAGGGGGAGTGTGATCCCATTCAGAACCAGTTGACACAGTCAACATGGTCAAGTCAGAATGCATAGCTCCATGATAGTAGATAAGACAAGACTTGGCCAGTTTGTCATTCAACTGTTAAAATTAATACAGACATACTTAGTAGACACTTAGTAATTAGTTATTTTAAAATTAATTATTCTAATCTGATAACTGACAGTAGACTATAATATTTAGATAGTTTAATTTGGGGAGCGTTGTTACATGTGTTACCAAGTTGACTTCAACATACGGCAACACTACAGATGAGAGACCTCTGAGAGACTCTGTTACTAACTGAATGACCTCAGGTCTTACAGACTTGGCTGTGGCTTCTTTGATTGAGTCAATCCACCTGTAATACAATCTTCCTCTTTTTCTATTGCCTTCAACTGTACCACATATTATCATCTTCTATGAGAATTCAGTCTGATCAAGGGCTGTCACAGAGAGGAGTGGTCAGGCCTGTTCTCTTCTGCTCCAGAGGGTAGAACCAGATCTAATGATTTGAAGTTACAGGAGGATAGATTTCAGTTGGACATTAGGAGCTTCTTACAGTAGGAGCAGTTTGGCAATGGAACCAACTGCCTAGAGAGGTGGTAGAGTCTCCTTCTCTGAATGTGTTCAAAAATAGGTTGGACAGCTACATACTGGGGATGCTTTACCTGGAGTTCCTGCACTGAGCAGGGGTTTAGACTCTTCCAATTGTGATTCTATGATTCTGATTTTTTAAAAGGCAATCTCCATTTTTATTGATGGCAAAGTGTAGAAAATCTTTAAGATTTTTTATGTCTTTGTCATCCCCTTTAAAGTTATGTATATCTTATGTGGTCATTATTTTTATCTTCTTAATATTCACCTGCAGCCTGCTTTTGTATTTTCTTCTTTGACTTTCCTCAGTAATTGTTTTGCTAGTAATATGTTGTCATCTACATATCTTAGATTGTTGATGTTTGTTTATCTAGTTTTAACACATCCACTGAAATACAAATATTTTGATCAACTGAAATGTTGTCTCTGGTTTGCTTGGGCGGTTTTTTAAAAAAAGTATGAATTGTTTATAATATGAATTCTTTTCAAAACTGTAATCTTGCATGTATTGTGTGTGCCTTTAAGCTGCCTGTTGACTTATGGTGACCCAATGAATTCAATAGGGTTTTCTTAGGCAAGAAATACTCAGAAGTGGTTTGCCAGTTCTTTTGTCTGAAATATACCTGCAGCATCTGGTATATGCTGTCAGTTTGCATCCAAGTACTAACCAGGGTTGTCCCTGCTAAGCTTTCAGGATCAGATGGAATCTGATGTTTTCAGGGTATTTAGACAAGCTTTGCATATATTACTTTAGAAAAAATACTTCCTGGGTGGGGAGAGGTTGTGAGAAATGCCCCTTTAAAGTGGAGGCAAGCATACTCTTTAAAAAAAATCTTCAAAAAGGTTACTTTCACATACAAATTCCATTAACTGATTAAAACTCAGTTAATCAACCAAGACATTTTAAAAATTTGACTATAGCCTTATTTTTACTCATTATTAAATGCCTATATTACTCCCCATATTAACCATATCTCAAAACTGATTAAAAATACAGCTGTCCTGGTGGGCACCCCCCTCCCCTATAACAAAAAACATGAGACCTCAAGTCCTGTTGTTTCCTGTAGTGGTGCAGTGTGCATGCGGACATTGGTGCAGCTACCTGCATATTCCTCTGTTAAAAACAACGGGACTTGCTGTCTATGGAAGCTCAAATCTGTGGATGGCAAGCCTACCAATAAGAAGTTCATACTTTACAAGCCAAAGTGGATAGCTGGCTGAATTTATTGAGGCAACCTTGTATAATATAAGTAATGGCTTTTATTCATTCTTATAGTACAGGTTTTTTGGAGAACCTGTGGTGAAAGCTTGTGTGGAGAATGGTGCAAGCTGCGTTGATATTAGTGGAGAACCCCAGGTAAGTGGAACTGAGAAAACATGTAATAATTTGTCTGGGAATAAAGTTTTTGTTATACTGTTATGGAGAATATTTTCCTAAATATTAGTATTGCTCACCTGACCATAATACAGGAGTAATATTTATTTTCAAATAATAAGCTTGGTAATTCTACCATTCCGGGGACGCAGTGGCTTAGCAGTTAAGACACCGAGTCTGACGACCGCAAGGTTGGCAGTTCAGGTCCCAGCTTCTTCCAACCTAGCAGTTTGAAAGCATGTAAAAGTGCAGGTAGATAAATAGGTACCACTTTGGTGGGAAGGTAACAGCAGTGGGAAGGTAACAGTGTTCTGTGCGCCTTGGTGTTTAGTCATGCTGGCCATGTGATCATGGAGTTGTCTTTGACAACACTGTCTCCCTCAGCTTAGTAACGGCGATGAGCACCACCCCCTACAGTTGGGCATGTCTAGACAAGCAGGGCAAAGGGAATACCTTTATCTTTACCTTTAATACTACCATGGAATTATACTCTTTATATAGATCCTGGCTGGATACGTGGTGGTCCTTGCTCATGCACTGCACACTCAACATTATCAGTCCCACCATTCCTCCAGCATCCACATTTTTAGGGATTCTTTTTGGGATAGACTTAAGAAGAAGGATGTGCTAAATGAATGACCAATTGGAGAGAAAAATTAATACTGTTTAATTGCTTTATCTTTCACCTTATGCAAAAGCTGAGTGTGGATGTTAGCAGTGGCAGTATGAGCCATTGTGTGTGTGTGCGTGATGAGAGGGTGTTATACCATTCTAGAAATAAGTGTTGGATGTTCATTATTGAGCATTGTTACAGTCATGTTACATATGAATTTTAGACAGATAATCTTTCAGAGCACTGCATGGTGTATCATGAGCCAATGAAAGTGGTGATATTAATAACAGCTTTGAAAATTGTTGACTTGACCATTAAGACCAGGGACCGGCAACCTTTTTGAGACCTGGGCCGGTCTCCACTAGCCCAGGTCTCTGCTGGGCCGGGGGGGGGGGGGGGGGGGGGGGAATGGCGGTGTGCATGTGCGTGCTCATGCGCGCGCGCGTACCCTCCACTGACACGACCCCCCCACACATGAGTCCCCTTACCGGCTGCCACCGCCGCCTCCAGCTCAGCTCCGCCGCCTCCGGCTCTGCCGCTGCGCCCGCTTTTGTCAGCGCGGGACGCAGCCGGCATTTTGGTCTCCAAAATGCCGGTCGCGTTTGCGCATGCGCAGGATTTGCACATGCGCAAACGTGATGCGGCCGGCATTTTGGAGACCAAAATGCCGGCCGCGTCCCGCGCTGACAAAAGCGGGCGCAGCAGCGGAGGTGGTGGCGGAGGCAGCGCCTCCGCTGCCTGCTTTTGTCGACACGTGACCATGCGCGACGCGACTGGCATTTGGTTCACCAAACGCCGGCCGCGGCGCGCTCCGACAAAATCAGGCGGCGGCGGCGGCGGCAGGGGTCCGCCTGGGCCGGTAAGTACGGCGTCCTGGGTCGGAACCGGCCCAGGGGCCGTAGGTTGCCGACCCCTGATTAAGACAGTAGTTTCTATTTTTCAATACAGCATCATTGCGTTTCTTTTTCAGTTTCTGGAAGGAATGTATTTGAACTATAATGACAAAGCTGAAGAAAAAGGAGTATATATTGTTGGAAGCTGTGGTTTTGATTCTATTCCAGCAGATATGGGAGTATTATTTACCAGAAACAATTTGAAAGGTTACCATTTTGCTTATTTACTATTTTGATAATTAACATGGGAATTGTATTATTTATGGCATGTTGTGGTATATTTATGGATCGCTAAGTAGTCAGTAGCAGCTGAACCAGCCAGCTGTTGTGGAAATAGTTAGGAAAGAATTGGAGCCTGATGAAGCTGGTGTTTCAGCACAGCCAATACAGTGGCTTTGTGTCCTGTCTTTCTACCTGCTGCTTCTTAATGGAATGACTCCTGGCAGTTAAGGAGAGCAAGGGGTCTGAGGAAACAGGTCAACAGAACGAATTGAGTGGCTGTGCTTTCTATTGCTCTGATGCCTGATGAAATTGGGGATACAAAATGGCAGGAGAGGGAGGAGTCCAGTGAAGCCAGTCATCCAGCAGGACTGACAGAATGACCCAGTTTCTCATATATCTACTGCAACCATAAACTTGTTATGGACCACAGAATCTTAATTTGTTTTAAACTTAGCAGCTGTATTTTTCATGTTCCATTTATCTTAAAAACTGTACATTAACCAGTCTTTCCAAACATAAACACAAAGCTTCATTCCTTTCACGTGAGGAGAAGGGATGGGAAAAACATGACCTATAGGCTGAATGCAGTCCCCAGGTGCCCCAGAGCACTGCCACATACCTTCCATTTAGGCTTTTTCTATGTTGAAAAGTCCCCCTCAGTGTCCTGTAGAGAGAAAAGCAGTTTTGATGGGGGCGGGAGGGAGGCTAACCTGTTTTAATTTGAGGGAAGCTTTACAGAAAAAGCCTTACTTGTGTCCAGTAGGCCCTGAACTGACAGCCTTCTTTTGTGAAAACCTTTCTATGCCAGGGTGATGCCATTTATTTGGCAACATGACAGTCTCAATGTCAACATCTGTTTACTTCTTATGACCATGGATAATAATACATTCTCTTTCTTAAAGGTACCTTAACAGCACTGGAAAGTTTCCTGACTGTTAAATCTGGTCCAGAGGTTAGTTGGTCTTCTTTTGCTAAGTTTGGAATAGTTACCTATTCTGTATACCAGGGGTAGGCAACCTTTCCCCTTTAAGGGCTGAGGGACTTCAGCTCCCAGAAGCCTCAGCCATGTTGGCCAATAGTCCCATGTTTGCCAATAGCTCTTGGGATTCTGGGAGCTGAAGTCCCTTGGCCCTTAAAGGGGAAAGGTTGCCTATCCCTGCTGTATACCAAAGGAATGAATAGTGCGGCTCTCCAGATTTTGGAACTGTAATTTCTAGCATTTTTCATCATTGGTGATGCAGGTGAGGGCTTGTTTTGCACTATGAAAACATCTGGAGGGCCACACAATTCCCATTGCTTTACATATGAGGGGGTATTGTAAAGTAATAATTATCACCTGGAAGTTATTATGGTATATTGATGAAATTTTGTCAGTGTCATCATTGGTCCCTAAGGGCCTGATGTTGAGAAAATCAGCTCTTTGTGTCCTTTATTTTTGTTACAGGTTGTGCCAGAAATGACTAAAGTGTAAGATGGAGAAGATTGAGGCTCACAGCGTGATAAAGTTCCTGCATTTGAAAGATAATAGTGCCCAGTAAATTCATGATGAGATGATGGCAGTTTATGGAAATGATTGCCCATCTT
>CM034701.1:336228477-336257726 GCA_020142125.1 Phrynosoma platyrhinos
TGTATATATATATATTTGTTGTTATTATTTTGACAGGGTGCCTGTATTCATGATGGTACCTGGAAATCAGCAATATATGGCCTTGCTGACCAAGAAAATCTCAAGAAAATTCGACGGCAGATAGGACATAAACCCATTCCAGTGATTGGAGCAAAACTTAGGAGGAGGTATAAAAGTTTTATGTATATTTTGGAGCCCAAAGTTGTGGCTGTCCAGGTGTTGTTGGACTACAGCCCACCTCGGTCCTGCCAGCTTAGTCAGTGGTGAGAGATAATGGGAGCTACAGTTGAGAGACAATATCTGGAGGGCCACAAGTTCCTCATACCTTTTTAGGGCCTGTTTATTTTCTGACATCTGCTTACCACAAAATGATTTTCATGTCTGAATGGAAGCTTAGGACATTTGTACATGCCTTAAATATATAATAACAGAATTTTCAAGGCTTTTCCTGAAAGGAAACATGCTGATGGAATTTATGTTTACAAAGATTCCTTTGTCTAAAATATTACTTTGTTCTTGATAAATGTCTTGGCTCAAATACACTTTGTTCACTTAATTTTCTTGGCTTCTCTTCTTGCAGAGGTGCAGTGTTTTACTGTAATGAACTTCAACAGTATTCCATTCCATTCATGGGATCAGATCCCTCTGTGGTAAAACGAACTCAGCGCTATTTGCACACACATCTGCAGGAAACACCTGTAAGTTTACTTAAGCACTCTTAAAATAATTTTTGTTCAATGTTTACAAAGGAATACACACTTGCCTTTTTTAAAGATAAAAGTCTGAGTGATTGTCCTAATGAACAACAGCTGCCACCACCATGTTAATTCTTTTAGATCTATGTGGAATACAGAAGTGCAGTATTCCTGAGGGGAAAGGCCTGTTCGATACTTCTAGACATGATGACTCAATAGGTAACTTTAGGTGCAAGCAGAGCTCACAGTTCAACTACAGGCTTCTAATTCAGAATTTTTTAAAAGGGTCAAGTAGGAGAAATTAACAGGTGCATAAAACGGAAATGTAGTTTTTGACTAATTTTCATGGGTGCCCAGTTGCACAGAATTCTTCCGGAGACTCAAGCAACAGAGGAGGTTCTTCAGGGCAAATATAGGGTGGGGGGAACACTGTGCCCTTCATTGGAATGAAGGTCAGGTGGGGTGGGGTAAATGTCCAATCTGAAGGCAATAATACCTGGTCTGAGGTACCTGCACATAAGCTGACCATTGCTGAGCTAGGTACATTAGCACTAGCTATTTGTCTGAAATCAGTTAAAGTGGTGTGAAGTGGGGTGAATCTCCTCTTAGGTTCCCATTTGTAGGATTAATTTAAGAGGAAAATGCTCTCTTTGTTCATGGTAGACAAAGGTTTCAGAAGTAGAGGGCTGGGGCTGCATTCTGCCATCTCTGTTTTCAGTGAAATCATTGAACTGATTGTGTGTTTGTCACTTAGGCTGCAACCTTATATACCTTTTTTTGGGAGAAAGTACCACTGGAGTCACTTGCATAGGACTGCAATGTGTGAATGACTGCACTGTTAGTTTATACACTTTTGGGAAGTTTTAAAAAAATGTCCCACCACCATTCATGGAAATGTTTGTATAGCTCTCTTTAATGAACAAAGCCAAAAGTGTCATATAAGAGCAAGGCTGTCAGCACTACTCCTGCAACAATGCCATCACATCACATTTTTAAAATTCTTAAACTTTTTAAGATTTTGTTGTTGTTTCCATATTGAGTGTTCTTCACTTCATGTTCTATAACACACTTCTCTATTTTTTAATCAACAAATTACTATCCCTTGTAACTACCTAGCACAATGATGCACTGATGTTAATGCTGGATTGGTGCTATTGTAAGTATGGCAGTAAAAGGAAAATGTATTTTCTTTTTCCTCCCCTCATTTTTAAATTTTAAAATCTATTCAAGGTAACATTACATTACATCGGCATAATACAATAAAAGAAACAGAACAGAACAAAACAAGCAAAATAATGTGGAATTGCTTAACAAATATTGTGCAGTAGGGTCCATTAATTAAGCCCTTTCAGGAGTTAGTGAGGATGCTGTGTCCATTTGGAAGGTGTCTTTCCAGAAGATGTTGTGTGAGTCCCGAGGTTTAAATTGATGCAGATGGCCATTTACATAGTTAATAAAAAGTACCCAGTCCTCTTAAAACATGTCTGGTCTCATTTGTCCATTGCAAAACTTCATTGTGCTAGCAAGCTTTCCCATCAGCCACATATTTCGTATTTTTTCCAACCGATCATCCATAGTTAAGTCTCCATGTTTCCAGCATTTGACCACCACTAATTGTGCAGTCATGATGAAAAAAGTAGTCAATTTTCTGTGTTTGAGGCTAACATTTCTGTTTACAAATACTAAAAGCAAAATTAAAGCAGAACAGAAATATACAGTTTGGTGGGTAATAATTGGTATTTGATGTAAAACCATGTCCCCAAATTCTTTTACCTTGGGGCATTCAATCTGCTTGTGAACATATGTCCCTTTATTTTTGTATCCCCTCCAACAATTTGGGTGAGTGTTCTTCTTCAAGGAAAATGTATTTTCTTTAGCTTTCAGGGTTGTTTATAAAATCCCCATGAATAAACTTGACAGTCATATTCAATTAGTTCAGGGTCAACCACAGAGGGCTTAGTTCTCAGTGAGTGATCACTCTTCAGGTTTGTAAACTAGAATAGTTAATCCATGAGTAACTCTTGGAAATGAGGCCAGAATTAAGGTTTTGCTGTTAGCATACAAAACCCATAGCAACTTAGGATCTCAGTGTCTCTGTGTGTGCTTTTCCCTTACCAACTTGTTTGGTCTGTGAGATCTTCAGAGAAAGCATTTCTGGTGGTCTGTTTGGAGACCATCTGAAGTAGAATTAAGTACAGTGTTCATGTATCAGCTCTCACTCTGTTGACACTATCAGCTGATGATTTGCTTCCAATATCAGAGAGCACTTTCAGAAAAGTCTCTTACTAAATTACAAGCCACTGCTTTACTGATGTTACTTTTTATATTTTAAATATTGTTATTTTTTCCTTACTATTTTGATATATTGTTTGCACATTTTGAAATGCTTTTTTAAAAAATATATGAGAATGGCTTACAAATAAAATAAATAGTTAATTGTAGTTTTTTACTGATATTAAACCTCTCTTCTGTTCAGGTACAATATGCTGCTTATGCCACTGTGGGTGGTATTGGATCTGTCATTAAGCTGATGTTTGCTGGCCTTTTATTTTTAATGCTTGTGAAGTTCAACTTTGGAAGAAAGCTCCTGATAAAAGTAGGTTTAGTTTTAAATTTTTATAAGTTTGATAGTCTTGAAATTCCTACTTGAAATTAATGAGGACCTTCTTATTTTCAGTATCCTGAATTTTTTTCTGGAGGATATTTTACAAAGGACGGGCCAACAGAAAAACAGGTAATCATGCTTTTATTCTTATTTTATGATATATTTTTTTTTGAAGTGACAGGGTTTTCTACATGTTAGTAGTTGGAACAGCACTCTAAGGACTGCCCTTGCATCTATCCAATACATTTAGCTGTATTCAGATGTCCTTATGCTTCTGAATACTCCTGTTCTGTTTTTTAATGTTGCTGTTTTGCCCTCAGGAAATGAAGCCATTGTTTATATTGCATGTGATGTACTGATTCATTTTGACCTGTAGATTAATTTATTAATGACTCCTGTACTTGGAGACTATTTTAAACTTTGGAAAATGAAAAGGAGATATCTTAGGGAATGGATAAACTAAAGCAGTGATATTCTGAGTGGATGCACTGAGATGCTGTTAATAGTGAAAGGATAAATCTAGCAGGCTTGCTTATCATTGTGCAGCATGTGGTTAGCAAATATGCTCAGATTTGCTAAATGGAGGCAAAAGCCTACATCTAGAAGATGAGTAATCCAGGAAGAACATTATACTTGGTGCTGTATGGATCCAACTGAGATGTGTCCATAAGCTTGCATACAACACAGCAGATATAGCATTATGTGTGCAATCTTCTGTACACTAGCTGGAAAAATTAGTTGTTGCAACACAGATTTGACTCCATTCTGTTTAAAGCAAAAACTTGGATCACTGCGTGATATGCAGTTCCTCACTGAGAAGTGTTTTTTCAGTGTGTGTTTTGAAAAAGAACCTTTAAAAGGACTAGTAATAAATGTAACCATATGAAGGTTAACTGCAAGCAACCCAAATGGTAATTTAGATGCCCAGGTACATTGTTTTAGATAAAAACAAAGTAAGATTCCAGCCTATGTTGTTTTATGTAGTAAATTCTGTTCCATTTTTTATAACCTCATTTTGGTGCTGGAAGGTTTTTTCTCCATACAGTTCTATATTGCCCTTCTTCATATTGAGATTTCTGTGTATGAGAAGCAACATTGACTTAGAAGAGAAGCTGCACGTTGACTTAGAAGTTTCACTGTGTTCAATGGTGTTTACTCCTACAGATGTTTGAATAATGTTAAACCTAAGCTACAGGTTGAGTCTCCCTTATTAGAAATGCTTGGGACCAGAAGTGTTTTAGATTTTGGGCTTCGGTGTTTTTTGTTTGTTGGTTGGTTCATTTTTGGATTTCAGAATATTTGCATATACATAATGAGCTGTCTTGGAGATGGGACCGATTTAAACATGAAATTAGTTTTTGTTTTGTATACACCTTATACACATAGACTGAAGGTAATTTTATACATAATATTTTAATAATTTTGTGAATGAAATAAACAGTTTGAGTACAGTGAACCATCAGAAAGCAAAAGTATCACCATCTTAGTCACTCTTATAACAATTTTGAATTTTGGAGTACTTCAGAATTCTGGGTAAGGAGTACTTAACCTGTACTTTGTTTGAAAAATAGGAGTAACTGAGGGTGTGTTGCATCTGAGGAAGTAGACAAGTCTATTCAGTTAGTCTCAAAAGTTCTACATGATCTCTCTACTACTGAGGGTGTGTGTCTTTGTTTTAAATGAAAGGGATATTTTGTATAAAAGTTTCTTTCAACACATGAATTGGACTATAACTTTATGTAGATGATTTTGTGGCTAATGCTGTTTATTTTCTCTCTTTTGAAATGGCAGATGGAAGGGTCATCCTTCGAAATGACATTTTTTGGTGAGGGATATAGCTCAGGCAGAGATCCACAACAGGGCAAACCAGATGTTAAAATATGCACTCAAGTGAACGGACCAGGTAGGCCAACTACACTGTAGGAAATTTAATCATATATATTTCAATAATTACCATATTTATTGCAAAATGTGATTCTTATAAAAACAGGCATCAAAGTGACAGCCTCATTTGGTAATCAGTTGCTTCTCTTAGAAATCAGGCAAATACATATATTTATTTTATGTAACATACATAAAATATGTTACAGGATTTCATAATTGTCCATGACTTCACATAAGAGGTATAGTATTTCATAGACACATTTTTTTCATCACAGTAAAATTGAGCTTCACATGACTCAGAATCATCATTCTAAAATAATTAACGTTCTAAAACCTTTATTCTTGAAGAAGGTTTCGAACAAAGCAAATGTCTGATTAGCCTGAAACACACAGGCCAAAATGTGCTGTTTCCAGCCACTTAGGGAATGTGGCATGCAGAGGATGCATGCCCCTGAAGCAACCAGTAGCCTATCTGAGGCTGCCTAAGGTGGCCGAAAGCCAGCCAGAAAAGGAATAGTGAAAAGCCAATCTTTGTCAATGGTCCATTTAGGACCGCAGTGTCCAGTTGACACAGTCCTCAGCTGTTTGGGGGTTGATGGGGGCTGGAGCAGCCAGAGGCCACTCCAACCTGCCAGTCTGCTTCATCTTATCTCCCTAGCAAGCTACTCATCAGTTTCCATTCAAGGTGTTGTGTTAAATTAAACAAGAAACTGATAGGAAAGGAGAGGGCCTGTCTTCCAAACCACAAGTTAAAGAATTTCTTAAGTGAGTCTTTGGGCCTCGGCAGACGGCTTATTAAGCCGTCCTCGAGGCAGGGAAGAGGAAGGGCAGCTGCACGCTCAGCGCCCCTTCCTCCTCCCGAGGTTGCCCTCGGAGCCGCCGGCCCTCCGCACGGCAGCGTCCGCACACGCTACAGCGGATAAGTCAGTGAAAGTGCGCCTCACGCTTTTGGGGCGCACTTTCACTAACTTGTGAAAGGAGCCTTTCAGGGACGGGGAAGGAGTGCTGCAGGATCAAGGCGTGGAGATGCCTCGGTCCTGCGGCGCACCTTCCCGGGACAGCGCAGAGCCTCCAGTCTGCTTCCCCCCTTTGTCATATCAACTTATTGCAAATGCTCTGATGTCCTCTATTTCTCATGCTAAAGTTACCCAAAGTGTTTTAGAAATATGCAGTTTTTTGTACAATTGAAACCTCTATCAAACAAACTACTAGCTGATTTTGGGAGGGGGGTACTAACTTCATTACAATATATATATATTATAATGTAACACAGATGTACAGACGGGAATCTAAATATACATAAGTAGAACTCCACTGATTGAGTGATGCTTTCCTGTCCCCTCAAAAGAATGCTGACAAGGATCAAGTGACTGTCCAAGCTTTCCATGTATCGTGTCTCAGCGTTGCAGTTATGAGGGAGCAAAATGTGGACATTATCTCCCCAAATTAGAATTCTTCCTCCCCCAATAAAAGTTTCCTTTATCCTTAAAAATTCTAGCATTGCAGAGTGTGAGACATTAAAAATAATTCACATATAGAAACTCTTAACATTTTCTGTGTTTGCATCCCCTTGGTAACTGCCCCTTTTCTTTGGATGCCTAAACTATTTCTGAAAGTTTAGCTGTGAAGCTTTAAGTTACTGCAATTCTAGAAATTTGCAGACTGAAGGAAAATTTAATTTAGAGTGGCAAAATTCTTATGGGGAGGCAATACCTTCATCCCTCCCAATACCTACCTTTACTAAGCTGTTGCTGTACATTTTAAATTGCTTTCTGTATTTAAGAAGATGATACCAAGTAAACAAATACATCACAATCCAGAAAGGAAAAGTCATTCAGGAGTGGGTCCTTCCTGTAGAGATAGGGTCTTGCTTGAAGAGAGGCAGCATTTGGGGAATTATGGCCTCTAAGCTCAGAAGGGGCTTGGAAAAGTTGGGAGTGGGAACTGGGTTATGGGAATAAAACAGAGCAATCACTTGCACAGGATTCTAGTGGAAACTGCATCCTACAGAGAGGTAATGGTGTAACTAAGGATAAGACGTAATTGAAGTTCAGTTTTTACAGAGATGCTTCGTGGCTTAGGACTTCAACTTCTAAGTATGGTTATATAGAAATGATTATTGTAATCAAGCACAATGACTGTTTGTTGTTTGCTTCACTTGTCTTTGCAGAGGCTGGCTATGTTGCTACACCCATAGCCATGGTTCAGGCAGGTGTGGCACTTCTGAAAGACAAGAGTTCTCTTCCTACAAAGTAAGTCTTTTTTTTTTTTTTATGTGAAATCTCATTTCTTTTTCTTTCTTTTTTAATCTATAGATCGGGGCTATCCTCTCAACAGCATAAAATTTAGCTCCAAAGAGACTGTTCAGTTAAACTAATTTCTCCTTCTCCAAGTCAGCAGAATATATACTTTAGAGGGCTAGAGTGGAATATTTCTAATAATTGTCTGAGTGACATGACATTAGTGCAGGTTATGGAGAAAATGCTGCAGGTTATGGAGCTTGTATTTAGAACAGTTAGGCAGCTGCTCTTTCCTCCCACTTTACAAATCAGCACTGTACACTTTCTCAGCCATTCGTATAGAGCACTGGTATTTTACTAAAATAAACATTAGACAATACATTTAATAATTTGATTGACCTTAACCTGTTCCTGCTGACCTCTTGTCAGAAAACATATTACTTTTTCTAACAAATTCCATGTGGGAGAGAAAGTAAACTTTTGGACTTTACTAGATTCTTCAAGTATATACTTTTACATCAAGTTCAATATTGTGTAGTATTTCAGACTATAGTCTTGTATCTCTGACAGTCCCATTGAATGCATTGGCACTTATTTTTAAATGCACTGGTAGGATTGCCCTGTCAGTGCCTTCAATTACAGTATGTAATTAAGCTTTACCCCATTGTTCTTAAATTAATTTAAATAATACATTTGTTATTGCTGACAGTTCATGGTATTTAGCACATGTTGTGTTTTATTTAAAAGAAAATAGGATTGCTTTGCCCAGATTAATACTGGTAATGGACAAAGATTAAAAGGAATGCTAATAACAATGTGTGATTGATTTACAGGGGAGGTGTCTATTCTCCTGGGGCTGTGTTCTCGAAAACCAGACTTATTGACAGACTCAACAAGCATGGAATTGAATTCTCTGTTATTAGTAAGCCTGAAGCCTGAAAAAAATACTCTGAAGAGACAGCATAACCAGCAAACCTTTGTATGGTACTTGTATACCAAAAATAACAACAACAGAAATTAGGAAAGTTTGCTAAATTTAATAAAGTACTTGTGTTTTGACATTTGTATTATAAATACATGTTCCATACTGTTGTTAGAAATGAGAGTAAGACAGACTGAATTTTCACTACTGGAAATTTTAGCTGGACATTTCAACACAGCAGAAGTTAATCTGATGAAAATATTACTGTATTAATTAGTAGTAGTAGAATCATTTTGCTAGTTAGAAAGGCTTGAAATTAAGAAGCTCATCGAACATAATTCTCACCTGAAAGCGAGTTCTCACTATGTTAATCTATTCAGATTTTTAATGTAGTAACTATAAATGCAGTACTTATTTTTGTTGGGAATTTTGTAAGCTGTTGGTGATTCTACTGTAAAATGTGTGCCTTAACTGACCAAATATCTGTAGATAAGAGGGAACAGTTTCTCAAATGAGTAATATATAGCAGAAGGCTCTCTTGAAGTGTTCCTGTAATTTTGATTTAATTTTTGGAGTACTGTATTGCATCAGACACAGGCCTCTGCCCAGCTATAGCTAGGCTAGTATTCTACCCACTTTCCCTTTTACCCAGTGTTCCTTCACAGACAATTGGGCCTCTATCCTACTGATGGATAAGGTTACAGTCTACTCTTAGACTTAAAGTTCTATTGACCAATGAGCTTTACCACTCAGTCACATTCAGATTCAGTTAAATAAAGTTGATACCAAGGGAACAAATTTGTTGTGCTTAATTGAAGTCTCATAGGGCTTGTCACAATCAGCTCAACAATTTTTCATACACCATATTTGATGCAAGGGAGAACATTTATCCTTTTTAAAAAATAGTAGTTTTATAGCCTGAACACTTGTGGCAAAGTAAGCATGAATTAATTATCTGATACTCCTTTTCTGTTGAGGTGATCTCCTCAGGGAAAATAGGGTACTAATGAGTAAGGGAGAAAAATGCTACTTCCTATTATTCTTCAATGTAATAAAAGAAGGTTGCAAGTTCCCTTGGCTTTTGTGTAACTCATGTAGATCATTATATTAAAGTTCTAATTAAAAGAAAATAGTATTAATAATGTTGTTGTATTTTTGGTAAAGTATGTTAAGTAATGGAAGATGGAATGCAACTGATATTAGCTGTACTTCTGTTTTTAAATTGCAAGCTAGATTCTAAGGGCCCTATATTTAATGCCAAAGGTAAGTAATCAGTTTTCCTTTTCACCTACTCTGGCATCCCTGCTACCTTCAGAATTATGGCGTGGTATCAGTAAGCATACATGGGCTATTAAGTAAAGGGACAGAGAGTTTGAATCTAAGTTCATTATGAGTCTGGAAACAAAAGACCAACATGAAAAACTAAGAGTACATTGTGTGTCTGCAGTAAGTAGTGGCTAGCACTTTCTGGTGCATGCATGGATGCATGCCCAGGTTGTTCCACTCCTGCAACTGTGTTCAGGGAAAATCTAATATCATACCCTAATTCATGAATAGACCTATAAAGTTATGCTTAAGAATTGCTGTAACTAATATAGTAAACCACTATAGTTTTATTTTGTGGCAGTGTACAGTAATGACTTCATGGCTTGTTGTAACCTAGCCTTTCTCGTTTCTTTTTAACTATTAAGGCAACATCACTTTTCAGTTTACTTATGCTTGACTCAAGTTGTTCTCCAAATTCCTTTAACATGTTTGATTGCCTCTCTACAAAAAGTCGAAGTAGTTGAGCATTATCCTCTTCCTGAAAATAAAATAAGTCTTATTAATTTATGCAGTGGAAGATGCATTATGTAAATAAAAACAAATAGTATAATTCATATGACAACTCTCAAGAGAATGATATGAAAATAAATACCAAAAATAAAATAGTTGACACCAGCAGATGGGCAACATCATCTGTATAATAATGGGTAGTAAACAACCACATCTAACTCAACATGGTAGACAACTATGGACCTTTACAAACTGCCAGAAATAATGCAGCTGGAGGCCACTTTAACTGTTCTGGCTCAGTGCTAGGGAATCATGGGAATTGTATTTTTTTTTCGGGGACATTGAGCCTTCTCTGTCAGAGAGCTCTGGTGCCACAATAAATGACAGTTCCCATGATTCCTTAGCATTGAGCCAGGACAGTTAAAGTGGCCTCAAGCTGCATTATTTCTGGCAGTCTGTAAAGACCCTATATCTAGCATTGTTGTGTACCTTTAAGTCAGTTCTAACTTATGCTGACCCTTAGGCGAACTGAAGGTATCATGGGGTTTTCTTAGCAAGATTTGTTCAGAGGAAGTTTTGCTGTTGCCTTTCCCTGAGGCTGTGTGTGTGTGACTGGCCCAAGGCCACCCAGTTTCATGGCCAAACTGAGAATCAAGCCCTGGTCTCCAGAGTTGTAATCCAACACTCAAACCACTTCACCACACTAGCTCCCAGCCTTAAGTATGACACAGGTAACGGGGAAAAGTTTTAAGGTATTTCACTAGTAGATTCCTAAATTTGAAGACTTTTGTGCATTCAAGTCGTTTCTGACTTATGGTGACCCTAAGGCAAACCTATCATAAGGTTTTCTTGGCAAGATTTGTTCAAAACGGGTTTGCTGTTCCCTTCCTTTGAGGCAGACAAAGGGTGGCCTGCCCAAGGTCACCTAGGACCTTATCCCACGCTGCTCTCAAAAGTGGCAAGAAACCGGTATGAGCATCATTGCAGTACTATAGCGCTAGTATAATATGGCGCTAGCGCTATAATAGCGCTATGGATAAGGTAGCGATATTGCAATGCCCGATGAAAACAGGCATACAAAAGAACCCGAATGATGCTGCATTCCGAGCGGTTTCTTGTTGTATTCTGAGCGACGTCGTGGGATCACCCGGAAAACTATAGCGCTATAGCGCCTGATTCTTAGCGGATTCCGAGCGACGTCGTGGGATCACCCGGAAAACTATAGCGCTATAGCGCCTGATTCCTAGCGGATTCCGAGCGACGTCGTGGGATCACCCGGAAAACTATAGCGCTATAGCGCCTGATTCCATGTGGATTCTTGCTGCTTTTGGCCCCGTGGGATAAGGTCCCTAGTGGGCTTACATGGCTGAGAGGGAATTCAAAGCCTGGTCTCCAGAATCATAGTCCAACACTCAAACTACTATACTATGTTGGTTCTCAAGAAGATGTGGGCATTATTAAATGGAATTTACAGAGTTAATAAAATTGGACAGGTTAAAGCTGTGATCCTAAGAACAATTCTCAGACACATTGCAGAAAAACTATCAGTAGTCTTTTTAAACCAAGGATAGAATAAACTTTTCCATTATGAATTTACTTAAAATATATACCGGAGCTCTGCAGTGCTTTAGGTTTAAGAACTGTCCTCTGATGACATTCATATTGTGGTAAAAGGCTTTGAGAGCTTTAGCAAATTCGGCATCACAGCTTATCTGAGAATGACACGCTAGGCGAGAGTCTTTTGATGCTGCTGGTGTTACTTTAGTAGCTGGGGCTTTTGTAGGAGATTTTAAGGTTTTGTCTGGAATAGGAAGGTTTAAAAATTAGTATCAACAGACAGGTACTTGATACATAAATAAGAGATTCAGGTGATTACATTTATGAACGCAGGACCTGGAAATTGTTGCAATGTGGAGTGTCCTGTTGGTGATGCTCTGTCCTCCTCTTGCAGGAGACTCCATCTTTCCTTAACCATGTGGTTTTCTTTCTTTTTTCCTCCTCAACAAGCATTCAGCATTGTGTGGCCAATAAAGCATGTTCAGTCATCAGTTCATTATGTAGCTTTTTGGATTTGCCACATCCTAAAATGTTTAGTATTTCTCCAAACGTTTGTGTTCCTTAGAGTGACCTGGTCCTCTTTTTCTTGTGCATGGGTTTGCCTTTGTCTGTGTCTGTGTATATGTGTATGTAAGGTAAAGGTAAAGGTATTCCCTGTTGACAAGGTTGCCAAGTCGTGTCCAACCATAGGGGGCATTGCTCATCTCCATTCCTAACCTGAAGAGCCAGCCTTGTGAGACTACACTGTGGTCATGTGGCCAGCATGGTTGCACAGAACACTTTACCTTCCCACTGAAAAGTGGTACCTATTTATCTACTTGCATTTGCATGCTTTCAAACTGCTAGGTTGGCAGAAGCTGGGACTAGTGATGGGAGCTCACCACATCATCCAGCACTCGAACAATCAACAGAGTCAGTGTCTTAACCACTTGAGCCACCATGTACATATGTATGTGTATGTATCAGTACATAAATATAGACATGCATGCTATATTCCGTTTTTCCTTTGATAGGACTTGAGTTTGGGGAAACACAGAAAAGATTTGGCATTTCATCCAAAGGCGCCACAAGGTAAACAATTAGGTTTGGTTTGTGGAAGAAGATACTGATTTAAATACAAGGCAAGAAGGCAGTCACTTAAGGATAGAATATTAACATCTCTTTTGTCACTGGTAGCTCCCTCCCATCCCCTGTGTTGATCCAGAGTGTGTTAATACTAACACCGCATTTACTCATTGCTACTGAAATCCTTAACTGCCATGCACTTTGAAGTGACCAGAGACACTTCTCCCTTGCAATGAAGTTGTTCTTGTCTTTGTTTTCTGTTAAAAAAACACACCTTTTTTACAGTATCACTTTATTGGGGCACTATGTACTTTAAATCTTGATTTTGAATAAATAGGTGTAAAAAGTCCCATTTTCAGTCATTTATAATAGCCAGGAGCACTCTTCCAACCCCCCCTCCCCCAAAAAAACCTTACTTAGGGGGGTTGCAGACTGCCAGAAATAGTGTAAATTGAGTCCACTTTTAGGGTTAGGGTTAGTGGTAGGGAATCATGAGAATTGTTTTTTTTTCCCCTGAGACATTGAGCCTTCTCTGTCAGAGAGCTCTGGTGCCACAATAAAATACAGTTCCCATGTTTCCCTAACCCTAACCCTGAAAGTGGACTCAATTTGCACTATTTCTGGCAGTCTGCAACCCCCCTTAGATAATAATGCAAAACTTTTCTGAGGTGTTTTAAGTGGGTTGCTGTAAAAAAATTAAAATGAATATCCCACCTAAAACAGGCATTAAAAGAGTAATCAGTAGTCTGAAGGGAAGCAAAAGTAAAGGTTTGTATCTTAATTTATAAAGATGTCAAGTACTTACTCTGATGGATTTCTGCCTCGCATGCTTTCAGTTTATCCTTCAGAAGTACATTTTCTTCCCTTAGAGCTCTGTTAATATCTCTGAGCAATTCAGTCTCTTGCTCTAGCTTTAGTAGCTTTTGGTAAAGTTCAGTAGTTTTATCTTCCTTTTCCTTAAAAAAAAATAGATTGAATTAATACCACCCATAAGAATGTATACATGCATTATCATGCTTTTCATGTGAAAAGACTCCTATGTTCATGTCACAGCCACTTGAGCCACAAGAAAGTTCTGTGCTATGACAAATAATGCTGCTGCACATTCTGTTATGCATCACTTTGGGAGCAGGATGGGCCAAAAAAAGCTCCAACAACCCTAAATAGATAATAAATGGATATATATTCTCCAAATGTCCTTGTTTAAGCAAGGGATCCCCTATTGTCTTGAACCTTTCCCTGTTGCAGAAAAATTCTTCCACAGAGATCCAATACAGGATTCCTATACAGTGGGACCTTGCCATCTGTGGATTTGAGCATCCACATATGGCAAGCCCCATTGCCCCAAATGGTGGTGTGCGAATGGCATGCCACCAGTAAGGACAACAGGACTTGAGGTCCCACATTATTTCGTATCTGAGGGGGTCCCACATTATTTCGTATCTGCTGATAGGAAGGTCTGACTTTAATTTGAAAATATACTTTGGGTAGAGATTTTTGGATGCCTTTTAAATCATTCATTCCGTAAACGTTACCATTCTTCGGTTTTGACCTTGTTCACAAAGATTTCCACTCTAATGCACATTCATATAAATGTACATGAAAAATGGTATCCCAAACACCCCATCCATTGCTCTCCTTCCAATCCATTCCATAACTACCTAACTGGATTGTAAATGTTGCTGAATATGCAAGAAGATCTATAAAGAAGGACATGTACATCCCTTGTGAAACTGAGCATTCTTTTTGAACATAAATTATAATGGTCAGTTTGGATGGCCAGTACAACTCTACACTTAAGATTCAGAAGCCAGAATGTCTGGAAACAGACAGAAGATAGTCTTAAGCAAGAAGGGTTGGCAGGGCAGAAGCAAGGTTTTGGATTCCTTCATACTTTCTTTGTTAATGGTTTTGCTGCTGGAGAAGCCTCAAATCATCTTGGAATCATTTCCACAGAAAAAACTGCTCCAAGCAGCAAGCTTCTCAAGACATTTTTCCCTTTGTCCACATCCTTGGACCTCACCAAAATAAATAAATAAATAATGGAACAAAAGCTCATGCATCTTCCTTCCCTGCTACTGTGAAGTTTATAGTGGAAGATTCTCCTGTGTTGAAATAAAAAATGAGTAGCAGCAGCTGTTGTTCAGGTGGCCAAACTTGTAACATGGTAACCCCAGGTAACAGTTCATTATCTATTCTGGAGGGTGTCAGACTTCCTAAATCACCCTTCTAAGTCTCTTATTGATCAGTGGATTCCCTAAGAATCCCTTGACATGTCCTATCAGTCATTTCTTTTGTGTTTCTCCTGTTGCTTCGTGAATAGAAATGACCTCTGCCCACAAGGACCCACTTGCACCTTTAAGGGGAAAAAGGCATCCATTAAGGAGGAAACTTTCCTGTTGAATTTCACAATAACACGATAAATTGATTGAGGACTCTGATAGACAATTTCATCCCCTGGAGTGATTGGAAGTCAAGGCAGGTAGATAGGAGAAGCCTAATTCAGGGCCTACGTAATGAGATGGTGACCCATTTGTTCTAATAGACTGTCACCTTCATTGGCAGAAGTGGATCAAAACAACATTTTGGGATGCAATATCTAGCCAAAAGTATTAAAAAGTGAAAGTGTTAGAAAGATACCTGCCGTATGAGCTGTAATATATAGTTCTCTTGTGGAGCAGCCTGACTTTGACCTTTCATCCTTTGTAGGTTAGTAATGCACTTACCAGACCAGTGTAGCTCAGAACCTCAGCTTTAGGATTATCAATGATAATAGTGCCCTCACCAGTGACTTCCATGTGTTCTTGTGCTGAGTCCAGTTCTGCACATCCTTCTGCAGTATTGGGAACATTTTGAACAGTTAAGGACCATGTTCTATCTTCCACATTTCTGTTCTATATCATTATACTCATGATACTTTGGTACCAGTGCTCTGATAGGATTGCCATTAATTGTTCAGCTAGTATTGTATGGGTTGTTACTTCCACATTCTTTAGAAATTCATTTTGAGATGCTCACAAAGCCATCTTCCAAACTGTGACACTAGCCACCTGAATTGTCCCTTCACCATCTAAGCTACAGATCCTTTATTAAGTACTTCCCCCTTTGACATTGCCCCCCCCCCTTACCTTGTACTTTGTTCTCTCCTGCTTCTGATGTGTATAAGCCCCTGAGGCTCAGGCATTATGTGCCATTATGATACTGTTCATACACAGTATCCTAGGGAGATAGGCCCCTGGGCATCCTCTGGGCCCAGTAGGTGCACTGCATGCATGTATGATTGCTCACAGTTAGAGTTAGGGCTAACTAAAAATTCTTCAGTTATAAGACAAGTCAAAACTAAGTAATTTATAATGGTCTCACACTGAATGAGCAGGTGGGCCATTAAAAATTCAAAGGCCGAGTGTTTCATGTCTCAGTACTGGAAAGTATGGAGAAAGACCAGTGAGATCTACACTCAAACTGAAAGGAGGTACTCAGCTTTTTCTATTTAATACATAAATTGCTATTGAAGAATATCAAACTGTGCAAAACTATTAGGCTCACAGAATCTGACCACACCAGATAAAAATAGGGTGTTAAAAGGCTTCATGATCTTGTTGGACCTGCCTGAAATTATATATCTTAACAGATTAAATGGGACAAACTTAATTGGCACAGCCTCAATTGGCAAGAAATGTTGACCCTATTGTTTCTCCTGATTAGAGTATACCGAGTGATTCAGTAGGATTCATTCAATGGATCTACTCTAGTTGGGACTAACCAACAGCATAGATTGTTTGGGGCAAATATGGCAGCATCCTTCTGTACCATCCCAAGGAATAGGAAGTAAAGAGATGGAATCTATAAGGTGGAGAAGGTTGGTTAATGGGCAGAAGGAATTCTGTTGTGTGGTGATAGACTTCTAAAATCTGATAAGAATAAGGAGAGTCCTTGGAATTTTCCCGATTGGTCTGGATCAATTGTGTAAAATAATAGTATGTAGAGCACATTCTAATTGGAATTGTTGGCAAGGACCACAGTTCATTAGCAAAGCAACAACAACAAAAGACTGTCAGGTTTTATGCTTGGCACTTCTAGTTAAAGGAATCTCAGCTAGCAGATCTGGTAAAGACCTCTGCTTAATACTTAGAAGAATAACTGCATGGTGGAATAGGTAACACTTCACTGGTGTGACCTACTGTTTGATCTTGGATTGGGTAATTTCATGTGACTGGCACCTTTCCTAATCAAAAGTAGAATGCCATTTTGTAATATTCGCACTCCAAACCTTTAGATACAAAGCTTATGAAAATACATATAAAGTTTTACTAAAATAAAGCAAACAAAATACCTTGAAGTCCCCACAAGTCAATTATTAAAGCATTTTTCTGCAGATAGTTCAAAAAATCATGAGATGTCTTCATAGCTGAAAATCTGACCACTTCCTCTATCTTTGGATTCACATTTCTCCAAACAGGTTTTGTATATAATGAGCATGGGAGGTCATACATTTTATATCTAAAAATGGGGGGAAAGCATCCAACACCCAATTAAAATGAAGTTCGGTCTCCAAAGAGATCAGACTATTCAAATGGCCTTCATTTGTGAAATGGAAAGGAAAGGATTCTGCTCTCCACTGAAGCTCTCCACCCATCATCACCCTCAAAATCTCCACTGAAAGGTTGTAGGAACCCTCCAAAGTAAGCTGGGAAGGTGGCAGAGGAAAAGAAAAGTAGAAATAGTCTCATCGTATATTAGTTTTTGCCCCATGAAATGACACAAATATTTCAAGCCTTAGATCAGTGATGGCAAACCTTTTGGAGCCACGTGCCCCAAGTAATATTTTTCTGGCGCCGGGCAACATCCGGTGCTGGGAGTGGGAACTCTGCCCTCCAGGGGTGGGACTTCTGGGGCAGGACTTCTCCCCCTGCCCTTCTCCCAGCCCCCAGTTGTCCCTCTGGAGGCAACTGGGGCCCAGGAAAGCCACGGGCATGCGCCAGTTCCTCCTCCTCCCCCTGCCCTTTTCCTGGCTTCCAGCTGTCTCATGGGCATGTACGCTCCTGTTCCTCCTCCTCCCTGACCTGTGCCGGGTGAAATGGCATTGAATGCCATCTGTGGCACGCATGCCATAGGCTCGCCATCATGGCCTCAGATGTTTCTTGTATGCATACATTACAAACATATTTCAGGAAAATTATTTCTTTATGCAGTTAAATGTTTTGTACTTCTAGTTTTTATAATTAAAATGTCACAGTCTTAAAAAAAAACACATACAACTGCTTTCCTCAAACAGTTTTATAGCATAGTTCTAATCTTGTTCTTCAAAGAGCAAAATGTAAACTATTATACAGGAAGTTGTAAAGTAACATTACCCAATCTGAATCCCTCTATGTGCTACTTCTTTAATCCATTTGACTCCAAGGCACTGTAAAACGTGAATTTGGAAATCAATCCTTTTACCTAGCAGTTCCAGAGGGTCAATAATCATGTCATCCTCTCCAAAGACTCTGTAGGGGTCAGAGGAGGGAGAAGAATGGTGATTGATTATAAGGTATTGAGAATGGCTTTGTTTGGATGTAACCTTAAAATGTTTATGTTAACATACTGTTAAACCGATTAAAATGTTGAACTCAAGGCTTACAATAGCGCAGCCTCTGGGAACTAGGCGGTGCCTCCCCAAAGATTGTGTGTGTGACCTCTTAGACCTTTCTCCAAGCAGGCAGAAATCCATCCATTCATCCTCTGGAAGCCACCAAGGGCATAAAACAAGGAGTGTGCTTTGTTTTGCACCAAAGCTCCATTTCCAAAAAATGAAATGATCTGGTCACTTCCAATTTCTTAGGAAGGGATCAGTGCAGCTCATAGGCTGGTATTAGAAGTAAAATGGGCATGGCCCCAAGTCCCACCATGGCTGCCCATTCCTACATTAAAAGAAGAAGCCCATTTCCTTACCCCTCTTCTCCTTTGGCATGATTTAAAGGAAATACTCCCCCTCCCAACTACATGGAAATAGCTCTTTTGGGGGGCTGCACTGCTTAAAAGGTAAGTTCTCAGGGGACTTTGATTGTTGCAAGCTCAAATGAAACTTCTGCAATGATCATAACAGTGAATTGTGATGGCATAAGTCAGACCTACACTATCACAATGAATAGGATGCCAGCCATATTAATACTAATCTTGCCAGTCAAGGCAAATGCTTCTAACCCAGGGGTAGGCAACCTTTTTGAGCCAGGGGCCAGGTTGCTGTCCCTCAGACAATTGGGGAGCCGAAGCACCAAAAATAAATAAATAAATAAATAAAAAATTTAAAATAATTTTTTAAAATATGCATGCACACTCTCTCAGCCCCAGAAAAGCCATGGCAAAACCCCTGTGGAGATTTTGCCAAGAAAACCCCAAGAACAAGTAATAACAACAATAATCATTATCATCAAGGGGGGCGGCAGGGGGCAGCAGCAGGACCAGCCTGGGGGCGGTCCAAAAGCCTTGGGGGGCCGCATCCGGCCCCCAGGCCCTAGGCCCTACCCCTGTTCTAACCTTTCAGCCTTGCCAGAGAAGGGAATACATAACCTTGAAACTTGTTTATAGGACACTAAACTATAGTTTGGTGTTACACCTAAACACCATCTTTGCATTACCAAACATGGAAGATTATATAAATCTCATTCAAATAAAATTTGACCAGATTATTCCAAATTTATATTTAGCCACTCCTCAAACACTTTTCTGTTGGATTCAGGGTTTTTGTCCTTAACCTTCAGAAGCAAAGGGAAGAAAATGAGTTGTCAGGTAACACATCTATCCTTGTAACAACTGTGAGGATATGAGAGAGATGCAACCATCCATTGCCTTATCCATTGCCCTCCCTTATAGCCTTTTCTCTATAGCAGGGGTAGGCAACCTAAGGCCCGGGGGCTGGATGCGGCCCAGCAAGGCCTTTGGACCGGCCCCAAACCGGTTCTGCCACCGCCGCCCCCCCACCGCCGCCGCCCCCCCCATGATGATATTGATTATAGTTGTTATTACTTGTTCTTGGGGTTTTCTTGGCAAAATCTTCACAGGGGTTTTGCCATGGCTTTTCTGGGGCTGAGAGAGTGTGCATGCATTTTTTAAAAATTTTTTAATTCTTTTTTAATTTTAATTTTAATTTTTATTTATTTATTTATTTTTGGTGCTTCGGCCCGTCAATTGTCTGAGGGACAGCAACCCAGCCCCCGGCTCAAAAAGGTTGCCTACCCCTGCTCTATAGCAAATGGGAAAGGTAAGCAAGCAAATTGATAGGCTGAGAAGGAGGGGAAAGGCACAGTAACTGCATCTTTGTGCCCTGAGGTTTTTAAAATAAAGTACACATACATATCCTAGTAGGCTCCTAAACTCAGTTTGTATTCTATAGTCAAAATAACAGACACACTCACCTCCCATTTGGAGAACATGGAATTATATTGATTAGTATGATGGCTTCCTCAGTTCCTTCAGAATTCAGGAGTTCTGTTTGTTCTTCAAGTTTCATGCAGTAAGCAAGGGACTGGAGCCAGATATGGGCTGATCCTAAATGAATAACTTCCACAGGATCCCAGAATGGATCACTCTCTTTGTCAACATGCACATCTTCTCCATCTAAAAAACGCTGATAAAGCTCTTCCATTAAAAATTTCCTATTGATGAACTTAGGCTTTGACCAAACCCACACCTAGAAAAATTAGGTTATTTTAAGACATTAAATTCTCTTGTATTTGTATCTCTTGCATTTGGATTGGATACAATATATATGTTTATATATGCTTAGATGTTCTTCTCATCTCCCAACTACTAAAAATTGCTAAAGATTAAATACAACTTCCTAAAAAGCTGAGTTGGGTATTGCATATGCTTTGGATTTGATAGAGAAAAAAGTATATTACCTTTGGTAGACTAGAACATCATTAAAACTGGGACCAGTTTTGGTATACTACCTTTGATGGGTACAGAAAGTCCAGTTTGTGCAAAAGCAAGCATTCTCTGAAACTAAACCCAATCTTCCTTAATACAGTCTTCTATGATTACAAAGAAGCCTTTTTACCTGGTTAGTAACTTTGTTTGCCACTTTAACTATGACCTCCTTTTGCAGGTCGTAGCCTCTTGAGTCAGAGGATGCCAAATTTTTCACTTTCAGTTCCAGTTCTAAATCCTGTTAAAGAAAATCCTCTCAGAATAGTTTTTGTACTGTATTGCAGATTATCATACAGGTTAAAAAGTCATCATATTCAAACCTAGTAGAAATAGCAACATGAATATACACAAGGTGCCTATAGTGCAAACTTATTTTGTCCAGTATTAAAAATAAAGGCATAAACAGGACTGGGAAGAGACATGAATAACTACAATGGAAGAATGCTAATAGCTTTTATGTAGGAGGTGTACACAGAGGTCCTTAGAGTTGCTTTCCCATGTCTAATACTTAACATTCCCTTTCTACATGAGACAAAATCTGAACTGTTGCTGTTTGAGATATTTGAGAGCCCCTCCCCAACTCCCAAAATCTCCAGGAAAAGCATAAACCTGTGATAGCTGACAACATGCAATGCCAGAGAATGGGATATCAGTCATAGACTGTGCAGATAGTGTAGCCTAAACTAGGCATGTTATTGTTGTGGTCTTCAATGCAGATAGATCTGGGACTGTTTGTAGCTGGAGACCCACAGACATAGAGGCTAAAATAGTAAAGGAGATTATGTCCACCTAAACCTGGAATACAGTCTGATTTCAGCAACCAATGGTATTCATTTATAGTTGTTATGTGCCTTCAAGTCGACTTCAACCTATGGCAACTGTAGAGTTTTCTTGGCAAAATTTATTCACAGGGGTTTTGCCATTACCTTCCTCTTAGTTTAAAGTGTGACTTGGCCAAGGCCACTCAGTGGGTTTCCATGGCTGAACAAGAATTTGAACCCTGGACTCTCAGAATCCTACTCCAACACTCAAAGCACTATACCACTCTTATCTTAAAAATAGCTCCTTTTTGTTGTAATAGGCATCCATTTGAGGCTCTCATTAATCACCTGCAAGTTCACTGTTAGCGCAATAGGAAAAGTTTTCTGCCCTGATTAAAGACACAACTGTTGTTTCTCATCTATCCTTAATCTGGACTGATTTGGATTCTCAGAATTAATAATTTTGCATGCACTATGAGTTCTGCTCAACATACAAAGCAACCCCAGCCCTGCAGTAAACAATGAGATATGCACTCATTCAAACATACCTTCTTCAGCTCCACACTCATCTGATTTGCTTCAGCAACCAATGGCATTAACTTAATGTAATCGTGGAAGACAGCTAGGACACTGGAATCTGGTTTGCCATCCTTCCTATGTACCACACCTATGAGAGACAAACTTAGTGTCAATTCTAAACAAGAAAAGCTTTCACAATTATGGAAATAAATTGTTTAGTTGTATTTGTGTGTTTTATTCATGTATATCCTTTCCCCCAATAATTGGACTCAAAGCTGCTTGCAACTTATTAAAAACAATACAAACTATACAAAAACATCAATCAAAAGTAGAAGTATAAACATTATTTAAAAAACAATTTGCAAAGTTAAAATCACTAAAATGAATTAGATGCGGTTTTCAAAACACTCAACAAAAGAGCACAGTCCATCATAGTCAGTTTCTAAAAGCCAGATGGAATAAGAATATTTTTATTTGCTGGTGGAAGGAGAGCAAAGTGGGAGCCATCCAAGTCCCAACATCTGGATGTAGCCACCAAGAAGATCTTCCACCTTGTTCTTGCTAAATGAGCCTGAGAAGATGGCAGGGCAGAGAGAAAGGCCTCTCTTGAAGATCTTAGAGTGCTAATTGGTTCATAAAGGGAGATATGGCCCTTCAAATAGTTTTGATTCAAACCATATAGGGCTTTATAAGGCAAAACCAGCACTTTGAATTGTGCCAGAAATGGACTGCAGCCAATGTTGCTGTTGCAACAAGGAAGTTGCATGCTCCATATAGCCAGTGTCAGTTACCAACCTGGCTGCAACTCTTTGGGCGACCTGAAGTTTCTGAGCACATTTCAAAGCAACCCCACATAAAGCATTACAGTAATCCAAATGGGATGCAACCCATTACTGTGTTATTGAAAGGCAGGCAGTGTTTTCCCAGTATGATTAAAGTTTCTCCAGCACCATGTTTTGCAAAGATACGTTTTGTGTTTTGTCTTTTCGTTTTGTGTTTGTTGCCGCAAAACCAACAAAGAATTCAGTAGCAGCTTTATTACAGAGCCTGAGCTCTCATGAACAATAGCCTATTGCATTAGATGCATGCAGTCTCATTCAGAATGAGAGCTTGATTGGGAGTGGGAGTGTCGACAACAAGACCAAAAACTATTGACAGTGATGGTGCTTATGACATTAAGCATTCTCATTGTCATTACTTTAAATGTTTACAGTGGTCCCTCCACATTTGCTGAGGTTATGGGCCCAAGATCCCTGTGAATGTGGAAAAACCACAAATAAAAAAAAGACTATTTTTACCTGAGAGGACACCTCTCTAGGAGTCTGCAGGTCCTCCAATGCAACTCTATGGTCAACATTTGCCAGATCATGCTGGATGATCATGCTGGAAGTTGATCATGCTGGATGATCTCCAAATGCCTAGACAAGTGTTTTCTCTAGGAACTTCTAGGTTATCCAGCACAAGTCTATGGTCAACTTCCAGCAGAGTTGTGCTGGAGAACCTAGAGATTCCTAGACAGAACACTGCGAATAATAAAAACCACAAAAGTTAAAGCCACAAATGTGAAGGGACAACTAATTTCTTTTTGGCCTTGTTTTTTACCATCTCACTCCGAACCATGTGTACTGTATACATATCTGAAATTCTGACAAGAGTTCATGCATCTAACACAGTGAGCTACAGCTCACAAAGGCTCTGCTCTTATGAATTTGTTGGCATTTGAGGTGCCAAATTTAGAATAGATCTAAGGTATGGTATAGCCCACATTTTCTCAATAACTTTATTTGTGGGAATTGGTCATCTAAGTGAAAAAGAGGATGGGGAAAAAAGGGTTTAATGGGAGAGGGGTCCAGAGCTAGTATGTGTTTCCATTTATGCCAGATGAATAGGGAGCTGGATAAAAATGAATTGATAACCTACCAAGTTTCTGTTTTGAGGTTTTAGTGTAGATGCAAGTAAATTCAGTGGACTTCATATTATAAGCTTCTAGATTTACCCATCTGGTAGCACTGTTGTCCTTAATTAATTGAATAGTTTGCCTGAGTTGGAAAGCCTGGAAATATAGTGCAATATCTGGGACTGCCAGACCACCATTCTTGAAAGTGATGTGTCTAGTGGATTTGGGAAATCTAGGTCTCTTTTTATTGAAAATAAATCAATCAATTAATTTTTGCCATTTCTTGAATCTAGGTGGGGAAGAAGTCAATGGGATTGTTTGAAACAGGAAAAAGAGTCAGGGGATCCTGAACATCTTGACTAATGCAGTCCTGCCAAGTATGGAAAGAAAAGCCTTCTATTCTTTAGCTTTATGTAGCATCCATATGTCTACTGCCTTATTTCGTTTTGAAAAAGAGAAATAGTGCACTTAGAAACAGTTCATGAAGGAAAGACTACAATTTCTTGGAGAAAGATCTCTTGAAGATAGTTCCCTTCAGGAAATTGTATTTGGTTCCTATTAATACTTTTGTAGTAAGGAATTGATGTTTTTAAAGGTAAAACATGAAATGACAAGAAACTAAGTTCTTCCCCAGATATGAAATCACACAATATTTCATCAGTTTTGGGATAAGAATTGGACAGAGCACAAAACTGACACATTCATTCACTGGGGGTAGGTGGAATGGGAAGAAAAACTGAGACATGACTAGTCTCAATATAATGACTGGCAACAGTGGAAAGAGAAATAAAACAGAGCAGAGAATTAGGCTGAGAAAAGACTATAAGAGAGAAGCTTGATGAACAGCAACAGACCAATTCCCCAGACTATATATTTACTATGTGCAGCAGTGGAGAACCTAGATCAGCACTCCCCTCTACAGCAACTTCACACATTACCCACAGACTCACTGTTTGAATGATGCTTTTCTCCCTCTATCTTTGTATACATACGGATCACACAAACTAAACCACCATTTCCTTGGCTGAAGCAGGTGGGTGCACACTTACTCATTCACTTTGTGAAAGGTGCACTTTCCATGGTTAATGTATATGAGAGAACCAACATCTTGTTGGATGCAGGAGTGGGATATTCAGGTTCCAATACCCTTGAATCATGAAACACATTGGGCCAATTTCAGCCCAATTATAATGGATGAGTAAAACATGGCAAAGGGATGAATGCCATCATGGAGGAAGGACCGAAGGATAAATATCAGTAATAAAATTGGAGTAGGGCCAAATGCATACAGCTGCTTTCTCTCACTTCCATCTTTCTATTCCACTTGTTTTTTTCATCCCCTTCCAATCCCTGTTACTACCCCCCCACACTATCATGCTGAAAATTTAGAATTTTTGAGAAGGGATTAGTCTCTTCTTTTGTTCAGTTCAGTTTATGTTACCCTCCAAAGCAGACTGGCTGTCTGTGTAGGTACGAGAGAATCCATTCTGCCAATGGTATACAATCTGCCGGTGAACACTACTGGGTACATCTCAAAGTTGCTGTTGTTGTGTGCCTCCAAATGAACTCCAACATATGTCAACCCTCTCCTAGGGTTTTCTTAGCAATATTTATTCAGAGGAGGTTTCTCATTGCCTTCCTATTAGGCTAATAAAGTGTGACTTGCCCAAGATTACTCAGTGGATTTCCATGGCTGAGTGGAAATTTGAAGCCTGGTCTCCTGGAGTCCTAGTCCAACACTCAAATTACTATAATATACTCGCTTGCAACTTAAAATAAGTGCTTGGAAACCAAACAGTACACTGGATCCCCAAAGCATTCTGCACACATGGAACCCAGTAAAACAAAAGTTCTGATCATATACTCGCACCCTATGTTCTTCATTTTGAAAGATGTGCTGCGATATAATAGTAGCATATGCAAGTAATCTGAATTACAAATTGCCCTGCCCTACCCCAAACTGCTTACAACAAAATATTAACACATGCACAATAACTAAAACATACAAATAAATTAGGGACAGCAAATGTATAAAAACAGAAGAATACGTGTAACATAATGCTTACCAAGTTTATCTACACTGAAGCCTTCTGCAGCTGCCAGTTCTGACTGAACAAAATCATAATCGTATCTGCTCAGTTCCTCACTAGTGCGATCTGTAGGAGGACCAATGTAGAGGTAGGCACTGTTTGATCCCAAAATAATACGATCCTGATGGAATGAGTACATAATGTTTCCTGAAATTGTTTCTATTGCACAATTAACCATTAAGTATAATGACTATTTTGCTTTAGAGCCTGAAAGCTAAGGACAGAAATTGGTTCTTGACAACAATGAAATTGTGTAGTTGTTAAGTGACTGAACTGTGAACCAAGAAGATATTCCCAGCTCAAAATTCCTCAGCTGAAAACTCAGTATCTGTATTTTCAAAAGCAACTCTCAGTTTTAATCCTCTCCTACCTGTAATAAATACTAAGTACATCCTAAATGAAACTACGTACCATTGAATCTAAACTGGATCAGGCTTGAGCTGCAAATCTTTGAAAAGTCACTATTCAATACTGTATTGACATCCAAAACAATTCAGGAGCCTGGATTAAAGTTTCAATATGCCAACAGAAGACTCTTTGTTGTGTTTTTGGACAAAATGTAACTGAAATAATTGCAATCCAAGTCCTAGCAGCAACTTCATTCATAATCTATGTTCCATTGAAACCTTTTATGGTTTCATTATAAGTGCATTATAATTCTGTATCCCATATTAGTTTAAATATAATTTTGAAACATGCTGTATTCCTCTTTATGATATATCATACCTATCTGACTTATGGTTTCTCAGTTGTCTACAGCCCAGCTATACCATACAGAATTGTCTTTCAGGGTTTTAATAAAACAGGAAGGGTCATGATCATGGATCCCAGCAGTGGCTTGGTTACTAGCAGACCACCACTGGATCACTTTGAGCTAATAATAATAATAATAATAATAATAATAAAATTTATTTTTACCCCGCCCAATGGAAACCCAATCCGGGCGGCTTACAGATTAAAATACAAGAAATACATCAAAATAGATAACAATAAATAAAGAAAACAACCCTACCCACTTAAAAAAGTATTAAATCAGTAATATATTAAAACAATAATTAAACAATTCAATTAAAAAACCCAATGCAATAATTATATAGCCTGCACACCACAGTCCTCACCATCAGATTGATGGGGCCACGGGAGGATCAGCTTGGTGGGGCACTAAGCACTAAGAGACCCCAGAGCTGAAGGTGCCAGGGACTCCCAATATCCTTGAGCCTGAATCAGTACTGGTGGTCCCTGAGTCTAACTCCAGTGCCAATCCAATCCACCTACTTTCAAGAGTCCAACAAACCATGAAGTCAGTGCCTGCAAAGAGCTCTTGAAGAGACCGAGAAGTGCTAGTCTCCAGGCCAAAGGCCTATCCCTTTAAAACCTCCTATTTGGTAGGATGGGGTAGAGTTGTGATGGAGTTGAGTGGTACATCAAAGTTTTCAGTCTGATCTCAGAGCAAGTTGTACACTCAGAGCTCTCCTGCTTTATGTCCTGTAACATCAGTCTCCTTTGAGGGCTCCTGTTTTTGGCTGTAATACTACAGGGAAGCTGACCAATCCATGGAAACCCATAATATGACCAGGATTGCTGTTTTCAGCTTGGTGGTCACAAGAATACTACCCTGCTTTAGTTTTAGGTATTTCTTAAAAATATACAAAATTCCAGATGTATTTAATTTTTACCTTTCTCATTTCCTCTCAAAAGATTCCAGGTTCCTCAAACTAAAATTTGCTTTTAACAATTTAAGATTCCAGGTGAGAAAAGTAATTGTGAACATGAACTGTATAGTTAGGTTGTAGGAGAACCATTAACAGATCTGTCCACAGCAAAAACTCAGTGGATGCAGATCATATTTGCTTCCCCTTTGTTGGCATAGCCTACAAAGGGGAAGTACATTTGCTGGCTTCTTGGGTAAGAGTCTAATGTACGGCATGCTGCTCCATGATGGAGAATGGGTGGGGATGGGGCCAAGGTGATATAAGTCCTGGTTCCCCACACACACACTGCTCCCTCTTTGCTTCTGAGAGTCAATCCTCAGTTGCAACTTTCTGCTTCTGCAACAATGTGAGTTTACTGGTTGCTCCAGGGCCAGGTAGGAATGTTATCCCCTTTCCATGTTTTGTTTGTTTGTTTGTTTGTCTACCCCACACTGTTGTTTGATAACTTTGACAATTGGCTAGGGTGATGTTTAAATAAGTGGTCACTTGGCAGGTATTGGAGTGAGATATAGGATTTTGATGAACATCAATGGCACAACTTTTAGGTGAAGGATACACCTCTAGAACTACCTCTTTAGGTCTTTCAACTAGAGGGGTGGGGAAAGAGTCCTTTGTTAGGGCTGCCCTGATATCTAAACCCTCACTTATGTTGTGTGAATTGAGCAAGGGAATCTCAGGTTGGTGTTTCAGATGTGAGCCAGTCAGGGAGCAACCCAGCATTTGGATTCTCTTCAGGACTCAGGTGTTTTGCCCAGGAGAAGCTGCAGCCTCAGGAAGACCACCAGCCTCGGCTGCTCTCACACTTGATTGATCTCCCTACCTCGCTTTTGCAGCTCTCATGAAAGAGAAAAAATAATATTTTAATATTAACAAATTGAATAAAGTGGTCAATTTTACAACCCAACTTTCTGTGTCTGGTCTCTTTATTGAGTAGGTCAGCAAATGTAAAAGCCTAACATTTTACTAGCTTGCTGTTTAATGACATAAAGCTGGAAGCATGCTAGAGGAGAGAGAACTTGTTAACAAATTATTTTCAGCTAATAACCAACTCACCAGATGCTGTAGTTTAGTTTTCAGAACAACTGGAACTCCATTAACAATGACTTTACACTTATCGCGAGGAGTTATTGTAACTTTGCCATCAGCATTTGTGAATGTTGCATGCTTATCCAGAATGCTAAAAGAGAGGAAGACAAATGGATTCAAAATCTATTATAAAAATGTCTCTACCCTAACCCTTTTGAAAATTTGTTTTTATGAAATAAAGGCATAGCTTGAGAGAGAGAAAATATTTTTGGACTACCAGAATCCCCTAGCCTGGAAGCAATAGAGTAAAAAGTAATTTTTCTGAGCACTGAACATTGGAAAGGAGTAGTGATCATATATACAAGATATTGATAAGGTGCTGTTTGGAAGATTTAAGGAAAACCTGAAGGGAAGGCTCAAAGATTAATTGAAGAACCTATGCTTCATCTCCAGTTAAAGATCTCATATTTGGAAAAGAGCTCTTAAATGGAGTAGGCCAGGGGTAGGCAATCTAAGGCCAGGGGGCCGGATGCAGTCCCCCAAGGCCTTTGGATTGGCCCCAGGCCAGTCCTGCCACTGCCGCCACCAC
>CM034701.1:336269040-336283473 GCA_020142125.1 Phrynosoma platyrhinos
TTAAGGAGTTTTTCTTGGTGCCCTGCATTTTCACAATCATTTCTCTCCCACCTACCCTTAAGTTTATTTCTCTGGATGATGAAACACTATATCTATCCAATCTTGTAGTTGAAATCAATAAGAAAACAGCTTCAGTGTGAACCATTGGCTTAACAAAATACTATCCTCCCCTCCCCATTTGTGAAATGTATATGAAATGTATGCATTTAGTTCTGAAGTAAACATAGAGAGCTGCCTTATATTGAGTCAGACCACTAGCTATCAAGCCCAGTATTGTCAACTCTGGCTGGCAGCTGTTCCTCAAAGTTTCCAGCAGCATTCTTTCCTAGATGTGGAGATTCCTGGTGTTTATTACCCAGTGGTCTCTCATCCAAGTTCTAATCAGGCCTGACTCTACTTAGCTCACAAACTCAAATGAAATGTTTTCATTTGATCCCCCCCAGGAACGAAAACTGGAATATAGATTTCATGAGGAACATAAAGCAGAATGTATGCTTTCATCCACATCCCTGTCATCTAAGTGAACAACAACAACAACAACAAAAGTTCACATTACCATAATAGTTCTGCTATTTCCTCCCAAAGCAGACTGCAAGAGTTTTGTAAGAACTGAATCTCTGTATGGGACATGCAACACCTTCTTTCCCACGGCAGCCTCAGCCAGAGCACTACAAGAAAAAGAAATGCTTCAAAATAGTGCCTTTTTAAAAAATGGATGGTCAGGGGGCTTTGGGAGATTGCTGGGTGGACTTCAGATTCCACAAAAGCGAATCCCAAGGGCCACATGCAACCTCTAGGTTGCACTATGCCCACCCTTGACCTAGACTGAAGTTCTGATGGAAGTTCAAAAATGGGTCCTAATGTTTCTCATGAAATACCCAAGACATAGATGAGTTAGTTTAATCAATCTGTTTTGTACCTGATAACATTTCCTAAAGTGGTTAAGCTCAGATTTACACGTGACCCTTCCTTTAGTCTGTCTCCTTCTGATCCTGAGGATTTTTGCCTTTCGCTTCCTGCCAGGTCCACTAGATTTATAAGGGATTGTTTAGTGATGTCTTCTCTCAGGAAAATCTGAAAGAAAAAGCACCAAGAAAGGAACACAAGGGAGACAACTCACTGAGAAGTTCACCTGTGCAAGCCCTGCTTCTTCTGTTGTCATGAACTGGTAGGCATCTGTGAAAGACACACTCCTAGTGAATTGTACTCAGTATATCCAACACACTTCAAATGTTGATATGATGACAAATGATCAAAGGTACATTGATTAAAATGTGCCTGTATACAAACGGACAAAGCAAAATTAGGTGCTGGCCCACAAATAAAATGACATTGCAACCCCACATATCAAGGACACAAAACCAACAGCTGCAAATTCATCACATCCTAAAGTCAAGATCATTGCTTTGAAGTCCTTGAATTCTTTTGCTGCCCCGTATACTCCTAGCAGACATTTTTTCTTTCTTTCCTGCATCTTCATTTATGAATTTAAAGGAGAAACTAACATGGTTTCACATGGGCTATCTCAGCAAACTGCTTTTGTATTGCCTTGGTCTCTCTCTAAAACAACAAGCTGACCCTGTGGAGGTTACATGGTATATTTGGCTAGGAGGCCAAAGCACTGGGAAAAGGTTGTTTACCTTGAAAGAGGTAGTATATGCCCAACTGACACCTGGGCTATAGTAAAACTTTGAATTTGTTAGCCTGATGGAATTTTCCCCAGCACATCACTTCTGTAGTGACTTGGCAACCTTGTCAAGCTATAGTAAAGTGTATGAGCTTATGGCTCAGGACAATAGGACTCCTATTGTCTTCAGAATCTTGTCTGTCAAGGTGAGAGGTACATAATTTAATTTCTTTCCCTGAATAAAGTTGGATCCTTGATTGACCAGGCCTGGTCTAATTTCTCCTAGAATTATGGGGGAAGGAAACTGTCCACACTGTTGTAGGAGTAGGAGCCTACTTAATGTCCAGTTTCATGATAGCTCATGATTTTAGCAAAGGTGAAGTCAAATCCACAATACTAGAATACAGACGTAGCCTTTGTACCTTGACAATACTTTGCATTAATAAACTACCACAATGAGGGCAAGGCTTTTTTAATCCCTATGTATTCCTATGGCAAATATGGGGAACATATGACATTCTAGGTATTGCCAGACCATAGTTCCCATGTTTTGTCACCACTGGCTAGGCATGTTAGGGCTGATGGAATCTGAAGTTTGAAAACATTTTCAGGGACCCATGTTTTCCTCATCCTACGGTTTCATCAGGCCATCAGCGCTCCAGTCTTGTGTAGATGCACCCAAAACATTTGTGTGTGCTACTTTCCTCACTCATTGCACAGGATGACTGTCCACAGCCTGGTAAAATCATTCTCTGTTTTAATGAATACATACATGGAAGGATAAAACTTCTGATAACAATCCAATCCATTAAGAGCAAATGCTGTGTACACTTTGCTAAATTTGGCCACAACTAGAGATGTGAAAATCTGTCATCACATTTTCACTGTGCTTTTTGGAATTTTACAAACATTCTTGCCCCGATCTAGATCTACATTGAACTCTAGCCTTTTTTTCTTTTCCTATACACAGAAATCCATGAGTATTTTGTGTATATTTTTATACACATTCATTTACTACATTATTTTCTGTATGTATTTTCCCCACTGCTCAAAGTGTTTGTGTACCCTTTTCAAATGTGCATATTTTTGATTACACGTGTTTTCCGAATATGGTTTATGTGCATTTTTCTTGGCTGAAATCCATCATAAACCTCGGTAATATACAGATTACTTCAAAAAGTGCAAAATGGATATTGATGGATATTATGGTAATGTGAACTCAACAAATTTGTTTTTCATCCCACCTCGAGATTTTGGTACTCTACCTGTTTGAACTGGATGGTGATGAGCATATGGGACCGACTGCTGGTGGCATTCATGATTGTTGAAGCAGTAGTTCTTATTTTGGTACCTTGTTCCATTAGCCTCTCAATTTGGGCATAACTGTCGCAAGGCACCCGTTTCAAGCCATCCACATAGAAGCCTTGTTGCTGATCTTCTCTTACTTTGAGTCCACCTCGCTTCTTGATTTTAGATAGTAAGTCTGTCACCTTGGATTTTCAGACAAAGAGTACATTTTAAGTTCCATTTGTGTGTGTAGGGGCCACTCTTAAATCATTGCAAAAGAACTGGATTTTAAAAGCATGGTTTTGTATTTCTTACTAATTACACCAGTGTCACAAATACAGTTCAAGTTGTCTACTCTCTGTTCCAAATTTTTACACCCTTGGCAGGCAAAATTTTTACACCTGCTGCACAGACCCATCTTAACTATTTAAAGCAAGTTAGAACAAACAAATCAGACAAAAATGTGTGCTATAAGTACATGTACAGATGCAACTTCTTCCACTTCCTCAAATGCCACCCATGTTTCCAAAACTGTACAGAGAAAGGTAGGAAATCACATTTAGCAACCATTAAGGTTCATTAAACAAATGTGACTGAGAAGTAGGTGGGAATGCAGACTCTGTAGAATTATTTGCAGACTGCATATACCACACAGGACCAGCACAATGAGATATTCTAGAAATATACACAGACCTAGAAGTAGCAGCAGTGAACACAATCCAAAGAAATGGTTCTGCTGATAGGTTCTGCCATCAATAGAAGTGGGACAGGATCCCCTGGCCAGCCACACTTCCCCCATACACTCCTCAAAGTGGCCCTGAATTACTGGGAACCCCCTTCAGGAGATGGTTTTGATCCAGCATAGGAGAGACTTCAGGGAGGAAGAGGTCGGGAAGAAGGGTCCATTGCACTCTTACTGTTATTACCTGTTCATTATAAATTTCCAGCATGCTAAATGTAACCTATGAGTTGAAAAGGAGAGAAAAGAGACATATCAAAAATATGAGTTGCCTTCTTAGTGTTTAAGTTCATTCAGAAAAATTCAGTACTGAGTTTTATATAAATCTGGAATGGAATATATCATGTTCCATATATAAATCTTTTACAGAATGTATCATGTATCAAATGTTTTTCAAAAACCCCCACACATCCAGTTTCATTTTTTCTTATTGCATTTTATCAAACTATTACATTAACTCTCTTCAAAAGCATTTTTATGGCTTTTTACAATTCAAAACAAAACAAAACAGAATGATTCCCCTGGTCAATGATGCATGGCAGAGTGTTGGATGAGGACTGAGAAGAAGATGCAGGTTCAAATCTCCACTTGACCATGAAACACACTGTGTGTTAGTCACTTTCTACCACTCTTATCTACCTCACAGGATTATTGTGAGGATCAAAATTATCATATCATATACACCAGCTTGAGCTCATTGTAGGAAAGTACAATATAAAAATAGCAACAGTGATGACTGTTGATACTCATGTATAAGTCTAGAAATTTATGTTTAAAAAAATTAAAAACCTAAAAGCCTAATAAAATAAACCCTATATAATAATAATAGAATAGAATAGAATAGAATAATAATATAATAATAAAAAACCCTAACAACTTGAGTCGACTTATCCATGGGTTATGCCTGCTGGAATTTTGTAAATTCTTTGGTATTGTTTTCCCTGGCTTCATCCTTTACACCCTTCATTACATGCCCCTAAGTTTTACCTTCAACTTATCCACGGGTCATATCAAAATCCATAATTTTGGTCCCAAAACCTGCCTTCGACTTATATACAAGGTTGACTTATAGTCGAGCATATACGGTAATTCTTAATTCAATTAATTTCCTTTTGGACCAAGGTGGAGGTAGGTGATATAAGTGAAGTGTGAAAGACATGAAAGCATCTTGTCCATAAGTCCCATGATAAGTCCTCAGCCTCTTAAATGCCTCTTGCTCAGTTTGTATGATATGCATCAGCATCCCGGCAGATAGTTTTTTGTTTCCATACTATTGTGACACTCATAAACACAATCGATATGTTAATATACATAGAAGTGTATTTAAAAATCAGTAACAACCATCCACCCATTTTGAATTTTACAAAATTACATACAATCTGACCATACCTGATATTGCTTGTTCTTCTCTTGGTTATGAATTGTTTTAAAGAGCTGTTCACACACCACTGGAATTATGCCCCTGTTGGCACCATATCCAATCATGGAATAGCTCTTCCCCGAGCCAGTCTGGCCGTAAGCCAAGAGGGTAGCGTTGTAACCTTGCCATGCACTGTCTAGGACTCCCTGTCCAAGATCACGGAAAACTTCCCTCTAAGACAAGATTGAATATTAATATATATGTGTACAATTTCCAAACATGTGTAAGGGGTGGGGGAGTAGAAGTGGTGGCTAGTGTACATCCGCAGATGACCTTACAGTTTTATTCTTATTTAACGTATTATCTGTTACATGATTTAGTGAACACTTACAAAGGCAGAACGGATAGTTACGGTTTTTAATATTGTATCATAATAATGATTGTTTGAAAGGCCTTTCCCCCCGGTGCATTTTACCTGCCCTGAGTATTTGCTGTTTGGCCCAGCTGAAATGAGTTTGCCATCTTGATCCTTCAAAAATCCACTGTGGGACCAATACGCCAAGTCAAAGGTAAATGTTTTCACATGGCTTGGATTCTTTGGATCATGTATGCTTGTAGTGCTGGCATTCATAGAGATCACACATCGGCTGCCGGCATTCTTCTCTTTCTGTTGAAGTTATAGTCTGCTTTTAAAAGCAAATTCAAGTTCCAAATTCAAATTTTACATTCAGAGTGGGTAACTTGCTGCTCTCCAGGAGTTATTGGACTGCAGTTTCTAATATCTCTCACTTGACTATCGTGACCAAGCTGATGGGAGTTACAGATTGGATGTTACAGATACAGATCCTGGAATGAGAGATTTCTGTTTTTCCTCCCTTCTTCCTCTTTTATTTACTATGAAACAAGATTAGGTTTCATTTTAATCTATGTTGTGAGCTGCCTTCGGTCCCATATTGGAAGAAAGGTAGGAAATAAAAAAGGTCGTATAGGCTTTACAAAATCTCTTCATTTTCTACTTTGACTATTTGTAGGAGAAATAAATACCTCAATGCTGCCATTCTGTTTTCATACTTCAACTAGGGCTCCCTGGAACTCTGATTTTACAAGAGGTTGCAAGGGGCTTCACAAGAGATTGTAACTGGGGAAGTGGGGGTTTGAGCTACACATACAATTTTTATGCAGGGGAAACCTGAGACCTGAAAATTATTTAAACGGTTTCTCTAGAATAAAAAAGTTCAGAAAGTCACGCGTCTCCTTCCCAGTGTACATGTTCTTGACATATACCAAAAAAGCCAAGATGGCAATGTGAACAGCTATTTTGTCTGAGTTTCACAGCTTATCTAAAGTCCCCTCCACCCTTTATTTGTTTTTAATTGCTCCAAGTGGCTGTTGTTGGCTGAATTCTTGCAACTGCTGACTTTGTTCAGTAAGTTGTTATACTTTTCTCTCTTCTGGATATGAGAGAACAAAGGTCTTATGTTTTGGTTGCAATTACTGTGGGCCCACACCTTCAATGGGACTCTTATTTATCAACTTTTTATATTCTCTGTTACAGCCATACATTTTCATTTCATTTTTGTTTTTAGACTGTGGGGCTCATTTCAAAATGGAGCTGTTTATTGTCCTGTTTACTTTTATATATATATATATTTCTGTATAATGTATCCAAGCTCTTACTGCATTAAAGAGTAAAGTAGCAGCAAAACAAAACAAAACAAAACACTAAGAACAGACTGATTAAGAAGCTAGGAAATAGCCTAGAAAATAATTTCTGTGGTCTCTCAGTCCAAGTTTGTGTTATGCTGCGCAACTTTCCCCCTATATTTCATTAAAGCTATCATCAATCCATTTATTTGGATTTGGAGAAGACAAACAGAAACTGAGGCCTGGAATTCCACACTGGCCTTTTTATCAGATGAAAAGGAGTTATTTATTTTACCTTTTCACCTGTAAACTACCCCAGGAGAATGGTGTGGACTGACCTACTAGCTCTCACTCCCTTAAATAAATTTTATTTGCAGACAGGAATTTGACCATCTAGAACTTGAAGGGGAAAACTGAAAGACAGTAATCATTCTCCGGAATTGTGTTCAGTGAGTGACATCCAGGAGGAGGTGAGGTTTTACATTCATGAGTTGCTGCTTTTGGTTAAGAATTTATGCTCTGGGCATTAAAACATCCAGCGGCTGCAGCAGGGAAGTAAGTTGGGGGCTGAGTATGTGGCAGAGTTCAGAGTTCAACTTGCAGGCTGCATACCTGACTGGTCCAAGACCACAAAAATTCAGCACTTCCAAGATGGCCTGAATAGAGACATCCGTGAGTGGTCCCTGCCACAAGGAAACTGACACCCTACTCGATTGGGTGAAACTGGCCAGGGAAGGGGAAGCTATGAGGCTCAGTGTGAAATTCGCCAAGCAGTCATGGGGACCCAAGCCAGAAGGAGGAGTGGGCTCCGCCAAAAAGCCTGCTTGGGCATATGTCAAGCTAGTAGTCAGAGCACAAAAAGCAGATGCACCTGGGCCATAGCAGAGAGACACTGGATTGCCAATTGCCCTGCATCCACCCCGTCCCCAATTGCACTGAGAACAAGTCACTGAAAGGAAAAAGTCAATGTGGGACATTGGCAGACCAGAAGTGAGGAAACACCATGTCAGTGAGTGCCCAGGTGGTGGAGGAATCGGTGTGGGAAGTGAAATCTATTCAACGAGAGCGGGAGTTGTCAGAAAATGACTGGAGCCAAGCACCAGGCTCAGATGATGGATGCCCTGAGACCATGGTGAATGGATATACTGACCTTCATTTGAGTGTGACTGTGGACCCAAGGGAAAGTGGACATTGTTGGCATGGTAGGCTGGCTTTACCAGGTGCTTAATGCACTCTGTTGCAGTCACTGGACTGGGCTTGCAGGTGGAGGAACTAGTGACCCCCATAAAGTTTACCCAGTTTTATCATACAAAAGGAGGAAAGCTGGTTGAACACATTTTAGAACTGTATAGGATGGTATCCCAAAAGTGCTATATGGGGCTCCTCTTTGGGCCATGGCTAATCTAGGCTCATTAGAAAGAGCTCAAAATATATATTTTATGTAGAGTTCTTATGGCTCCTGTATGTACCAAATTAGAACGAGTTTGTGTGGAACTGCGTCTAATTAGTATCAAAGCTGATGCCCTTAGATTAGCTGTTTTTTAAACACTAAAATTTATTTTTACACAAGTTTCAGAACTTACTTTGTTGGTAGTGGAAGACATGGGACCAACCCCATGGAAACAAAAAAAGGAGCTGGTTACCATGAATGTGGGGTTCCCCCCTTTTTTTTCCTTTAGCTCAAGGATCTGATAAGAGTTCAACTAACCATAGTGCAGAATCAAGGATACAGAAAAGCAATCTGATAGATGGGGTTAAGATTTGTCAAACTAATACTTTTTATGCCGCTTTCATTCCTCCATATTTGTCACTTCCAAAGTACCTCATAGATTTGGCATATATCAGGGCTCCATTCTGTTCCCCATACTATTCAATAGCTATGTGAAACTGCTACATGAAAAGTGATCCAAAAGTCCAGTATACTGACACACAACTTTATTTCTCCTTTCTACCAAACTCCAAGGGTTGTAAACCAGTGTCTGACATCAGTAGTGTATTGGATGAAGACAAACAAATTGAAGCTTCATTCAGATAAGATGGTGCTCCCTGTCAATCGAAAGATCAGGGAACAGAGATTCAGCTTTTTCTGGATGTGGGTTACACTCTCCCTAAAGATACCAATTCACAGCTTTGGTTTATTCATGGTCTCAGCCTTGAACCTGGAGGCCCAGGTTTCTGCAGTGGTCAAGATTGCCAGTGCACCAGTTGTGCCCATTCCTAGAGATGCCTGATCTAGTCAAGGTAATGAACACTTTACTTACATCATTTGAACTGCTCTAACGCCTATTACATAGGGCTGCTTTTGATGAGTTCAATAACTCCATTCACTGCCAATCTGTATAGGGCCATAGTTCATAGCACTGGTTATCAACGATACACCACTATGTGACTTAGGTTCAGGCTGACAAGACCATTTCCATATGAACCCAGCTGGGTCCCGAGATCCACAGAAGTAGCACTTCATTCTGTCCCCCACCACTTTCACAGGTATAGCTAGTGGTGATGTGAGAAAAGGTCTTCTCAGTGGCTGCCCCAAGGAGGGTAGAATAGCTTCTTTGTTGTCCTTCTGTTGGCAGGTGAAATTTTTTATTCCAAAAGGCTCTTAAAACTGAAGGGCTTTAAGGAAAGGGCTTCTAAGAGGCTGCTATATTGGTTTCTTTAAATCCCTTTGTGTAATTTTTAATACATTTTACATTGTTTTAACATTAACAGTTTTGCTCTTGTGTTCTTTCAAGTCATTTCTGACCTTTAGCAACCCTCAGGTAAACCTAACATGGGGTCTTCTGGGGCTGAGACTTGCCCAAAGCCACCCAGTGGGTTTCCAAGGCCGACCCGAGCTCTAATCATAGTCCAATGCCCAAACCACTACACCATGTTTACTTCTATTTTAATCTTGATTTTTAGTAATTTTTAAACTATAATGCAATTATTTTAAGTTGCTTTAAGTTGCAATCTTGGGAAAAGGCAGGGCATAAAGTTAATATTAACAATGTGGTTGATATTTAACACACATTAATATTAATTAAATTAATGTGGTTAATATTTAACACACATTAATATTAATTAAATTAATGGCTTATTTGTGATATCAACATGAATATTTATGTTAAATCACAAATAAAGCCATTTTTTATGATGCATGAATTGGAAAGGGAAATACAGTCTCAAGGCTATGAAAAATACAAGCAGAAGAAAGTGATAGGTGCTGTATGTTGGCAAACAACTCAGACTTAAGAGCATCCACAATAGTTGTAGGAACTGTGCACCCTTCAGACTATATCACTTGGCAAGGACTAGTCAGGATAGCCAATGGTAAAGAATGCTGGGAGTTGCAATTCAATAGCTTCTGGAAGTGTGCTTGACTTTTGTACTTAGCAAAACTGAAGATTCAATTCCACCCGCTCCCCCAATGTATTTGTAGAAGTAGCACTTGGGGACTTTTAGTTTTTCTAATACTAACTGTAGATAAAGAAGTTTTGCCAAGCAGATTGCTGTAAACTCTAAACTTAAGAGTTCCTTCAAATGTCTTCAGGCAGAAGCAGCCACCAGAAAAGCCATCTCAAGTGATGACTTCTGGCCACATCATTATGTTTGGTCCAATCCAACTCTGGCAAATTTCAGTGTGGATGTGATACAGTATGTAAAGCACCTCTATGGGGTAACATGACAAGACATTAGGAGGATAAATAACAGGGCTCCAGATGTTGGCCTTCTCAGAACAAATTCTGCCAAGAAAACGCTGTGATAGTCTTAGGGTTGCCTTAAGTAGAAATACCTTGAAGGCACATAACAACAAAGGTAGGCAATGTGCCCAACACCAGCCTTCATTCTGCCTCATTTCCTCTATGATTACATCTGTGCTTTGACAGAAGAGTATACCTACACCCGTTACTGGAAGACTGGGTTTGAGTTCCTTTTCACCTTGCTTTGCCAGACACATTTTTCCAAAATACCCTCAACAAATTTCCCACAATTGTGTTCTCTGGCTTTTGTTTTCAACAGAATACATAAAATGAGTTACTAACCTGACTGAAAGGTCTGACACGTACTGCCACTTTCACGCTGTCATAACTTGGCATGCTTTTGCTTTAAATCTTCCACGGAATTCAGAAGCAAAAATAGAGTGCACCCATCAGTTTATCTTCAACATCTTGCTTTGAAAATAAAAGTGGTTGAGCAGAATGCAATGCAGCTGTTTCTTTCTAGGCTTTTGAATTATTAATGCTTTCATCACCTGTATACGTTACATGATAAATTATTTCTAAGCGGAACTGGTCAAATTCACCACAAGTGTATATTGTTCTCAAAATCAGCACATTATGAATACTGAGCATCCCATGTGAAACTGTATTTGAATTAACTGGCTATACAGGGTGATTCAGAGAGAATGGTGCAAAACCAAGTAAGAACAGCTTCATTTTTGCACCATTCTTTTTGAACTACTCAGTATTTTGCTTCTCTGTCAGTTTGGACAATGATGCCTTCATAGTGAATAGTGAATTTGCTTTCACTATCCCCTGGGCTGCACTGATGGGTCAAAAACTGCAGAGAAATATATTTCCAGGCAACTTTTATTTTACCAAAATTGTGGCGGTAATATTAACTACAAAGTCTATAAAACATGCATCATTTCAAAATATCAAACATGAATCAAGTTTATATAGGTGGAATCCTACAAAATGTTAAGTCCCAAGGTGAAGATCCGTGATATAAATACCGTGAGAGTGTTAGAAGGTTCCTCTGATGCAGCAAATTGAAGAAAACCATGAAACGTTTGAAGTGAGATTTTGTTTTATCAACTGAAGAGCAGCTTTCCCAGGTTAAGACAAATACAAAAAAAATATTGCACAGCTTCAATACAATTGTTTACATTCTGACTTCAATAAAGTACACGTTCAATGAGGAGACTAAGGTTTTGTTTGCGATGGATAACCCCCTTTACCAGTTCCCAGGTCAAAACATTTTCTATAAATCCTAAAACTGCCAAATTTTAATTTTTAAAAACCTTGCAAGATCAAACTATCTTTAAAAAAAAAAAAAGAAGAAAAGAACGTTAGCCTCCCATGACAGAGACATCAACAGTGGTAATCCATCATTAAAATTCAATTTAAGTTGCTTGCGCCACATACCCACATTCTCTTTCAAAAATCTAGTGGACAATAATCATTGTTAAGTATACATTTTTATTTAACATTCCTAAAATAAGATGTATTTACATATTATATAAATGTACGAAGTGTTTTATAAAATAGAAAAACTGCATTGACTGAAGAAATCACACTCCATATGGAGTTACTTATTGAAGACCTTTAGTTTTCTGAAATTTTACAATAATTTATATAAATTATCTTCCAAATTAGATGATTATTTCTTAATATTCCACACAATTCTGGTGACTTTACAAACGTTGGTGTATATTATACATTTAAAAAAGCAGTTATAGCATCTTCTTCCGAACAACTGGCTTTGGATAGCTAGACAGCCTCCTCTCTTTCCTACGAACAGTCTTTTGAGCAGCTTTTTCTGTTTTGTCCACAGATTCTCTTTGTTTGCTCTTTGCTCCATCTACTGGGGTGCCAAAAGGAGAAATGAACTTTATTTCCATTGGTGGTGGTGACCAACTCTCTTTTCCTAAGACTCTGCAAGAAAGGGGAAAAAACAGGTTATGCTGATGAGTATCTTCTTTTAATTGAATTAAATTATTGCTTTACACACTTTGATTAACAGAAGACCAAATTAATGTTTTCGTTTGATCATAATTCTGTTCACTACAGTAATATCAAATGTGAAAGATATTTGTACTTCTGAAAAAATCTTTGAAAAGATAGCATCACTGCATACTTGCTGGTTTTTGTCCCTTTTGACCTTGTAGTTCTGCTTCTTTTTATTTTTGGCTTTTCTAATGACTCTATTGAGATGGCATCCTTTTCCTCTTTAATTGGTAGTTCCTAAGGACAAAAGAAAAATGTTAAGACATCTGCATTCTGAAGGTCCTGTTATTCCACCTGACCTCTAAAAAGGTATGCCCACATACCAACCAACAAGGAGCTTGATGCGGCCTACAGTTAACACAATGCTATACTGTCATTTTAAAAACATTTCCAGCCATTCCTATGAATTGTTATAGGTGGCTTACAGAGCTGGTTCCAGGCCAATTTCTTCTCATCTTTCCTGCTCTTTCCATCACCTATAAACTGGTATACTATTTATTTTATTTCTCTCTCTCTCTCTCTCTCCTGCCTTTCTCCCAAGTTTTCTTCTTTCTTTCTTTCTTTTTTTGGTGAATGGATCTTCCACAAATGGTCACTGCTCCATGTATTAACAATAAGCAACTTTCAGCCAGCCTTTAGAGCAAATAACCTGGACTACATAATCGGATTTATGTACTAATTCTTATGGAATGATTGTTGTTGCATGCAAGAATAAAGCATTTTATCCATATGAACCTTTCGCTCTCCCATATTATTTCTCCTATTACTTAATGTGACTTCAAGAATGAAAACTAAGGAAATATTCTATTTCTGCCTTGTATGGCTTACTACTGGAAATTCACCTTCTAGTGTGTGATGAGACAGGTTGTAATCCGATAGATACAACTACAGCATGCAGTACTTCATTAGGAAGGCAGAAGGAGAAATCCACAATGACCCCTGGGTTACTTCCTGATGCCAATTGTTCAAGGCAAGAGACGAATATTCTATTCTGTTACTACTGTTGTTCCTTTCTCTCTCCCCTTCAGTTTTCCTATATAGCCTTGCATAGTGTGAATTAAAATCACTCATGTTTAAAGTTAGAAATGGCGAGCAGAAGTCACATTCATGCAAATTGCTAGCAAATTTCTCTCCATCTGAGGGAAATGATCTGGTAAATTCTTTGCCTTTTTTTCTTATCTTTAAAAAACTTTTTTGTAATTAAATTCTTAGACCTTACCACTGCTGCTGGATTTTGCTGCATTTTGCTCTCACTGGATTCCAAAAACATTTTCTTTAATATTGACTCAGCAGCCATGTCAGAAGAATGCCTCTCAACACCCAACTGACTGGCAGAAGTCTCTTTATTTATATTTTCTGCTCTTTAGACCACATGCCTGCAGCTATCTGAGAGGATTTTGCTGCATTCTCCCAGCATTTCCTTTTTCCCAGATGAGGCCATTGAGCCCTTCTCTGTCCTCATTCGAATCAGAATTTTTCATTTGCCTCTTAGCTAAGTCCCCTGTTGATACCATCTTATTGACTAGTAAATTATGCCTCATAAACTTCAAATGAATTATTATAGCACTAGATAGAAAGAGAAGAATGTCTTGAACGAGCTGGCAAGGCAGAAGAAAAACTGAAGAGGCGAGAGAAAGGAGCAATGGTAGAAATGGATCAGAATGTTGGTCTCCTGCCTTGAAGAGCTGGCACAAGGGTGGACGGCTTCCTTAGCTTTCCTGAGAATGACCTTTCATGGATTGAACTTGATGAAAGCATTAAAAAAAGTATTAGTCTTTCAGGTGCTGGAGGATTCTTTTATTTTGCTGCAAAGGACTATTGCGGTGACCTCCTTGAAACATTTATTTTAGATTGGAAACTCTTGTACACTAAGGACCGCTCCAAATCCAGAAGTTGTTTTAAGCATAACCCAATGCTTCATTTTTGGAAGACAGAAGGACAAGATACATAAACATAGAACAATGAAGCAGGGACATTTGAATAAAATTTGACTGACCATTAAGCAGCAGTAGCAGAGCCAGTGTGGTGTAGTGGTTTGAGTGTTGGACTAGGACTCCAGGAGACC
>CM034701.1:336283573-336308923 GCA_020142125.1 Phrynosoma platyrhinos
GGGGGGGGGGGAGAGCAAACAGCTACAATTTTTGGGTGGGTGGAATTTTTTTCTTGGGTTTGCAGAAGGTCTGGCTGGGGGGAAACTGGGAATTATGTAATTCCCATCTGTGACCTAGATAAAAGTGAAAGACCATTTCACTTGGTTTGCTCTGTTATTATTTGTGAAGCAACAGAAAGTATGGGTATGAAAGGGGAAGCAAAAAACTCACCAACTCTTCCACAATCCTTGAAATACTGGACACTTGTTTTTTCCTTGATCTCAAAACAGGAGGTGAGAAGACAAACCGAGAAGTCAAGTCTGCTTCTAAACTTTTGAGCTGCACAGGAGTCACTGCTTTTTCACCTAAAATTAGGAAAAAAATTACTTAAAAATAAATATTATAAACCTTAGCTGAAATCTTGCAAAGTGGGAGAGTTCTGTGAATGCAGAACTCTGAGATTTCAATGTGAACCCACAGTTAAAAGTATCCATCTAACACCAGGCCATGGATTTAAGCAATCTGGTAGACAGATCAAGTTAAGCTCTTTTTCTGAGCCTTATTTTTTATAGCATCCAATGGTGCACACTTGCACAAGTCTGCTTTTGCTGAAAATAGTTAAGTCTTGGAGGAGAAGCTGGATGTTCAATGCTATAATAAAAATCTCCATTTAAGGTGAACTAACAGTTAAGCTGCAATATTTTTGGTGCATTGCTTTACCAGACACGCAGGTGGAAGGATCTCCTGGAAAAAAGTTTTACACTCAATTCTCTGTTTGAAGAGGGCTGAGGACTGTGGCCTTGGCATTCACTATCTCCCAATATTTTCTCAAAACTGTCTTATTTTAAACAGAATTTGTTGTAAATGCTTCTGAGCCAGTATTTTAAGGTAATAGTTATATTAAATCAAGACCAGATTCTAGACAAATTAAGCTCTGCTAATTAAGTAATCCCTCTTTCCATAATTAGGGGAGGAGGAAAAGGGGGGGGGGCGATTCTGATCCCACAGTATACTGCCTGTTAGTCATCTATTGTTGATATGTGCATGTAAACTCTTAAGATCTCTTAAAGTCATAGGAAAATATGAGATCAGAGCACACATTCCCATTACATGTTGGCTATATTTTGGTTAGAAACAACTTCCTCTTTCCTTCACAGTTACTTTGGGGACAAAATAAGACTTAACTCTCCCTTCACCCCCAAATCAACATGGACAACAGGATCTGAGATAAAGCATGAAAGCAGTAGTATTCCCCAAATGTTTCGCTCCTCTGCCAATCATGTTGGGTTCCCCAAACTAATATGCTGTTGATGTGTCTGTAACACACCACAGGGTAGCTTGTATCTTGACCCAGTTCTTTGCCCTTATACAGCCAATTTGGGAGTCACTGACTTAATCTACCACCCTTTAATTTAGAAGTAGTCAAAAACAAATGGGGTGAACTGGGCCTTCAGCCAAATCAATTTTTCCATCTCCCAGGTATGCATCAGCATACTGCTTTCTGCTGCCAGAGATTATCCAACAAGTGCACAACTCAGGCTTATAATTCTTTACAGGAGTCTGCAGAAATAATGCTGATTCTGTATTTTTCTTCTAGAGTATGAAATCTTTACCATCTTTAAATATTTTAGCAGACCCAAATTTTTGTCTCTCTTCTGCTCATGCATATTAGAAGCTGTAAACAACACGACAGTGAGTAGTTAGAATACACAGAATTCCAACCCCTTGTTTACCTTGTTTGGTGCCACCTTAGTTTAAGCATTACCTAAGTCATAAGCAGAGTCAGCATAGTGTACCGCAGGGGCCGGCAACCTACGCCCCCAGGGCTGGTTCCAGCCCAGGGCCCTGCGCTTACCGGTCCAGGCAGACCCCTGCCGCCACCGCGCATTTTGGTCGCCATGCGGCTGCGACGCATTTGTGCATGAGTACTGCACATGCACAAGTGAGTCGCAGCCGTCATTTTGTTTTCCAAAATGGCAGCCGCAGCTCGTTTGCACACGTGCAGTACTTGGTGCATGTGCAAGTCGTGGCCACCATTTTGTTTTCCAAAATGGCGACCGCGACTTGTTCGCCCATGCGCAGGAGCACTGCGCATGTGCAAACGAGTCACAGCCGCCACTTTGGAAAACAAAATGGTGACCGTGACGCACGCGGTGACCGGTGGCAGTGGTAGAACCTGCCTGGGGCCAGTCCAAAGGCCTCAGGGGGCTGGCCCTGGGACCCAGGTTGCCGACCCCTGGACTATGGCTTGGGAGATTGGGGTCTGATTCTGCACTTGGCCATGCAAACTCACTGGGTAACCTTGGGTGAGTCACACATTCTCAGCTCCAGAAAACCCCATGATAGGTTTATCTTAGGGTAGCCTTAAGTCAGAAATGACTTGAAGTCACACAACTACAAATGTCATGAGCAGACATTTGCCTGCTTACGTGTATAAAAAAAATTGTACAGGAATGTGGGCACACATGCAAGCTTTGTACCTAAAGCCAAAACTGGCAAAGGCAGCACACCAGCGTTTACATGTTACCCTGGGATGTGCACTTTAAGGAAAGGGCTTACTTGTGCGTCCATGTCTCTGTATGTTTCTAAGTGACAGCAAACATGTTTCACATATTATTTGCTAGGAAGACTGGAACTGAAAAAAAGTACAGCTTACTCCCAGCTGTAATCCTTACACATATGGAGGTAGGCCATACTCTTTCCAGCTGTACTCTCTGTATCCATGCAACCAATATCATGCAGCAGTAAAACCCACAGTACTCCTTTGGCTTTGATTCTGATCAGTGCTCATGCATCAAAAGCAGTTTATTTGTCTGTAGACTTTTAATGCCTAAGAAAAAATCCAAATACCTTTTGATTTTTCAGTGAGCTTTGTTAGAGGAGGAGAAAAATAGAAAGCATCATCCAGAGAGAGGCTGTCATTCACACTCTTTTTGTTGTATCTGGTCCTTTTAATGTGAGTACCACGCTGCATAAGAGTTGTCCCTGTTTCACTGAGTCTTAGTTTGGTCATGTCTGCAGACTGCAATTCCTCTGGATCACTGGTTCCTTGTGTCAAGTGTTTCTCCTTTTCTGTACCTTCCTCAGAAAGAGAGGGGAGTTTACTCCTCTTTCTGATTGCTGTCATTTTAGACTGTCTTCTTCCAGAACTCACTGCTGAAGTTACTGTCTTGTTTGATTGGTCAGAATGCTCTTCTAGAAGAGATTTTTCTGCATCCACTTCCCCTACACTTGCAGATGCAAACTTTGTTCTTCTCTTTGTAGTGTACACAGCAGATTCTTCTGGAGAAGGTAACGATTCTGTACCTGTTGACTGATTTAATGCTCTACTTCTAGTATTTCTTCTAGTAGTGAGAGAAGTTTTAGAATCTGTCTGAGGAGCAGGAGGGGGAGAAGATAACAAAGACAAATCTAGTTGCAGATTTGCTGAAACATTCAAAGGATTCTTTCTTGGTCTGCCTCTTTTACGTCGTATAGCTGATTGTTCAATTGTTCCAGTTCCTGATATACTTGGAATTTGTATTTTAGCTTGTTCAGTTGGGACAGGTGTCAGTAGTTCATTTGGCTGTACATCATGTTCAGATGTTGCTTCTAGTAGACTGGACTTTCTAGTTCTACCCCTTCTAACTGGTGTAGTCGATGACAGCTTTCCAGATTCTTTTTCTGTCTGACGTGTTACTTCCAGTATGTCATGCTTTCTTGTCCTCATCCTTGGTTTTGGACTTAGCTGCTGTTCATGGGGTTCCACTGTCTGATTTGAAATTACATTTTCGGTGAGTTGGAAAGCAATGTTTTTTAGTTTCTTTGCACTTTTAGGATTGACTGTCATCTGTATTGTATGGTCAATGATAAACTGACTAGCTTCTTGATCTCTTAAGCTACTTGTATTTCTAGAAGTTCTTCTGCGAGCAGATGGCTGCTCATTTGGATGCTCATGAAATTCTGATGCAAGTTTTCTTTGTTTTTTCACCCCTCTTTTTGGAGTAATGGTTGTTTGAGTCTTTTGTGCAACAGTCTGTACATTTGCCGACACTTCTAAGTCAGATTCTTTTGCTTTCTTGGCATTGCTTACTGTAACAGCTGAAGTCTGGAGTATTTGCTGTTCTTGGGATTCTTCAGAACTTATAGGAAGGCTTTCAGGAATGCCTGGAGTCTTTCTTACTCGTCTAGTACTTCTCCTTGGAGTGGGCAGTATTAGCACGTCTGGTTTATTCATCTTTGTCAATGGCTGGCCATCAGGTAATGAGACATTCAGTCTATGTGTCATCTGTTCTGTTGTGCAAGTACTAGACATCACCAAATTTTCCATTCGACTTAATTTTGTTTCTTTCTTTTTTTCAAAAGGAACCTGTGGAGAACTTGATACCTTCTTGCTTATGTTTTCATGAAGAGTTTGTTCTACTACTTCAGTGGAAAGTTCTTTATTTCTTGTGTCCTTTATTACATCTAAAAGGTTTTCAGCAATAGCCATCTGAATAGGTTCAGGTACATAGGGCAGTACCTCAGCAGTATTTTGAGAGATCTCATCATTAGTTACTGTGGACACGGAATTTGTAATAAGTTCTTGGATGTTATTTCCAGGACCATCTGTGCACTCATCTTCTTTTGGTTTAGCTGATCTAATAGAAGTATCCAATACAGCAGAGTCTATTTCAGCTTCTTCATCCCCTTCTAATATTAAAGAAAAATTGTTCTGTGACAGGACAAGCTCTCCTTCTCCTTCAGTAAAGTTAGCTTCTTCAGTATCTTTATCAAGAAATTCACATGTGATTTGTTGCTCCATAGTGTCACAAGCGTACTGAAATGTAAGATTACTTGAGGGACTCAGCTCAACACTTGGGAACCCTTCCACAACAGTGTCTGAAATTAAGACTCCATGTTTTCTGTCTCCAATGACCTAAAGAACAAAAAGAGTATGAAATCAGTTCCAGTACAATGTTTTCCCGAATGTACTTTAGAGTTTAGAGAAAGAATCAAACTGGTTAAAAGCTATACTCCACCAATCTAATTGAGTACACTAATCCAAATGGAGCAACCTTAGGAACAGATCCACATGGAGGGTGAAAGAACCGACCCTTAGCATCTATGGATACAACTGCCACTTCCTAGTAACAATTTATAATTATTGTTTGGCTGTAATACACTCACAAATCATTGTAGTAGCCTACAAATATTCAGATCATCCACTATAAAAAGAAATTTGGAAGCATTTATATTGGTAAATCAATTCCAAACAAAGTAACTGATTTCAAATAATATGTTGGTATTAAGTACATATTTTACTTACTTTCCCTTCTTGAATTTCAAGTTCACTATCAGGTGGTGCTTTTTCATGCTGTATTATTGTATTTTCATCTCTGACAGCTTCTGCTTTATCTTCATCTACTACTACTTCATCACGTTCATTTGTGGAATGAATACTGGCCATATCTTCACTATCAGGAATACTGATGACAGCTGAAAAAGGATTTTCCTCCCATTATTTATCTCACTTATTATTTCTGCATTAATACTTTTTATTAGTGATAGTTTTTCTAATAAAATCCACCTATCATATTTAAGTAACATTCTAAGCCTCTCATGATCACTGAGTTAAAAGTACTGAAACTGTTCCGAACTTATTGCACCTCTCAACTAATATTAAGCTACCTTTGTAGTAAGAGCTGGGTTGGATGCTTACATATAGGAATATTAAATCCCATTGCTATTGGTACACATCTAAATCAGAAAAGAATTATATTGTACATCCTAGTCCCAAGTAAAACAAAATGGTAACAATTATAGCTTTTGCAATGTCTGAGATAAAAAAGTAAAGATTTCCCCTTCGGTGTGATTGTCTAGTCATATCTGACTGTAGGGGGCGGTGGTCATTTCCATTACTAAACTGATGGAGCCAGCATGACTGCACAGAATGTTGTTACCTTCCCACTGAAGTAGTATTTATTTATCTACTTGCACTTTTACATGCTTTCGAATTGCTAGATTGGCAGAAGCTGGATTAGTGATAGCTCACTCTGTTATATGGCACCTGGGCCTCAACCTGCCAATCTTGCAATCGTCAGAATCTGTGTCTTTAACTGCTGAACCACCACATCCCAAAATGTCTGAGATACTCCACCATAATATTCCTAAAAATAGTGATATTAGACATCCCTTTGATACACTTTGATTAAGGCTAAGCGAATACTTTTTAGGCTAAGCTAATAGGGACATGGTGGCTCAAGTGGTTAAGACACTGACTCTGTTGATTGCAAGATCAGCACGTTGGCAGTTCGAGGTTCAGGTGCTGTATGATGGGGTGAGCTCCCATCACCAGTCCCAGCTTCTGCCAACCTAGCAGTTCGAAAGCATGCAAATGCAAGTAAACAAATAGGTACCACTTCGGTGGGAAGGTAAGCAGTGTCCCGTGCAATGTTGGCCACATGATCACAGAGTAGTCTCTGACAACGCTGGCTCTTCAGCTTAGTAACAGAGATGAGCACCGCCCCCTATGGTTGGACACAACTTGACAACCTTATCAACAGGGAATACTTTTACCTTTAATACTTGATCACTTCTTTCTCAACATTACAGACATCAGGCTTTCCCTAAACAGACTCATGATTGCTTGACAATTTGCAAATATGAAGCAGGGGCTTTTGAGTAAGTTTGTTAAGGCTCCGACTAAGCTTTTACTAAGTCAAACCTCTGTGTGAAGCACAGAAAAGAGGGCAGTTTCCATGCTATCTTCTGTGTGTATAGTATGAAGATTAGAGAAAGTGGCATGTGGATGACTTTTTTCTAGGAAATTACATTCAGAAACACTGTATGTTTGCTTAATAGATGACAACAGCTCCAAGCCTTTCCCAGAAGACTCTAAAATAACATGTTAAATTCATCTAAAATCTAATACTAAATAACCATTACAACTAATCTTAAATAAGCAGGCTCTGAAACATGGAAACGTAGAGAGAACGCTCCTCTTAGATATATGCTTATACAAAATATCATGTAATCAAAACACTGGTGTAGCAATAGTTTGGAAACGATCACATCATCATATTAATAAATATGCTTGGCTTCCAAAATTTTAAATACATGTGTTGAAATCATACAGTGAAAATATAGTCACATAGTCTGGGAATTTAAAGTATCTTTCATCTGTAAAGGAAAATGGGGAATCCCTTCTATTAAGTTTTATTTGTATAATAATTCAAATATACATACACTCAACATCTGTTCCTGCTGGCTCCAAGGCTTGGGCATTTGTCTCAGCAAGGAGCCCTTTTTCTAACAATGATGGCACTTTAGATTCTATAACAGCAGTTCCACTTAGCACATAAAAACAAACAAAAAAACCAACATTAAATTAAGGTTTTCAAAAAAGTCTTTAAAAATCATATTTATAAAGACCACTAAACTGTTCTAACAACACACATCTTCATCTAGTATAACTACAGCTAAACTGAATTGAAGAGCTAATGCAAATCTTGTCTATCGAAAAGTCTGGAACCCACCCTTTTGGTAAATTGCCAAGTCTTTGTGACTCAAAGTGGGTCTCAATATGAATAGCTAAAGTCTGTATTTCCTACTATTCTGTATATTCAATTGACAATTATTGAGTATCAAAAAGCACTTTTACTGATTAGCAAACCCCATTTACTTACAGAAAAACCCCATAAATATGAAGCTTACTTCAGAGCGAATGAATGCAAGAACAGTTATGACTATTATCTCCGCACTGGACAGGTTATAGCACAAAGCTCAAATACATACTACTAAGGCTAGGGTGGCCATGCTCCAGGGGCCATTTTTACATCATGAACACTCTGGGAGCTACAACCCTTCAACCAGAAATGATCAAAAGTCTACTGTTGTTGCTGTTTGCCTTCAAGTAATTTCTGATTTATGATAAGCCTAAAGTGAATCTATCACAAAGTTTTCTGAGGGCTGAGCGTGTGTGACTTGTCTCAAGTCACCCAGTGGGTTTCCACAGCCAAGCAAGGATTCAAACCCTGGTGTCTAGAGCTGCAGTCCTCCAGAGCCATAGTCCATGCTGACTTACTTCCATTTAAAACAACCCCAAACTCTAACTTCCTTGGATTTTAAAAGATGGATAATTGGCTACAATATCGTGTGCATTGCAAACATTGGGGGGTTGCAGACTGCCAGAAATAGTGCAAATTGAGTCCACTTTTAGGGTTAGGGTTAGTGCTAGGGAATCATGGGAATTGTTTTTTCCCCTGAGACATTGAGCCTTCTCTGTCAGAGAGTTCTGGTGCCACAATAAAATACAGTTCTCATGATTCCCTAGCACTAACCCTAACCCTAAAAGTAGACTCAATTTGCACTATTTCTGGCAGTCTGCAACCCCCCATTGTTTCAGATGAGAACTGCAGCCCCACCCGAAATACATCTGTCTATTTTTTTTAAAATGTCTGAATTCTTCTGTGGGTCACAAAAATTGGCTTCTGGGGGCTACATGCAGCCCCAGCCTCTGGTCTGATTTTCTTGATTTTTCTTATTAATGGGAAAAAAGTGATCCAAATAGTATAGAAGTAGGAAAAAAAATCTCAAAGCTATGTCAGAAGCTGTCAAAACTCTTTAGGAACTTTATCAGTTTGTAACTATAAATATTCAGAAAAGAATAAGGAATATAAATGAACAAGGCTCCATAAGTGCTGAGCAGATGGGGCAGAACAGCACAGACTGAGCCCATGCTATGTTGGCCCTGGTGCTCACCTGGGTTGGTTCCCCAGGTCGATTCAGAGTCAGGCAGGTTTTTATACATCTGTCCCCATGCTGACCTGGGACCCACTACTGATGCTCTTTACCTTGCTGCCTTGTGGCTGTTACTGAGAAGCCTCCTGTTGCTATGTCTGATGCAGAAACGGTGCATCCAGCTACAACCATGTCAGATGTGGCAATGGGGGGGTCTCTCAATGCCAGCCACGGTGCAGCAAGGTATAGAGTGTGGGGCGGGTGGGTGGGTAGGAATGATGACAGCATATAAACAGCAGGACTTTGTCATGGAGATTTCAGGAAACTGTGGCAAACCAGAGTTTCCTGAAATCTCCATGACAAAGTCCTGCTGTTCATATGCTGTCATCGTTCCGACCCACCCACCCGCCCTGCACCCCGCAAACCAGAGATCAAACCGGGGAAAAGGCTGCTCACCCATGTCCAGTCTGGCTGGATTAGGCCTGATCCTTGTCCTGGGGTTTCAGCCTGTATTGTCTGAAATGGATGATGCAAGGCTGGGGAGAACATGGGCCTTTTGGCCCATGCGGATAACCCAAAAATGGTGCTCCACCTGTGGCCTTCCTTCTCTTACATAAATCAAAATCACAGCAGCCAAGCATGTGAACAAAAAAGCTACCCTTTAAAACCAGCTGCTACACCTATTATTTTTCCAAGATATAGTTAAGTATATTCACCTTTCATTAGGAGGCACAAAAGAATCTACAGTGTTCTGAACAGCATTTAAATGGTCCGTCACCAATATGCTGTCCTTAGGATGTATGTCATGTTCTTTTTCAGGCAATCCTATGAACAGAGGTTGCAGTGTTATTTAAAAAAAAAAACAAAAAACTAATGCACACAGCTTTTAAAAAGCAGAGAAAAGACCTTAAGGAAACTCAAATGTTTACTTCTTAAACAGAAATGGAAGGCAAGTTCTGAATTTAGCAGCTGACCATGGGCTAGTTACTGGTATGCTTGACAATCTGCATATAACTAGCTAGACTAACTTAATATTGTGGTAAACTCAGGAGAAAGCATCTGCAACATGTCTTTCTCACTGCTTCTGCTTTCTTCAAATTCCAGTGGGTCTCTGTGTGAGATCTGAACACAGGTCTGATATTTTCTAGGTGGCAAAAGAAAAGATCACTTCTTTTGAAGTTTGTTAGGAGGACTTTGTGTCATTTGTCCAAAGGAAAGGCAGTCACTAAAGGCAATGTTGCTTGTAGATCCTTGCACTGATATATTATTTTTTTTTAATAGAAGAAAACTACTGTATTTTAATTTAAGAGAACCATTGCAACAGATTGCTGTGAAGGAACAATTACACATATTTTTAAAGCAGCAGATCATAATTTGTTTATCTTAAACATTATCTGCAAGACGTGCTGCAGTGTAAATTTCCCGCAGGAGAAGACAGTAACTAACTGGCCTCTGGTTTATTTAATTTAAACCAGCTTTGCTGACATTGGTACCTTCCAATATTCCTACAAGCCCCAAGGGATCTTGGGAGTTGTAGTCCAAAATGTGGGGAGGGTATCATTTGGTTGAAGACAACTTGTTTGGACCCACCCTAACAACTAACTGCCATCTATAACTATACAAGTCAGGAAGTTTGGTGTCTGCTTTTAAAAACACTGCTCTCTTTTAATTCACTTTTCTTTACTCCTGTGTATCAAAGGTGTTTCCTGAATATGTAAATGGCATTTTGTATTTTTCATGGAACTACTTTGCTTGACACACTGAACTACCCAAGTTTACTATTAAAGAAAAAGAAAATACAGTCAAGCCCTCCATATTGGCAGGTGTTCCATTCTAGACCCTTCACCATGGATATTAAAAAGCAAGGAACCTCAAGTCCCATTATTGCCAATGGACACGCAATGTGCACATGACCATAGATAGAATCATAGAGCTGGAAGAGACCACAAAGACCATCCCCCCTCGCTATGTAGGAACTCGAAATCAAAGCATCCCTGACTGATGGTCATCCAGAGGGTTTGCACACATGAACCATCATTGACAATGGAATGGGGCCATCCATGGATGCTCCAATCCATGAATGACTAACCTGCCAATACGGAGGGCCAACTGTAGCAAATAACAGGACCTCCATTAAAGACTCTGTTTCTCTCCAGATACTAGAGATAAAATTGGTGGTAGTATATTTGGCTGCCTCCATTATTTCCTACTATCCCCATTTACCAATGTTAAGAAACCAATGACAAGAATAACTGGAATTCTGATCCATTTCAACACTCTCTTGCTGCCTTTGCCATTATGTCTGTAAGTAATTAGGTCACAGGACACATACCAACTGATTCTGGTGATATTTGTTGTTCCATTTGTAAAGGATCAATTTCAATTGTCTCACTGTCATCCTTCTCAGCTGACCTTGGTATATTTGCAGTGTCTTCAGAAAAAAAATGAGTTGTCTGAGTGGGAACAAAGGGATTACTTCCATAGTTAACTGGTAATTTTGAATCATGACACCCTGAAGTTGGCTGTGCAGACTTGCCACCAGTGTTGTGAGTTTCTTTTGAGGCTTCATTTTTATCTAAATGATCACCTTGTATAAATTCTAATGATAAGTTCATATCTTCATGCTCTTCATGAAGACTGTTCATGGAGAAGGAATGTGTTTTTCTATTCTTAGTCCACATATCTTCCAGTTGTATGTCTGTATTATATTCAGATGAAACTGCACTGTGTTTTGCTTTACAATCTGGCACCTTGAGGAAGAAAAATGACTAGTTATGATAGATAAGTAGCTCAATTTTTCCAGTGAACAGAAAAATTTCTGAACAGAAAAACCATTCAGCGCCCTAAGCTCAGAAGGTGCATACACACAAGACAAAACATATACTTTAAGCACTCAGATATAAGCATGTTGTTTTGGATATGTGAGCTTCTATTACTGAAATTAAGCAACCACACAATAGCTTTGCACATCTGATGTGGGTGTTTCTGAATTAAAATGTTAACTCAAAGAACTTTCACTGTAAAAAAAGTTAATTGCCAGACAAAACTTCTCAATGTTCAGAAACGTGTAAATGTTTACTTGACATTTTACCAGTTGACTCCAGACTGCCTTTCTCAAAGACACAAGAGAAGTTGCAGTTCATGAAGGAGCAAACCCTGCAATTCAGGAACTAGCCCAATTATTTATTTAAGGAGACAAAGCAGGCTGTGCTGGGTTCTTCATAGGAAAAGTCAGGCTCCTCCCAGATCTGTAGATAAGCCACATGTCCCTTGTACCGTGAGTTCCTACATTTGTATTTGTTTGCAACTCCAATGTCCTTTGCTCCTTTGTTCTCTACTCTGCAATTGATTTCTGTACCAGGGGATGATTCCATGGAGACCTGCCTCTTGCCACTCTGAAGTCAATGCAGCAAAAGTTCAGAGATAGCAGAGTGCAAGGAAGGCTCTAGATCAAGAAATCAATACATATTGAAGCAGGCAAATGCAGCTACTTTTAAGCTTCAGAGAAGAAAACACATTACTGACAATTCTATTTAGCAACTTTAACTGTAGTTGCCTTACAAACTGAACACTAGAGGTAGCTTACATTAGATACTCTGTAGATATGCTCTTCTGCTATAATGCAGAACCTGTGCATGGAAGAGAGTTGGAAATGGCATTATGCCCCTGCTTTCTGGGTTTGCCTGACACCTCTTCATTAGACTCCACATTCACTTGCAGCCCATGCATGCAGAACCAAGTGAACTTGTCCCAATTTGTCTTACCCATCCTCTCACTTTTTGAGAAGTAACAATAATGGTTCCATAGACGAAATCTAGATTTGTTTGGTTCTCTACAAGCAGAGCTGGCATCGGTTTCAATTCCATATAGTGCCTACACTTCAGGTAATCAGTCAGGCTGTTATTTTCTCCAGCATTAATTTCTTTCAACTTACTGGATCAATCCATTGTGAAGCTTTGTTTTCTTCCATAAATGATATTTTTGTTTCTTTTGCACGTACAGGTGGTGTAACAGACCTTCCTGGAGATGCAGTTGGTGTAGCTAAAGGAGTAGTGCGAAGACTTGATCTCAGAATAGACTGAGGAGTAAAACCAGGGAAACCAGAGGAAGACGTAGATGTCAAAGCTTTAGCTCTCTAAGGGGAGGAGAAAACATCTTAAAATGGGTGAACTAAAAATCCAGGTTAGCAGAAGTGCTATGTCAGGGGTCCCCACACTTTTTGAGCCAGGGGCTCAAATCTTAGGAGGCCCAGAGGCGCGTGCGCATGCACACTACTCGGGCGCCATTTTGTGTTCCAAAATGACGCCCGGAGTCATGCACATGCGCACGACTCCGGGCGTCATTTTGGAACACAAAATGGTGTCCGGCGTCGTGAGCGCATGCGCACTACTCCGGCACCATTTTGTGTTCCAAAATAGAGCCCAGAGTCATGCGCATACACGCACGATGCTAGGCGCCATTTTGAAACAGAAAATGGCGCCCTGTGTCATGCGGCAGGACCGGTCGCGGGTTGGTTCAAAGGCCTCAACGGGTCGGGTTTGGCCCATGGGCCGTAGTTTGGGGACCCCTGTGCTATGTAGTGACAGGCTTCAGCTTATAAACCAGACAGGCTTGTGAAACCTTCACAATTTTAAATACCTTAACAACAGGGGGTGTTTCCAATAATTTTAATTCTGGTGCTCTTGTAATGTTCTTATGTAGTAATGTTCTTAAGAAGCATCGAGAGTTGGAATGCAATGGACTGGAAAGCATGCAGGAAGCAGAAACTCTTGGTGACACCTGTAAGCTACTCCGAAGGGGTGGTGAATCAAGAGAAACAGACTGAACCACCAAGTCAAGCAATCTGTAAATATTTTAAGAGTTGAAAAAATTAAGTTACTTTATATTAATAAAATCTGCTTCTCATGCTTCTAATTTATGTTTTTATCATTATATGAATAAAAATGTTGTTTTTAATACTACATTGCCGTTTACGTGTCATTTTAGTTTAGTTCCGTATAAGCTTTCTCAAGCATGGAATAGCATTACTAGAACTATATATATAATTTTTATTAATGTTTAATTAGTACAGAAAAATACCAGAAAATACCACAAAGACAATTAAAAAAAGAAAGAAAGAAAAATACATGGAAGAAATCCCTGAACAAAAACAACTAATAAACTACTCTCCCTCAGCTAGCTTCCTGCACTTAACTTACTGGTTATTTAATTTAAAGTTTCTCCTCTCCTGATTTAATTATATACACATTCTTTTCTCATATACAGACAAGAACTCATTCTTAAATATCAGAACCTAAAGTTGAACTCTTTAATTTTCAAAAGAGTCTACAAATAAAATTTAATTCAAAGCAACTATCAATTGTATGTTACAAATTCACCAATAAATTCTCAGCTATACAACTATATGCAAGTATTGCTGCTCATGTCACTAGATCAGGAAAGCACCCCAAGGTTATAAATCCCTACTGAACTTTAGGTGTACTTCAGATTTAAGAATTTTACCTGGAATATTTTCGTAATGGTTTAGTAACTGGTGTCCCAACAAATGGATCAGGTAACTCCGTATTAATGTAGGACATGCTAGGTGGTGGTTCTTCACTTCTAGATTTGGAAAACAGGTGAGAGGCAAAATTCATAGCAGAAATGTTATTCATATATGAATTTAAGGATTATTTCCTCAACATTAAAAACACATATGGTAGTTTAGCTCACTGTAGAACTATGGGAGCCTGCTCTACAAAATGGACAAATGTTTCTATGATTGAAAGGCACACTTACAGAATACCAGGCTACTATTAGTGATTAATAGAAGCAAAGTGAAGAATTTTGATCACTGGTTTGATGTTCCTATGTATTTTAGCACTGACAGTGAGCAAAACAAATTAGTTATTCCCTAATGTAACAAAAAGAATACTTACACTTCATTCTGAAATGATTTATTTTTCTGTTCAGTTCCCACCCACACCTCTCCAATTTTGGACAGTACATTATTGATGAAAGTTGCTTTTGTAACTACATTCCCTGGAGCAACATGCTTTGCAACTGCTGATAAAGGCTTTGGCCTCAAAACTATGAAGGAAAAAAAGAAGGAAAACCAATTATTAAAACTGACTTTTTAAAATTTTGTTTTAAGAATAAAAAGTCACCAATCTGCACTGAAATGAAAGGCTTACTTTCCCGCCGTATTGAAGACGACAAATGGTAGGGCTTGGCTCGCTCTGCAGCCAGCTTCCTTTGTACCCTGGGAAGGACTTTCCCGTATTGGTCTAATATAGAGTTTCTGACAACTGACCTCTCTTTCCATTGGGGATCACGATCATTCTGATTAACAGAGCAGTGAGGAGAAATTCTAAATGAACATTTCACATAAACAACTGAAAGATACCATTACTTTTTAAAAATAGTCTTTTAACATTGCTTACACTGTAAAGTGAAAAACGCTGATTAAAAAGTAATCATTTAGGAGTCTAGACAAATTAGATTTTCTACCTAACTTTTCAGAAATAGATCAAAGCAAATTTTCAGGGCAAGCAGACCATCTCTCATACTCACATGAATATTAAAGCTTACCATGAGATTATTCTTCAATGACTGATTTAACTGCAGTGCAGGAATATAGTTTGCACGTTGGAGGTAGTGTACTAATAGGAACTCGTGATTGTTAACACCAGCACTTGTCTGCAAGAACTTCTGTAAACACTCCTAGAAAAGATTTAGAATATTATATTTCTTTTCTACAGTAATTAGGGTCTAATTATGCAAAAACATAGTGCTTATATTGTGGTGTTTGCATAGTTATGTGTTATAGTGCTTTCAATTGCTTTTTCAGGAATAGAAGTGTATTTTGAGAATCTATTTATGCCACAGCTTACCTGTTCAGTTTCTGTGAAGGGTAATTTCAGCAGATCCTCCATGAGCCCCAGTTCCTGACAGATTTCATATACATGTTTGAGCATCTCCTCTACGTTTAACCTAGTAGAATGTTGTCGCAATACATTCCAAGCTTCCACCATACAACTGAAATTGATTTTTGAAATGCAGATTAAAGCTGTGATAGATTTTCTACATAAAAATTGCACTACAACTACTGTAATACTAAAAGTATTCCAAAAGTTTAGGAAATATCTCCAATGCGTACTACTAAAAATGAACCATCATTTGATAATAAGTTACATTTTTAAAAAACTGGGGAGTATTTTTATTCATGAACATTGCAGCTTAGCATTTAAAAGAACAAAGAAAGAATTTGCTATCTATGTTTTACCTGTTAAACAGCAAGACAGTTAAGTGAAGCATAACTTCACTGCTGCTCATCATGGATGGTTTCATTGTTTGCACATATCGGAGGGCTCTCTTGTGCTCTCCTTGACACATCAAAGCTTGAATTATCCTCATGTGTTGCCAAGACAATCTGATTGTAGCTGGATGAAACAGATAGGCCAGAGAATTCTGCAAAAGTCCAAGATGACAACTAGAATGCAAACAACACTGGCAATCTATAATTTCATTATCCATATTGAGGACCCAGAGAAATCCATGAGGCCCAAATGACTGCTGCCCTTTCCTTTCCATATTGGACCCCTGAACCTAACAGTCTGTCACTCTATAGGTTAACCTTTATAACTGTCTGCTTGGAATAGGAATGAGTTACATGTATCTTCCTGTGCATGCGATCCTTTGTCTCTTGCCCTATTCAAATTACACTTTAATGAGAACCAGAATTTATGCAGAATCCATGTGGTTAAGAGCTGTATTAAAATGAAAGTGCTGTACCGTAGCAAGCCTTAAGAAGCAGGAAAGTTGGACAACTCAAGCATTAAAACTAATAACCAATGAACATGTCCAGTATTGATAGTATTATTGTTAAATATTCTTCTGCTTTGAAACTGGTATACACCAATTCCATATATGAGGTGGGCACCTTTGGCTGAGCTGGTGGCCAATCCTCCCAAAGCCACCAGGTCCTGCACCATCAAAATTCAATAGCAGAATTAGATTGATTCGTTTGAGAGAGCAAATGACTATGGGCCTTTACAGACTGCCAGAAATAATGCAGCTTGAGGCCATTTTTAACTGTCCTGGCTCAGTGCTAAAGAATCATGGGAATTGTAGTTTATTGTGGCACCAGAGCTCTATGACAGAGAAGGCTCAATGTCCCAGAAAAAAAATACAATTCCCATGATTCCTTAGCACTGAGCCAGGACAGTCAGTGGCTTCAAGCTGCATTATTTCTGGCAGTCTGTAAAGGCCCTATATCTCACTACAGAAGTATTATGTTTTTCAAAGATATAGTCATGTCAGACTGTTCTAGCATAAAAAGGAAAAAGGTAGGGAAGGAAAGAAGGAATGTAGCACTATCTTTAAGGCTAACTAATTTATTTCAGCAAAAACTTTCACAGATTTCAATCTAATGGACTACAATATAAAGCTGTAGGTATTTAACAACAACTACATGCTTGTGGGCATAGGCTCTGAATCTAATTGAATACAGATTTTATGCAATTTAGGAGACCTAGGTGTACCCTAAAGCAAAAGAGAGAACTGGAAGCACAGACGTCTAAGTTATCATAATGGAGTCACAACCATCATAGTACCTACTTTGATTCAAAGTAATCTACATAAGATACTGGTGGAGAAAGTGCAGGCTGAAGGCCACATGCAGCACTTGGAGCATGTATTGATCCTCCAGGCTCCTGGTGGAAACCCCCCCCTTCCACACACATCAAATAAGCCAAAATGAACCCCAAACTGCTATAAAATTGTGGCAGTTTTGTTGATCTATGCCCCCCCATCACACACTACCCTGTCACTCCTCTAAAATATCAGTCATTTTAAAATGAAACTGTACATGACATCATGTCACATCCAGATCTGGAGTGTCAGCAGGCTGCTGGAAGGGGATAAGCAGTAAAAAACAAAACAAACAAACAAACACCTGCTACTGCTAGTGTAGTTGTCCTTCTCTGGCTTAAGATTTCTGTTCACTTTTCACTAACAGATATTTAAGAACTACAATTGATGTACAGCCCACTATTGTACCTAAAACAGGACAACTTACATCAAGACACATGGCCCATTGGCAAGTAGGGTTAGAATCCTGTTGGCACACTACACTAGTGGTTGCAGTTTTTTTAAAGAGTCATGCAGCAGTGCGGATGGAAGGCAGGCAAAATGTACTGGCTCCTAGCAGTCCATGTCTCCAATGTCTTCTTCATGGATGCTGAACCCATGCATAGACAGTGGCAGCAGAAGGCAGACTATGGGAGCAGCAGCCATGAAGAAGACATTGAAGAGATGGGCTGCTTGGAGCTAGCAGATTTTGTCATCTTCCATCAGTACTGCTGTAATAGTTGTGTCTCACGCTACAGTGCCAACAATATTTGGGAGTGACAGCTGGTATCAGCCGATTACTATGATCCCAAGCACTGTATTAGTTCAAAAGGCATTATACCACACTCACTCAAACCAGTACATTGGTAAGTAGAAGAGAAGTCTTTAAACTCCATCAAATTAAACAAGATCCAGTTAAACCTAATGTGATTGGGTTTCAGACTATAGACTGTTAGCAATAAAAGCTTTTAGCTATGTGTATTAATTAACTAGACATCCCTTATTTTCCCTTCATAGCCATTTATTCACTTACCTCATAGTCACTGTGATCCAAACACCAAAAGCCTTGGATTAGGTTAACCAGGCCTACAGGAATTGCAAAGGCAGTTGGGAAAGAGTCCACTGACGTATCAGTTCTGTTTGGACAGGAATGCATGATGTCCAATAGTAAATAAATTGTCTGATTAGAAACATTAAGGCCAATGATCTAGTTATAAAATTATATATTCTGCAATTTTCAGGTAATACAATCTCATTTCTCATTGAACATGAACACATATATATTCTTTTGTCAGTATGAATTACAGAATGAAACTTTCTAGGCTAGTAAGTCATCTTATGCATGTTGATGGCTTTTTCCTTCACTCCACAGCTCCAAGTAATTTCACTAACATTTCATGAAAGTTCAAAGCTATGTTCAAAAATCAAAGTGCTACAGAACCTATTCAAGAACTGCATGGATACTTGTGTAAGGTGTGGAACACAACTACTATCAAATGAAAGGCAGAGGAGGGCTGGAAGACCAACATGTAGACTAAGGGGTGAAACAGATCGCTGGGGTGGGGTGGGGTGTGCAGCAACCAAACCGTGCGGCCCCAATCTGGCCAGCTTCCACCTCAAATAGGAGTGGGAAAAGGCCACCTCTTTCCCTCTAAAGCCAGTTTTTTGGCTAAAAAAATGCCATGCCCCTAAGCAGGATAGAAGCCAGCCTGCGTGTAATCACTGGTGTAGCTTTTGTCCGGCTTGGGGGTGTGGTGTTTACCAGATTAACCGGGCTGTCTGTTTTGGCTCTAAGATAGATGTAATCAGGAAAAGGGTAAAAGAATCATTCTTACAGAGGAAAACAGGAAAAGAATAAAATTGAGCTTTGGTCAGAAAATAAAAAAACTGAAAAGAACAGGAATGGAGTATTCAAGAATATTCTGCAATATCATGTGATTCCTGCCCCTGTCTGGTATTGCAGGGATTAATCTAGTGTGTAGATTGTTCCTCTGCATGTTCCAGAGCAGGAGTAGGCAACCTTTTTGAGCCGGGAGCCGGGTTGCTGTCCCTCAGACAATTGGGGGGCCGAAGCACCAAAAATAAATAAATAAATAAATAAATAAATAAATAAATGCACACTCTCTCAGCCCCAGAAAAGCCATGGCAAAACCCCTGTGGAGATTTTGCCAAGAAAACTCCAAGAACAAGTAATAACAACAATAATCAATATCATCATGGTGGGCGGCGGCGGCAGGACCGGCCTGGGGCCGGTTCAAAGACCTCAGGGGGCCGCATCTGGCCCCCGGGCCTTAGGATGTCTACCCCTGTTCCAGAGAATACACAGTTGTACATAGTACTACCTAATGCTTAACAACTGTTCAAAGACAAAAGCCAGTTAAAATTAGTCAATGTCTGCTTTTGGTGGCTAGCGAAGTACCTTCTTCTTTCACAGTGACATGAAGTTTTGGAGGCCTAGATCAAATGCTGTGGAAGCTACTGCCTCTTCCTGGCTGCTCTAAACTATAAGGAAGGAGTATTATCTTGAAAGCACAGTCACAAAAAGGAAAACAAAGCAATGAACCATCATGCTGATTTTCAAGCTGTACCACCGCTCAGCATGAGTCAGATCCCCCTTTACCCTTCTGTAGGTATTGGAGAAAGGCAGTGAATCACTGTCTTGTGTTAAGAAGTGGAAAAAATTGCAAATCAGAATAACAACTCATGATACCAAAATGTCTCTGAGGCCCACAGTGAAGAATAAAGAACTAACAAAATGTCTGACACACACATACACACACCCCAAACAATGTAAGGTTATTTCAACCTGATTTAGCAACCAAGTAGTTTTTGAAGATGCTATGTTCCGATGAACATATTATAAACAAGGGTTAAGTCCAACAATAATGTGTGGAATTGTTTTATTATTTAGGGGGTGAGAGGAAAGAGAAGTGAAAACTGAAGTTTTTACAGCAGAATTTTACTTATTTGAGAACTTCCTTTATTGTATCCAATTGATGCACAGCTGAAGAACTGGCCATTATATTCTTTATATCATGTCACAGCAGTGTTAAGGATTGCATCCTTCAGGGTATCAACTGCAAGCTCCCTGATGTGGTATCCCCTACAAACCTTTGCCAAAGTTTTCTGCAACAATTACAGTTGGCCCTCCATTTTTGGGGGGGATCCATTCCAGACACACACCATGGTGAAAATGGAATACCGTAAATATTCAAGCCCCATAGGCTTGAATGTGGGCATGCACCTGCAGGCAAGTGCCCCATTTTATACCCCTCTGTTTCCGCCAATGAATGGCGAGGATCACAGACCTCAAGTCCACAAAAACGGAGGGACAACTGTATACACATTTGTGCAACCACTCAGAGATCTGTACACTTTCAACCTCAAAAGCCTCTATGATGTTCTGCAGAAACAATAGGTGCTGTCATTTCTGCTATCAGTAACACCCTTAATACTGAGTTCAGAAATGTTAGTCATCTGTAAATATAAGGTTAATTTTCTATTTTAAAACAATATTGCAATGTTTTAACAACACAATCCTATGTATATTTATTCTGAAATAAACTTCACTGTATTCAGTATAGGCTACTCATAGGCCCAACATGACACAAGTAGAGCAGGATAACTGATTTTTATGGCTAGCATGAGCTTTCCTACCAGCAATAATCAGATTCTGCCATCACTGGAGAAACTGCACAGGGCAAAATGGCCAATGAAATGAAAACCTAGCTTCACGTCACCCTTGCAAAAGAACTCTGTTGTTGTGTAGCTCCAAGTTGTTTCTGACTTATAGCAACCCTAACATAATTGAAGTTCTCCCATCATCTCTCTGTCACAGCTTCACAACTGGACTACCTAACTGGGAAATCATTCCATCAATCATCAAATAAATAAATAAATAAATAAATAAATAAATAAAAATCATTCCATCAAAACCCTGTCACCAGGTTTTCTTGGCAAGATTTGTTCACAGGGGAGTTTGCCATTGCCTTTCTCTGAGACCAAGAGATTGTGATTTGCCCAAGGTTATTCAGTGGGCTTCCATGGCCAAATGGGGATTCAAACACTCATCTCCAGGTCCAATATCCCAACCACTACATCATGCTGGTGTGGCATTTGTACAGCTTAACGCTAAGTACAGCGCGCCTGTGCCATAAGCGAGTTTGCCATATGTGAACTCAAGGTCACGTGGACGGTGAGCTGCGTTTTTTTTTAATGGCATGCACACGCAAGAGCACGTGACCACTAAAATCAGTGGGACTTGAGGTCCTGTGGTATTTTCCTTATTGGGGGTGGGTGGGTTCCAGATTCCTGCGTAAAACAAGGGTCCACTGTACTATTTATCTAAAACTAAAGTCCGCAACATACTGCAGAACTAATCCAGTTTGAGACCAGTTTAACTGTCCTGGCTCAGTGCATGGAAATCCTGGGAATTGTAATTTATTATAGCACCAGACTTCTCTGTCAGGCAGTTAAAGCAGTCTCAAACTGGATTATTTCTGCAGTGTGTTTTGGACCCAAGTAGCTGAGATACAGTGAGATGAGATGCAAGGGATGCAGTGGCTCAAGTGATTAAGATGCTAACTCTGTTGAGTGCAAAATCGGCAGGTTGGCAGTTCGAGGCCCGGGTGCTGCATGATGGGGTGAGCTCCTGTCACTAGTCCCAACTTCTGCCAATCTAGCAGTTCAAAAGCATACAAATGCAAGTAGATAAATAGGGACTTCAGTGGGAAAGGAAACAGTGTTCTGTGCAACCATGTTGGCCATATGATCAGAGTAGTCTGACAACGCTGGCTCTTTGGCTTAGTAATGGAAATGAGCACCGCCCCCTATAGTCGGGCACAACTTGACAACCTTGTCAATGGGGAATACCTTTATCTAGCTGTGTTCAGTGGGGCTTTTTTTGTGCTTCACAAACAACTAGAACAGCAGCATGTTCTTTATGGTGAAATACTATACTGTATTGTTTATGAAGAATCTTCAACAGAAAAAAAGAGAAGCAGCTAGAAGATTAGAAGTTCCAGTTTTCTCTGGTCAACAGCAATCAAGCAGCAGGGATATGTAGTAAGGGGAGACTGATATTTTGTTTGTTTGTTTCTTGGCTTGCCAACCAGCTAGTTACCAAACCGCCCAGAGAGACCGAGTAGCTGAGTAGTTACAGGATTAACAGAAAATTTTGATAGAACTGATTTTTTTAAAAAGCATTTAGCAAGCCTCCATTCTAGGTAGGGAGATGGTAGGAAAACATGTGGGGGATGGTAGGAAAACACTCAAATTTTGCAGCACAAAACTTTGTAATAGGTCTGGATGTGATACTAGTTTTGTGTGTGTTTATGTGTGTGGTTAACATACCTCTGTCCCCCTGAGTTGACAATTGTTGTTTGTAGATTTCACTTCCTTGCTTTTGGGCTAAACGGTTGTTCTAACACTACACTAAATTTTACAGAGAACTTTTCTCCACCAAATTTAGAAAGGCTAACTCAGTACCTTGTGATGATGAACTATTATGTTTTAAGTCTACAAAAGGATACAATTGCATGCTTGTAGAGTTCTTCTGTACTTTCTGACAAGTAGAGATCAAGCAGTGCCTATAACACATAACATACAGTCAGATATGTAATTTGTTAAAGTTTAGCAAACCTTTATTAATCACACTTACATGTAATGTAGGAGGAGGATATTTGTCTGTTCCCCCATCATCTCTCTGCCAGAGCTTCACAACTGGATCACCTAACTGGGAAATCATTCCATCAATCATTAAGCAGTCAGGGTTCCATTTGCCTCTACAACAAAACAAAAAGAAATAATATACAAAACAATTTAATTCCCAAGAGTTAAAAGGAAATGGAAACTTTCTATTACCTAATGGATTGTGCGATCTTCTATCTCTACATATACAAAAATCCATCACAAAAATTGAACTAGTTTGGTCTGTAAGCTCTGTAGAAGAGTATAATTCTTATTTTTCAAAATAGTAAGTGGCTGGATACTATTTACCATGCATTTATCATTTTATTATATGCTGCAACAGCTCTGTTAGGATAGCTTGCAATTTACAGTTTAAAAAACAGTGTAACAGTGTAACAAAACGAACAGGACAATGTATTTTTAAACATAAAAATATTTATATAAAGATATTAGAAGAGTCAGATATCCCTACGCAAATATCAGCCATTTAAAAGTGCAAACCTACCCCTTATGCTGTCTTGTCTAGACCATTCTGTTATCACCTTGATAGCAGCAATATGAACAGCCACAGACAGCAAGTGAAAACTTATTAAAAGTTCTGAAGTCTAAAAGAGCCCTCACCTGGATAACCGCTCCAGTTTCTGACGACAGCCAGCATAAAAACGTTGTATATGTTGGTAATTATAGAAAGGCTTTGACAACGGTGTATCTTCATCTAGCCATGAGATGAACATTCATTTTAAAAAGAGATAAAAGCACTTCCAGTTGAATATAAAAGTAGACTATCTTTCTGCTTTGAGAACAAGTACTTCAACCATGTTTAAGTATAGAAATACTTAATGTTGTCACATTTTATTTTTTCCCTTTTTATTTTGTATTTGAAATCCTCAAACCTTACTTCTTTCTTGACATTACAAATAAAAACAAATTTGAAAATATAAAATACAAATGATAGAACATCATTTCAAACCTTCAAAGAGTCCTTTGCTCCTTTTACAAACTTACATACATAGATATCTACCCATTACCACCTCTTTCATATTTGTCATAAATCTCCTTCCCCAATTTGTTTACTTCGTTACACTTCATTATTTTCTTATTCATCTTATTAAATACATTACGTTAAAGTATGTTCTACATCCACAAAGTACTTCCAAACCATATTAAGGACATATGTTACGACTCGTGTATAAGCTATAAAAAACGTTCTTGACTTATAAAAGCACATACTAATAAACACTGCAGTGTTCTGTGCTCAATACCCTAATATATAAGATTTGAACATTTCTCTTTCCATAATTTTATGATAGGAAGCCAGTCCTCTTCCACTTTCTTCAGTGACTTATTTTGAATCAAACTAGATAGCTTATCTAATTCTAACATCTCCATCAGTTTAATTAACTAGTCATCTGTTGTGGGCACCTCTACCTCTTTTCACCTTTTTGCATAAGGGCAGCAGTAGCCATGTACAATATTAGTCTCCAATATTAATGTTCATAATTCCTATTCAAAACTTCAGTTATATTTAACAAAAAAGTTCTGCTTTCAAGGGAAAAGAGCATTCGATAATATTTGAAATTGCAGAATGTATTTTAGACCAGAATTTCCTGGCTACCAGGCAAGACCACCATATATGAAAAAATGATCCTATGTTTGATTTACATTTCCAACATTTAACATTCATGGATTTATAAGTGGTGTCAAATACCTTGCGTAACATCTTTAAATGATTTTCTTTAAGGTCTTGAGCCAATGTGATTTTTTGTGTTACTGAATGCCCAATATTTTTTGCCCACTTAATCACTGATTTGTTAATAATTTCCTTTTTCCATGTTTAAACAAAGAATTAAACCATATAGTTTGGCTATTTGATGTCTGGTTTCTCTTAACATTTATTTTGTCTCTCTCTTTTTCCTCCAAATCAAAGTTTTCCAAATGTTGTCACATTTTAAAGAATTGAGCTGTCCTTTGCACTTGACTGGGGATAGGGAAAGGGAGAGGAGGAAAGACTTCCACAACCAGGATGCTGCCACTGAAAAAGCCCTATTTTACAGCACCATCAAGCATTTCTTTGTAATGGAGAAAGCCAAACAGGATTTTCAGATACACGGTGTATCTCCTCCTCGTACTCCAGCAAGGCTAAAGAAAGAGACAGCTACAGAGAGACACTGGAGAATGAGGAGGAGAGCTGCAACTGTTGCTTGAAGGCAGAAGCAGGCAGCAGGCAGCCCCATCACCGCTGCTGTTGGAGTTGGCTGCAATTACTGAGTATTCCAGAAGACTTGGGTTAAAGAAGAAGAAGAAGAAGAAGAAGAAGAAGAAGAAGCTTTGACTGGACTTTGGGCTTCAGTGGTAGAAGCAGTGGGGAGAGG
>CM034701.1:336322682-336334939 GCA_020142125.1 Phrynosoma platyrhinos
AAACAAAATCTGTAGATGCTCAAGTCCCATTAAATACAATAGCATAGTGAAATTGTGTCCCTTATATAAAATAGCAAAGTCAAGGTTTGCTTTCTGTAATTTATATGTTATTGAAATATTTTCAAACCATGGATGGTTGAATCTGTGAATAAAGAATCTGTGGATATGGAGGGCCAACTCTACAATAGTTCAATGACAGGAAAAGAGCTCCTAAAACACCACCCAGCCATCGCTCTCCTGGACCAATAGTATGCGGGAGATCTGGGATCCCAAAACCATGGGATGTAAGTGTGAGTCTCAGAGCTTTGAAGTTGGGCTTGTGCAGTTGGTGGCAACAGAAGCCCAGTGGAGATATATTTGCATAGATTTCCATTTTACCAATGATTATACAGGATCTTGGCCAGTATCCTCAAGTTTGAGCCATATGCCATGTATAAATTTTTTTGAACCCTCGCCCCCCCCCAAATCAGCTGGAACATGCACACATCCAACGAACATATTACATTTTTGTTGGTTATATTTTCTCTTAACTTGAGGCTTAAAGCTACTCAAAACAAATGTTCCACCTCATGTGAACAAGTGTTCTGGCTCTGGGTATTTGGGCATTGTGGAATGCCCTTGATTCTGAACCAACAAACACTCTTGCGGCATGAGTGATTTTTAAATCCAGCAATATGCTGAATTTAGAAGGTTAGAAAATACCCCAGGTTAAGACATTCATAGGAAGGCATTTTTAATACTTGCCTGGACAAAAGTTAAATTGTATTTTGTTCTATTTATACAAAATTTATATAACACCTTATGAACAATTAAGTGAGTGTATTCTGGTTTTGTTTGTTTTTTGGCAGCTAGGTATTAGAATATCCTCAAAAATAGTTTCATTTACTGGACAAGTTAGCTAGTTAAATAAATTTTTGCAAGAATATCTAGCTGACTATAACTGCACTATGGTAACATACTGTATATACTCATGTATAAGTCTAGAAATTTTAGTCAAAAAATTGACCCCCAAAAAACAGAGTCAACTTATCCATGGGTCAATGTTAGTACTGTACTTTAACTCTTTAAAAAAGAACCATCCTTTTAAAGGCAAGAATATGACCTGTCCTGGAAGCACTGACAAACCTCTATTCTCTCATCCATCCAGTCTTTAATGTGAGTTCAAACAGTGATGCCTGTTGGAATTTTGTAAGTTATTTGGAATTGTTTTCCTTCACTTCATCCTTTAGATCCTTGGTTACATTGCCCTAAATTTTACCCTCAACTTATCCACAGGACATATCAAAATCCATAATTTTGCCCCCAAAACCTGCCCTCGACTTACACATTATAGTCAAGTATATACGGTAAGCACATCTATGCAGATGAGATCAATGATCCATCTGACTGTTCATTGTCTATTGTTAACTGATAGGTGCTTCAGAGCAGTTTTACATGCTACAGACCTTGTACCATTTGACAGGAAAGTATGTCTGAGGACAGTGTTGACAATAATCATAATGACGTCTCAGTCTGAGTTTCTAGAGTATGCTTGCTGCACATGGGTCTCTCCAACAAGCACTACAGTGTTAATAACAGAGACACTAATAAACTCTTCAAGCTGTTCTCTTTTATATAACTCAAAGCAATTGTTAAAAGTTTATAATACCAATATAATCTCTTGGCCAATCTCCAAGATATTACACTCAGATCTCTGCTTTTCTAGGCATGATGCAAAGGGATCTTATCATATTGCTAGCTGACTGTTTTCTTTATAAGCATCAGTTCTGAGATTAGTTTATGCTTTTTGGAAGAGGTCTAACTAAAGATTATACAAATTATGTATTAGGAACTGTCTCACATTTTAGTTATTCTTGAGAGTAATTGGAATTACTGTGAATTGGTGTGAAATGTCCACCGGGCCTAGACTAAGAGGAAGAGTCCTCCCCACTCCATCTGCCTTGGTCCAGGCCTCAGAGGGAGAGAAGAGCCGCTTGACTTGATCCCCTTCCCCACCACCATTCCCTTCTCCTTTTGTGTCATGTCTTTTTAGATTGTAAGCCTGAGGGCAGGAAACTGTCTAATTAACCACTGTAATTTGTAAGCGGCTCTTAGGGCCTTTGTGGCTGAAGGGTAGGGTATAAATACTCAAAATAAATAAATAAATGAAAAGCAGAGACTGCGGTGTGTGGTTACGGATGTGTTTTATTATCTGTATACTTGCAACAGACTATTACTATAACACCTATATTGCCAACACATGAACAGGAAAACTTACATGCAAGTTCAGCTTTCATCCTAATTATTTTATAAAGTGTACACATTTCAAGACTCAAATAACCCCAACTACTTTCAGCCTCAGTCCTGATGATCTATTTACATATTTGTTTAATATACACTCTTAACCTAGACCTTTTCTTAAAGTCTATTCAGTTGAAGAGCATGTTTAGGATACATCCTCCTCACTCAGATACTTTCACAAAAGATAGCATAATAATGCTAGCCACCTATAGTAATAGTCTGTTTCAAGTGTACACATAATGAAACATACCCACAAGCACAGAGATCTCTGCTTTTCACACTAATACTCTAGAAGCTTCCTCACTACTTTAAAAACAAGCTAGATATATTTTAAGCTCAGTGATACTCTAAGAAAATGGTATTTAACAGTGTTCTATATCCCTACTGAGATTCTAGAGTATATATACATGTAGTTGTTCATAACTTAAAGGTACAACAATTTTGATACAGTATTACATTTTTAAAAAATTATGGAGAAACACAATGTTTTGAACAGTCTTCACCGGAGAAAGGGATTTTATACAACTAAACTTTTTAAATGAGTTCTATACTGACCTTCATTAATGCCATCTTCTCTATCAATATGGCTTCGAAATTTTTCTACAGTTTGGCAACCGATTAATTTGGTGTTGCTACTCTGCCCCCTCAAAGAGAAAACTCCACACGTGAGGTCCAAACTGTACCTTTCTTCACAGTATTCCAAACCCTGTGGTGAGAAAGAACCACAATAACTAGAATGAAAATATTGACTCCTACTGAATTCAGCAGCCATATTTTTTGATTGCAGAGATCTTAAAGTCTTAGTCCTTACTAAAGACTTGAAATTTTTACTAATACTAACACTATCAGTGTTAAGTAGAAAGATTTATGAGGTTTAAGAACTGCTATGCATTTAACAAAACAGCAATGGTTAAATTTAATATCCAAAGTACAAAGAAGCCAGCATGGTTTAATAGTTTGAGCACTTAACTATGACTCTGGAGACCAGGTTGTAATCCCAGCTTGGCCATGGAAACCAACTGGGTGACCCTGGGCAAGTCATACACTCTTAGCCTCAGAAAACCTCGTGATAGGGTAGCCTTAGGGTCACCATAAGTCAGAAACAACTTGAAGGTACACAACAATGAAAAACCACTTTCCAATTATGATACAGAACCTCCAAGTTTAATATTGCCTTAAAGCAGGGTTAGGAAACTGGAATGAGGGAACAGAACTCATCCTTCCCACTGCAAGTTGGATGATATCAAGGTGTGTGACCCAGCTTGTCTGAAACCTACCAAGAGCTGGACAGAGTATCTTGGTGGGCCACGTTAGGTCTAAGAGTCAATGGTCTCCCTGCCTCACTTTCACTCCTTGGACTAGGACGGCGCTCTTCCTGCAGTTTTTCACCTTCCTATAACAAAGGCTCTGCCAGTATTTGAACCCTTTTCTGACTCTGTTTCACCTTCCCATCATGAAGTCTCTGCCAGATTTTAAACCCCTTTGCCACCAATCTACCTCAGGGAAGAGCAGCAGAAGGAGCAGGGCAAGGAGGTGTATCAGCAGGAAAAGGGTCTAAATTCCATCAGAAGCTTCCTTGTGTGAAGGAGAGAAACAAAATGAGGCAGGATTTAAAGTCTGGCAGAGGCTTCCTTGTGAGAAAGTGGGAAAGCAGGAATTTAAATTCTGGCAGAGACTTCCTTGTGAGAAACAAAGTGATTTAGGCAGCAGCTTTGTGATGTGAAAGAGTGAGGAAAAAGTTTAATTCTGACTGTGGCTATATAGTGGGATTGACCTCCATGGGGGACGGACACATCGACTTGTCCAGGTCTTGCCACTGCAGCCTCTAGTACTGTCCTGGGACCACTTCTCAGCCTGGCCATTGCAGGTTAAAAAAAAATAAGTAAATGTTTCTTTATTTCAATCCACAGTTATTCAAATTTGAGGATATAAACCTGTAAACACCAATGGCCCACGGTACTTATCCTGCAGCCTTATCAAGGATGTACAATACCAAAATGAGAACTCAGGCTAGTACTAATCTAATGCTCCACACACAATCAACTATTATGCATCGGCTTTGCTTTTTCATAAATACCAAGCCAAATTAAATGTACCTCAAGAAAGAGGTTGCACCTGATTTTCAATCCATTATGCAGTGTTATCATATGTTTACAGTTGGCCCTTCCACATTTGCAGCTTTGACTTTTGCAGCTTTGATTATTCACAGGTTTTATTAATATGTTCTCTCTAGGAATCTCTAGGTCAACGCCTCCAGCGTGACTCTATGGCCAACTTCCACCAGAGGTTGCTCTGGAGGACCTAGCAATTCCTAGAGAGAACACTTACTGAGCATTTGCAGGCTCTCCAGCACGATTCTGTGGTCAACTTCTAGAGGACGTTGACCACAGAGTTGCTCTGGAGGACCTAGAGATCACTAGAGAGATGTTCTTTCAAGTTAAAAAAAATATATTTGTTTTTTTTCCCCCCACAGATATCCTGTGTCCCTAAACCTCACCAAATGTGGAGGGCCCACAATAATTTTATTTGCTTTCATGTTTTAAGAAGGCAAACTAGATGCTGCAAAGTAAGATCTGAGTGGATCTGAGACTGGAGAATGCATAAAAAGCAAACATAGGAAGGAATAGGCAGCATCTAACTGTTTACATTTGCTAGTGAAAAACCTCTGCTGTACTGATTTCCTTCTCCATGCGCTCCAAACCTGCTCCAGAGGTTTTGGGCCACCACTGAGGAGCAGACTGAGAAGTGGTAAATGGGAAACTGCAGGGGATTAGAGGAAATTGGGTCACACATCTCTGATGTTTTCCAGCCTGCAGGAGGTATACAATGTGGATTTAGCTCAGTAAAAACGGTTGATGGCTTTACATCTAAAATATATGTACGCACACATCATAGTTCAGCTATATACAGAGTTGTATAGATAACAAAAGATTGTAATCATGTAATCCCAACTAGTTTGATAAAACTCTTATTTGTTGTTGGTGTTGTGTGCTTTCAAGTTGTTTAAAACTTATGGTGACACTAGGATGAACCTATTATGGGTTTTTTTGGGGGGGGGCAAGAGTTGTTCAGAGGCAATTTGCCATTGCCTTCCCGAGGCTGAGAGCATGCAACTTGCCCAAGGTCACCCAGTGGGTTTTATGGCTGAGTTGGTACTTGAATCCTGGTCTCCAGTCATACATAGTTCAACACTCAAACCACTATGCCACGCTGACTTTCTATACTCAATTTTAATTTAGTCTCTAAAATCAAAGGAACCACATTAAGTATAGGTGCTTTTAGATCAGGAGTGACAATTGCAGAGAATGTCAGAGCCATTTTTCATCCTTGTGGCAGGCTGCACCACCCAGGAAAATCAGATGAAAATAAAAGCAGAAATAACTTCTGGTTTTCATCCCTGTTTTTCCCCCAACCTTTAGGGATTTGGAAATCATTTTAAGCCAGGGGTAGGCAACCTTTCCCCTTTAAGGGCCAAGGGACTTCAACTCCCAGAATTCCAGGAGCCATTGGCCAACATGGGACTATTGGCCAACATGGCTGAGGCTTCTGGGAGCTGAAATCCCTCCGCCCTTAAAGGGGAAAGGTTGCCTACCCCTGATTTAAGCTATCTCCTACTCTCAGGAGTGGTGAATTAACAATATGGGACAATTATCTGATTTTTGGGGTATGGTGGCTTTAGGAGTGCTAGAAAATTTTCGGGGGCCACATGTGACCCATGGGCTATAGTGTACCCCTAGTTATAGATGAACCTATGAAACAATGTCATGTTTTTGTATAAAAATACTTTACCTCATACATGATTTGTCCTGATGCCAAACGTCTTCTGTCACTGAAGGCCAACTGCAGCAGATGTAAGCTAACAATATCACCTTCACTAGAATACAATAAAATAAGTTAAGATTTTAGTGTAGGACCTAGATAGATTTGCTACTATTTAACATATAGTATACTATCACAAATAAGGGTTTTAAACATATCTTCCAGATAAATTAGTTCACTATTTTCCCCCAATGCCACTGCTAGCCAATAACTTATTCTAGTAGCAAGTACTCCAACAAATACACAGAAACATAACTGAGAACATCTTTCTTATAATTTCAATAGGTGATCTGTATGGGTCCCCTTTACCTTAATTGCATAGATTCATTCCACTTAAGTGACCCGAGGACTGTATGCATGTAAGTTCCATATGCACATTTAAGTGACAAAATTCAAGAAAAGGGCAAACAGTAATTTTCCATTGCCATTATAACTGAACACTCAAACTTTATATAGCCTCAATATATGCTTTAAAAAGACTTGTAACATTTGTAACTAGCTCCTCTTTGGGGTGAAGCAAATGGGCAGGAAGGAGTGGCCAGAAGCCGATCCCTGCCCAATCACCCCCAGGGCCGCAGTGAACACACGCTGCAGTCTAAATAGGAGTGGAAAAGATCCACTCCTTTTGGGACCAGTTTTGGGCTAGGTTAGGTGGCCCGAGGCACTCCAGGGCCGTGCATCACGTAAACGCCACACCCCTGGAGTGGCTGGAAGCTGCCCTTGTCTGCCCATCTGTTTTGGGTCTTAGACAGTAGACTAGATTTTATTTGTTATTTATTTATTACACATATCCTGCCTTTCTCCCAAAATGGGATCAAAGAAACAGCGTGGTTTGTTGTTAATTGCTTTCGGGTCATCCCCAACTCATGACGGCGCTGTGGAAGACACCTCCACTGCTTTGCTCAAGTCCTGTAAATTTAGACATGTGATCTCCTTAATTGAGTCTATCCATCTAGAGTGCGGCCTTCCTCTCTACGTCCCTCCATCTTTCCTAGCATTATTTATTGTCTTTTCTAACGAGTCATGACTTCTCATCATGTGGCCAAAGTACAACAGCCTCAGTTTGATCATTTTGGCTTGCAGGGAGATTTCAGGCTTAATCTATTCAAGGACCCATTTGTTTGACTTTTTGACTGTCCATGGTATCCTCAGCACTCTTCTCCAGCATCACTTCTCAAATGAGCTTATTTTCTTCCTCTCAGCTTTTGTCACATCCATACATGGTGATGGGGAATACAGTGGCTTGGACGATTCTAAACTTAGTGCTCAGTTGTATATTTTTACTCTAGAATCTTTTCTAGTTCTTTCATAGCGGCCCTTCCCATTTCTAGTCTTCTTCTGATTTCTTGATTGCAGTCTCCATTCTGGTAATTGTTTGATCGAAGGCAGAGGATTCTTTTACTATTTTGATTTCCTCACTGTCAATGTTCAATGTATGTAGGTACTCCGTGGTCATTATTTTTGTTTTCTTTATATTCAGCATTAAGCTTGCCTTTGCACTTTCTTTTTTAGTCTTCCTCAGTAATTGTTCCAAGTCTGTAATGTTTTCTCCTAGTAGGGTTTCATCCACATATCTTAAGTGTTTATATTCCTTCCTCCCATCTTCACTCCTCCTTCTTCTGAATCTAAACCTGCTGTTCATATGGTACTTTCTACATACAAGTTGAACAAAAACTCTTTTGCCAATTGGGAACCATTCTGTTTCTCCATATTCTGTTCTAACAGTAGTCTATTGTCCTAAATAGAGATTTCTCATCAAGACTATCAGATGTAGTGGCAATTCCATGTCCTTAGGAGCCATCCATTGTTTTTCATGATGTATGCAGTCAAAAGCTTTACTATATTCTATAAAGCAAATGCTTATAGAATATACTACACTATTTTCTGCAAGATTCACAGAGTTAAATAATATCAATGCAATTTCTGAAACTAATCTCTCTTTCAATCTCTATCAAGGAATTCTTCAACTACACTGAAGTGTCCTGCCCTAAAGTCATTTATCACACAAGGGGAGGGTGATTTTGCAGTTCTCCCCCCAACCTGAACAGTCCCCCCAATACCATGGAGCAGATATGCCATTAATAGGCAAAAATCAAACAAATAAAATCTAATAATTGCACCACATTAGCACTGATAACAACTAAGATTCCACTTCTGGAATTCTAGTTCAGACTACTTAACTGTTGTGCAACATAAGGCTATAGTAATAGAAAGTCTAAGCCAGGAGTAGGCAACTTTTTCCTACCTGGGGCCGGCCCGCTGGTCCCGAGGTCTTCCGCGGGCTGGGGGGGAGAGGAATGGCGCCATGCGCGCATGCGTGCGCTCGCACAGTATGCTGAAAGTACTTCCGGCGTATTGCGCATGTGTAAGCAGTTGTGGCTGCCATTTTGTTTTCCAAAATGGCAGCTGTGACTCACATGGCAGGACTGGGCTAGGGCCGGTCCAAAGGCCTCGGGGGGCTGGATCCGGCCCCCGGGCCATATGTTACCAACCCCTGGTCTAAGCATTCTATTGAGAACAGAATTGGTCAGGTGAGTACTACAACCTATTTAGAAGATGGGACGCAACTCCTGGAAGCTTCCCAGACAGGCAGACAATTCACCCCTTCTGACCAGGGGTGGGCTCAGGACTCTAGAAGGTTCAGCACTTGGAAAAACACCCAAGGAAAGCTACATGTAACCCCAGGGCCACTTCTCATTCACAAATATAGAATTTAATGGACCAATTGTGTTAAGACAGAAGAAAAAATATGCAAATTCATGCTCACAGTAAGACTTAATTAGAATTTAGGCTCAACATAGATCATAACTTAAAAAAATCAACTGTATTTTCTAAATCTGACAATCCATCTTCACCCACCTTTCTTGTGTTGACTGAACGGCCCACAAGTAACAACAGTTGCGAGGATCATTTTCAGGTTCTTGAAAAGTAACAGCATATACTGGAATCCTACCTCCTTCTAACTGGGAGTGATATCTAAATTGGGAAGGGGACAGAGGGGAGACAGGCAAATTAGCACAACTGTTTCACCACTTCACTGGAGACTCCATAATAATATATCTTGGTTACCTGAAATACTTCCTGTTATGTAATGAATAGAAATCTAATTGTCATACTTTATTCCATCTTCCATTTCTGATGCTGGCAGAAATGTGAAACTGGCATGATGGTGACACCCATAAAACAGACAAATCATGAAGAATTTACAGTACAAGAATTTACCCAACACTGTGGCCTCTTCCTAAATAGGCAGCTATAATAATAATAATAATAATAATAATAATAATAATAATAATAATAATAATAATAATAATAATAATAATAATTTTTATTTATACCCCGCCTTTTGCCGTAGCAATCAAGGCGGCTTACATCTAAAACAACGCAAAAACTACCCCATAACTTTCTATGACTCAGTGATGAAGAGATTAACAAAGACTTACTGGAATAATTAGCTAAGTACTCATACGTCTGAACCTTGCTAAACCAACTAAGGGCCTCTACAGACTGGCGAAAAGCACCGGCATTGGGGTGGAGTACAGGCGTGGTGACCACCGCCCGCCCCCACTCCGGCATCATACCGCCTGCCAGCCCAGACAGCGAAAAGGCATTTCTTCAGCATAGCGTTTAGATGCGCTGTGCCAAAGAAATGTAGAAAAGCCACCACCATGGCAGCAAAAGCGGCTCTTTCCCATTCATCCCCCTTTTGGCCCGGCAAAGCGCCGGATTGGGGCCATGGCGTGAGGTTGATGCACCTCCGATCCAGTGAGCAAAGGGGCAGTGGTAAGCTGTTCTATTGGAGCCGTCTGTAAATGCCCTTAGTTTGACAGGCAGCCATAGATCCTGTGCAAGAAGAAAGGCAAGATACAGATTCGAAATGTTTGGGACCAGAAATGTTTTAGATTTTGGATTTTTGAATATTGTATTTTCTAAATGTGACAATCCAACTTCACCCACCTTTCTTTTTTGAATATTTGCATATACGTAATGAGATATCTTGGAGTTGAGATCCAAATCTAAACATTAAATTCATTTATGTTTCGTATACACCTTATGAAAATAGCCTAGAAGTAATTGTATACATAATCTTTTTAATAATTTGTGCATGAAACATTTGTGTACAATGTAACATCAGAAATTAAAGGTGTCACTATCACCATTCATGTGGACAATTTTGGGTTTTGGAATTTGGAATTCTGGGTAAGTGATACTCAACCTGTTTAAATTAATTAAATAAATAAAAAGATTTTTTTTCATATCAAATAGATTTATCTGTGTCTTTCATTTGAAGTAACTTATAAGAGTTAGGGACAGTAAGCAGATGCTGCATTACAAGTTGGTATCAATCTATATTTGAATCACTATGTAGAATTAACTGAGTTAGACACAAGAGTACCTTCTGTTCAAAGAAGGGCATGTGATCAATATAGTGGAGGCTCCACTGAAGGAAGAAGTCAGAAATATTCTTCTGAAGAATGAAGACAGAACTGATTTTTGTCAAATTTTTTTCTTTTGATCCTTTTACCATATACAACACATTAAATGATTCACCCTCCCATGCACTCTGGAACAGAATTCCAGAACACTGCTGATGGGGGAGTGTATGCATGCATGTATAAAGGAAATCTGCTTCACTCTCACTTATGGAGGAGCATCATTGAACAGACCATGGAGTCATGGTATGCCTGACTCCAAGCCATCTGAACCTCTATACTCCCACTCAAGTATTGCTCTGCTATATCACAAGCTGAAGTGACAAAATGATTGCAACTCTATTACTTTGGTATCAAGCTTCCTTTCAAAATCCTGCTAAACTACACAGTACATTTCATAGACCTTTTCCTAGTTTATGTAAGCCTATTAGCATTTAACAAAAAGGATAACCACACATTTTTTACACATCACTGAAACAATCACTGTTAATAAGTACGTCATTATAAATGCTTTCTTTCAGATTATTTCACTCAATGAAATACTCCAGTGTAATACAGACATACTTACTCTTTTTTCAAGCTTTTCATATTCCACAATGAAAGATAGCCATCAGAAAACCCCACAACTAACTGGTTACTTCTATGTATGTATGAGAGAGCTGTCACAGCATTCCCTGAAGCATTCAGTAACTGGAAACACAGGTGCCGACCTTTCCTTGTTATCATTTCCCTTATTTGTGGGACTTCAGGAGGGATTCCAGTAATAACTTCTAGATCTGTGTAAATGACAATATGCAACTTAAATGTACACTGATAAGCTTTAAAGTCATCTATTTGTAAATAAAAGCTTTAGATCAAAGTGTAAAGTGGGTCAGACAGAAAATATGCTAGAATTTGTTTTATTTTTCATTTGCTTCCATTTTTCAAGTTTTACATAATCTGTTTACATATTCTGTCTTCCAGTAATTTAAATGGCGTTCATTACTTTGTTCAGCTTCCCACAGATTTCAACAGAAGGTCCAAGCAATCTTCTGTGGCCTTCAATGTTTCCCACTGACTTGCTTATCCTCCCCTCTTCCACCCCTGCCCTCCAGGATGCAATCTCTTTATTTTCAGTCAGCTTAGGTAAGAGATTCCAAATTTTATCTGTAATTAAAATGTAAACCAGATATAGTCTTGTATTTAGACTAAACCGAGCCCCCACACCCATCCCTTTTAAAAGTTTCACTTTTTTCTTTTCTCTTGTCTCTAGTTGTTGAACTTTTCAGAGCTGGGCACACATGAGCTTTTTTTAAATAAAGCTTTTCTGTGTCAGTTTCAGTATTTTCCTCCATCTACTTGAACTGTACATAGTTTTACCCTATTTTGTCAATATAAAACAGTGCCTTATTTTTCAGTTCATTTTTTAAACAAATATTTCTATTTAGTTATTTCAGAGAAAGTAAAAATTCCTTATTGTTTGAAAGCTGTGTACATGAAATGTCTTTGTAAGCACATACTACAATCTACTGGCTCACAAAATAAGCACAAAAGAGCCTTTGGAAATTAAGGTACATTGGAGAAACAATGTCGAGAACAAAGTTGCACTGGGTTGTGGGCAGTAATTTTAACATAATTTTCGGCACAATACTCAGGAATTGTTGTCCTACCACAGTTTGGAAAGGGAAAGGGTGGGCAAAATTAATGGCACTCACAAATATTGGTTGTTTAGCCAGACTCCTTCCC
>CM034701.1:336335104-336346115 GCA_020142125.1 Phrynosoma platyrhinos
TCTACTCGCACAATGGAAATTCTTTTTCCTCCTTGCATTCTGTGTCCTTCCAAGCCCACCCTAAAATCACCAGGTGGTTCTCCAATTCCCTGAAGTGGGTCTGGGAATGTGTGGGAGAACTGGAAGATGGAAAATCCATTCTATCAGAAATGTCCATTTTGCTAGTAGACTGACACGGATGGATATAACTCAAAGAACCCCAGATATTCTGAATGACAACACAGGTTAGGTTTTTAATATGCATGTTTCATATCATCACCAGTCTATAGTACAATTCTGCTATGGACAAGAACTCAAAAGCCCAAATTGCTATTCCTCAGGCTATACAATCCAGGGGACTAATGTGGTGGATCAACCGCTCTGATCCTCCATCTCACAGAAACTGTTGTGAACGGGATTAGAAATACATTTTATAACTTGTCAAACTAAAGCCAACCATCCCATTGGGAATGAAGGGACACAACACAGATATCCTAACCACTTCATTTATGTTAGCTATGTTCTCTAAAAATATAAAATGGCACACACATGATCTAAAATATCTAACTCGTTTTCAGCTAGCAATCAACATTACAGAAAAACATTTGAATGGAATTACCAGATGCCTCTATTTCATTCTGGCTACATGACAAATCATCCAGACAAAGATCTATTAGAAGGACATGTCCAACATCTGTAACCACAGCAGCCACACCAAACAGCCACCTGAGACTCTGATGCAGGTGCTGTGTTGTCAGACTGGCTCCTCCATGGTTAATTATGGGTTCTATGGCAGTGACCTAGGGGGGAAATAAATGTTACGTATGCATTTGGACAAAAATGGAAGATGAACATATAAATATTTCATTCATTTTTGGTATTTCTAGCCCAGTTCTACCATCCCTATTGACATCTGTACCATTAATTTGCTGTTGCTACACACAGAAAGTAGCCTGTCTAGCAATTGGAAATAAATTAATTGCTCTGTCCCCTAAAACAAACAGAAGATATAAGTTCAACCACAGAGACAGATTAACCAGGAAAAAAGTGGGAAAGTTATTTTTTTTCAGGAAAATTGTTATTTGTCAATCACTTGCAAATATTTATATGAAATGCTATTGCTAACAGCCTTTTAAATCACAGCCAATTTTTGCTAGTGCTTATAGCAAAGAAGCTATTTGTCATTTTTGTTTTTTTCTCTGAACTATCTAAGGTACTCTCCCCCCCCCCTTGAGTATGAAGAACAATTGTCTGTTTTAAGGGGCAAAGAAATCTGCTCCAAGATCAAGGTAATTTTGAAGCTAGCAAAATTTGATACACAGCTAACCAAGCCATTGTGCTGTATTCAGCCCCCTTTTTTGGATGGGATACAAGTTGTCCCTGAAATAGCACCTCTTCCATCATAGTATTGGACTCCATTTAGCTTTGTGTCATTCCAGCCAGTTTTCCTGATACTGGTGTCCTGAACTCTGAACAAACACTCAGAATTCCTCAATGCCTTCTCAAAAACATCTTTTGTACCAATAGTTTTGTGCAGATTATCGGTTTTTATTCTCCAGGAGCAAGAAAGAATCGCCTCAAAATAAATAACCAAACCCTCTTAACAGGAGCATCAATTTAGCATTTCCGAATACTGTCACTGTTAGTTTTGATTATTCCAAATTATGCAGAAACAGAGGATATTAATACAATACTTGGTTATCTGGGTGAAACTGGGAGTTGATACGTGGTTCAGATGTACACACATATTGTACTGCAGAAAGAATGTACACACATATTCCACTTTAAATGGAATCTCTACAACCTTGCAAGAAGATCCTATTCAAAACTCACTGAGTAGATATTATATTTGATGCCGGTTGCTATCCTCCCTACTTCGTTTTTATTGTAATGTTTTACAAAGCTAGAAATGATCCAGATGCAAAGAACTATACTGAATGCTTTGCAGTTACTTTGTCACTCGACAGACAGAAAGAATAAATAAGAAGTCAGATTTCTGTCACTTTATTTGGGAACACAATCTAGCTGCCTGGACACTACCTGAAATGCTAGTTATAAAATGACACTCAATATTTCAAATGGACTGGAGACGTACATTTGTACAAAGATATATATATATAATATAAATAAAAATCTGGAGAAGTCAGTGCAGTTTGGACATTGTAAAGTATGTAGTGTGAACTATGTATGTATTTCTTATTTAATTTCTGTTCACATACAGACAGCTCTCTTATCTCCTGCACTGTTCATTTGCAGGTTTTGTTTTATTTTTCCATTAAAGAAAAGTCAGGTTTTATGTTATAATTTTTTTGTGCATTTATTGTGGTAGTGGGATATTTTGAATATAACTCTGCATACAGATTAGTAGCTCCCTACACTGAAGGCTCACATTATCTCACCTCTAGGAGACTCTTGTTTCAGGAAAACAAAAGCACAGAATGTCAAAAGAAATATGCCTGGGAAAATGTGACTAATGAAGTTCTGGGTAACATTCTGTAGAGCAAAAATATAATGCAATGCTCTTCTCTGTTGCATTCTGTTGTGTACAACACAACAGCAGCACATTACAAACTGACTCATGATTTTGAGTTGAACTGATCAATTAGTATGAAATACTTTAGCTCATTTAACTATGATTTCAAATCATGGCACAAACAGTTAAGATGGAACAAAAAAGGTGTGGCTAGGAAAATAAAAAGATTAGTTTTAACGTTCAAGCCTACTGACTTCAGCCAAGAGATCTATACTTCCATTGCACAATGGCAAAACAGTTTAGCAGGTTAAGTCAGCAGATTAAATTTGGTAATTAGCAGGGGTCCCCACAATAATTTCTGTCAATGAATACACCAAAATATATCTGGTGGAGATGAATCTCATTGTACACCTCTATACGCCAACATACTTTCCCCATTTCTCTCCCTGCTCTATATAAATGCCTACTGAAATTTTAGTTGACTATTTCCTTAAAATTGGTTTAAATGATTAGTTAAAAACATGTTCTTAGTTCAAGAAAATAATTTCAAAAAACTAGGATATGTCAACAAAAATTAAAATTCACAAGTTTTCAATGCAGTAACAAAACAAAACATAGAATACTTGAGTGGATTAGAAGTGTGCAATCATGGCTCTGTTAAGTGGTTATGAAAATGGGAAAGTATCACATGCTTCAAGGTTTTTTCTCTTCTCTGGCACGAACAAGAAACCCTGACTCATCAGCTCAATGAGTCCCAATGACCTCAATATATTTGCCTTAAGAGCCCAAGAGGCAAGAATGCAACATATTTTAACAATGACTAGACACAAATTTGATCTGCAGCTGAAGACTGAATGAATAGCAAATAATATCATTTAGCACAAAAATTTGGGGGCTATTTTTAAAAAACCAAAAGTGAAAGTTTAAGGCAAACCCAATGTAATTTGATCTTTGTTTCCATTTCTAAACTATGGACAGTGATAAAGAATGAATGTCATAATTTTTAAAAAATCAGAACAATACAATAGGATTACTTATATAAACAAGTCAGAGGCAACTGACAGCTATTTAACCAAGCACCACAACACTGTGTGAACTGTCCTCTCTCTACCTCTCAGATACAGCTACTGAAAGGCTTATCCTGAGAATCAGAGGACCCTCAATGACAGCACAGGAACTGCTAGAGGAGGTAATCTTTTCAAACCAAGTACAAGGCTATATGCAACATTGTACTCCAACAGTTATCACAGCCTCTCTCACTGTGTTGGTGAGTCGTCCCATTCTCAAGAGAGGCTTTTCAGTGTCCACAATGGGCTGTGGCAAGGAGGCAGAGAGGTAGGGATCAGCAGCCCTCCAGATGATGTTGATTGCAACTCATTGCATCCTCTGCTACAGTAGTAAGGACTGCTGAGACCTCCAATCCAACAGCATCCAGAGGATCTCATGATTTCCACCTACCAGTTCCTACTATAACAAGATCGGAATTTCAAATATAAAAATAACTGTTGAAGTGAAGGATAGAATTTAAGTTATTGCAAACAGTAATAGGAACAGAAACAGTATCTGAAATATACAGAGCAAAAGGCTTGCTTTTTAAATTTAAAATCCATATACGTACCCTTCCAGGAAGAACTACTGCTTTAACCACTCTTGATATTCCAAGATCATACAAACACAACACACTCCCTTCTGTTTCTTCCAAGCCAACAAGCAGTCCAGTTCTTTTCTGCCAGGAAAACTCTTTCACTGCAAGGATAGTAGGAGGCTGCTCAGTCACCCCACTAAAATGATATGCAGAGAGCCGTTCTCCAGTGACTGCATTTACTACCTCAAGTTGTGGCCCACATGCTAGGCAAGCCAGTCCACTTCGTCCTGCAAGAAAAGAGGAGAAAAACATGAAATTAAGGGAAATATAGCTGAGTATGAATCTGGAATTCATTGAGACAGAATACCAGAAGGAAGCAGGGAATGGAGAATAGCAAAAGAAAGGAAGAGCTTCCCTTCAGACACATTTTATCCATTCAGGACCCTAGCCACCAGAGGATACCCCACAGCAATCTCAGTGGTATCAATAAACATATACAAAAGTAATTTATACATAGACTTTATCTGCCTGATATTATAAAACCAATACTTAAAACTTTATTTCAAGAGTTGATTGATTCCTCAATAATCATCAAAAATCATTAGGCCTATTTGCTTATTGCTACTTCTCATAAGAGCACCTCCAAATTGCTGCAGCTCTCCACACAAAAATGATAAAAGCTTCTATTGTGGATATTCAGCCAAATGAAAGGAACATTTACCAGCAAGCATGACATTTCCTAGTTCCAGGACGAAATCCAGGAGGACAATGGAACTAAGATAAGGAAAGGGCTTAATTTCAAGCAAAGGCAGAAAAACAAATGTCTATTGCCTTGAGGTGGAAAATGCTGAAGGAGGAATATACTGGTGTAGGATAACATGATGCATCTTCATTTAATATCTCCAGTGCAACAGAGCAGAACCTGATCTATTCTTGACAGATGTCACATTGTCAGTGTATCTTATATGGAAAATGCTAGTTTAACATCCATCCCTCCTCTGATTTGTCTGTTCTTAAGTAATGACAGCATTCCCTGAGGAATGCAAGAATGCCAGTGCATTTTATGCTATGAATTGCCAAACCCACCAACTACCTGATGGATAATGAAGATTCCATAAAAAAAATTGCGACTGAAGAACTGAGCCAGAATATAAAGTGAAGCAATCTATATACTTTTGATTTCATATAGTGTAAATTTAAATCACAGTATAAGGCACCAAGGTCTGTCTGATCCTGGAAGCTAAGCAATCAGCCATGGTTAGTAATTGGATGAGAGAACACCAATACATACCAGGTACTATTGTCTATATTTAAAAGGAAGGAACTGACAAAAACCACCTCTCAGCATTCCTTGCCTAAGAAAACCCTATGAAATTCATGGGGTCACCATAAGTAGACAGGTGACTTAAAGGCGCACACACACACACACACATGCATATATTAATGAAAGGTTACTGCTGCTGTTGTGCTGTACTGGCACACCTAGAAATAATGTTTGGGGCAACCATAATTATTAATGGTCACTTTGGAAGTGGTTTTTGCTGTTTTAGTGTGCCCCTCCCTGGTTTACAGGACCAAACAGGCATTCTAGAGCCAGATTTCATCCAGAAAAACATTAGCCCAAGATTTTTAATAGAGGGAGGAGTTCCATATGGCCCTTTCCTCTATGGGATACATGTGGTTCACAGAATATTTGATTCCAACTCTAGAAGGAGCCAACAAGAACCCTCCAATGGAAGGAAATTCCAAAGAAACAGCTGTCACAACTCTGTGCATCCAGATCTCACAATGTAAACCAGGGGTAGGCAACCTTTCCCCTTTAAGGGCTGAAGGACTTCAGCTCCCAGAAGCCTCAGCCATGTTGGCCAATAGTCCCATGTTGGCCAATAGCTCCTGGGATTCTGGGAGCTGAAGTCCCTCGGCCCTTAAAGGGGAAAGGTTGCCTACCCCTGATGTAAACAATGTAAACAAACTGACAGCTTTTAAGGCATGTGGAGGGAAGTAACCCCAAAGGTAAAGGATCTAGGCCACAAACAACTCACAAATAAATTAGTACATTAAACTGGGTTAGAAATTAAACCAGTGCAGACTGGGTGGGATCAAACCTGGAGTGATTTTCTCTTTTCATCTCACCAGTCAACAGGTAGACTCTAAGCAAATTACATTCTGAATTATCTAAGCTTCCAATGATCAACAGAAAGTCAAAACTGACTATATTGTACTAGTCCACTGAGAAGTTACTGTTACATAAATTCAAAAGGAAGAAAACAACCGATTAACTTGCTCGAGCTGGTGCAAAAGTGCTGAAGCTATTAATGCCACCTGTGAAACCTGGTAGAGTGGCTTCCTCAAGCTATACAGTGGACTCTCCATACTGGTGGGGCTGGCAATCCATGGACTGACTACCTGCAGATTGCCACAACCCATATTATTCAATGGCAGTGTGTTCACATGAAAGTAATGATGCATCTACATGAATGTTGCCACCACTGAATAATATTTGGCATGGACATCCATGGGAGGCCCTGGCAGTGAACTTGGGTAGATTGGAATGGTCCACTGTATATTCCTTTTAGGAGGATTGTGACCTTTTTCAAAGTAGGAGACAGAATTTTGCCTAGAACTGACAATGACCAGCGCTTCCATTCTAATCTAATTCAGCTTCATTTTCCAAGTAGACATGCCTGCTAGAATATGAAGCTCAGATCTTGCTCTTGGATCTACAGGTGGCCAGTTATCCACAACCTGCACTGCTGATTCAAAAGAATTGCTCCCCACTTGGATCCAATTATGTAACCTGCTCTTATTTGCTTTTTGGGGAAATTTGACCATGCATTCAAATATTGTAACAGTTATAATAGATACAAAAAGAAGTCTCGGAAGTTTACCTCCAGTGAATTTCCCATGAAGTACACAGCCTATAGTTATCTCATCTTCTCCAAGTGCCTGTACAGTAACTTCTGGAAACTGCAGCAGACTGCTGGTTACGTGAGCTGTTAGGTCTCGCATGCTTCACTGTAGACAAACAATAGGAAGTTTATTCAGCAAGCTGTCAGTATCAGTAAGTTATTACAACTATTACAATAGCCATGGGCTAAGGCAGTTGTACTGTGTGCTAGGGAAACCGACATTCTACAATCAAAATAAATTCATGTTTGCTTATTCCTTGTAACATACTTCTTCAGCAATCCACATTTGTAACATACCTGGAATTTTCCAAAGTCTGGAGGAAGCAAAGGGAATTAATGACAGATAAAGGACACTGCACAAATAAAAGGCAGAAGCTAGGACAGCGATGGCAAACCTTTTAGGAACCAAGTGCCCAAACTAAAACACCTTCCGGCACTGGGTGTTACCTGGGGTGGGACTTCCAGGGTGGGGGGAGAAGGGACTTCCAGGGTGGGACTTCTTCCCTCTGCCCTCATGGGCCTTCAGCTGCTTCTCCAGAGGCAGCTGAAGGCCTGGGACAGCCAGAAAGGAGGAGGAACAGACGCATGCTGTGTGCCACAAAGAAAGTGTTCGTATGCCATCTCTGGCACGCGTGCCATAGGTTCACCATCACAGAGCCAAGAAGTTACTGAGGGCTATGAAGTGTTACCGAGATCCACCTCACATTCTCTGATGCCAAGCATATATTTGTCTCAGGTTTTAGAGCCTTGTTCTATGGCTATAGATTAAAAGCTCATTTCTAATTACTAGTAGTCACTACCAACATCCGATGAAGAGAAAAGCCAACCATTAACAGGATCTCAAAGCACAGCCTTTTCACAGTGGGGGTCCAGCTGTGTTCAACTATTTGTAGGGAAGGCTGCCGTACAATATATCAAAAATATACATATGCAAGACCCACATGATCTCACCAACCCTAACAACCAATAACAACTATTTCAATTCACTATTGGGTCAACATTAAAAAACATTAATACCTTTGACTATGTGGATTTGTGGCATTATATATTTTTCTTTCATACTACAGGCAAAATTTGTCATGGTCTTATCAAAGGACCTAGTATAAGTCAAGAAAGGACCTGTGCCCATATCAAGATAACTAGCAGTGACTGGAGAAATTTGTATTTGCCTGCAGCATAAACCTTCCATCATTAGCCTGAACTTTCTGCCCTCCATTTGGAGGAGCAAATTCTGTATGTTGTAGGTTTATCAGTTAGAAAGCTAATGGAGGGATGGTCTATCTGCAATCCCTTGGAAGCCAAACTTTACAGATTTTTGTTTTCTTGACTTACAAACTCTGGACTAACTTGATCTTTAACTGGCTGTCTAGTTTGGTTAATATTTTCAATTATTAAAAAGGTGCAAAAGGAACTTCAGTTTAAAAGTGTTGTTTTTTACTCATGTAGTAAAAAAAATAATGCACCTCTTTCAAATGCTGCTGTTGAACCATCTATGCATAATCAAAAAGAAAAGTATGCTTTACCTTTAAAATTATTTCTATATCTAAATTCAGTTAAAATTTGTGAGATTTTTCTTGAAGCAGATGTCAGCCGTTCTTATTTAACAAGAATGGAAAGCAACTACATCAACTCCTTCTATAGAAAAATCCTCCCTCCTCAGTGTTATTGCTCTATACTTGCTGCTACTTCCCCAGAACCTATGGCTTTCCCTGGAGGATCCTTACAGGGGAAACAGTAGATATAAAAGCTTCCTCGAAATACACTATGTTCATCATTTTGAAGCTTTGATTCGGATGCATTAGTCTACTCTAATCCATGGATGGGAAAGCAACAAGATTTAGTTGCAAGACATCTTACAGGACAAAACCACCTGAGTAGTTCCACAAAAGCTGCACAGGTACAGCTGCGGACAAGTTTCCATGTCACCTCCTCCTCAAAAAAGGATGGTAGGAGGCATTCTTATTTACTGTTAATACCTGCTGATGCAGCATTTCTTCCACTCAGACCTTCCATCTTCTAAAGCCTGATGTTTCTTCATGTTCCTTTTATCCAAGTGGTCAAAACAGAATGGCAGTTATAGAGCAAAAATTATTTACTGGTATATCTCGCTTAACAAAGCTTCTGACAAAGAAGCTTCTTTTTGCAAGGTCTTTAGGAAGTTTTACCAAGTCTAACCAATCCTACTGTAGCAGTCTGGGCCTGCCTACAACAAGCAAAGGAAACAGCAGCTGCATCCAAAATCCCTTACTGTGCATGGGTGAGCAGCAACAGAGAAAAAAGGGAAAGCAGACTAGCCTGCCTGACCAACTCCCTCTAGCATGTTAAAAAAAATAACATAGATGTTTAAGTTTGTCCATCAGAATGTAAATCTTAAAGAAGGCTGATGAAAGATAAAGTCATGTGGCCTCTAGAAGTTTCAAAATGTTTTTATTTACTCATGTAAGGCTTACCTAACCTGGTTATTTCATTTCACAAGTGCATATTGTTAGTAATGAATAAAAAAGTTTGCTAAATCATGTTGAACTTCTCTCTGGTGGTGTAAGAACAGATCCTTATTCTTTAGATGTTTTTCTACCTCTGGTACTAAATTTTCTGTTAAAGTAGTAATGCCCAGGAACCCCTTTCCTTCATCAACTGAGATATGCCTATATTCTTATTTATTTATTTAAAATAAATACATAATAATTACAGGTTTCTACACATACACTCTCAGGAAAGACAAGCTTTTAGTTGAATGGTTCCAATCCTGAAATGTTTCCTGCAGGAAAAGTTTGAACAGCATACCAACAATGTAAGGAGAGCATGTTTATGTGTAATTCGTTATAGCAAGCCTTAAGAGTCTGGCTAATAGGCCAACAGCAACTCCCTCTTTTTTCTTACATTGCTTCCTTTAGAAATCAACCTACAACTGGTTAAAACAAGTTGGCACAGGGAACCCGAGTTATGTGGCTACTAACTATTTGCTTTTATTGTTATCACTCAAGCCCCTGTATAGTTAAGCTTTTGTTCCTGTGTTCTAAGTTTCAAAAAAGAAGCTAAACTCTCCAATGAGGATATGGTTTAAATCAGGGGTAGGCAACCTTTCCCCTTTAAGGGCTGAGGGACTTCAGTTCCCAGAAACCTCAGCCATGTTGGCCAATAGTCCCATGTTCGCCAATAGCTCCTGGGATTCTGGGAGCTGAAGTCCCTCGGCCCTTAAAGAGGAAAGGATGCCTACCCCTGTTCAAGCCCAATGTTTTACTTTAAATCTTGGGACCATTTAACCATTTGCCCTTTGACCATCTCTTCCTCCATTTCAAATTCCATCAAGCATTTGTAAAACAAAGCTATTTTGTGTGGATTTTCTGATAACAGACTCTCTTCAAATTTAATGTTCTCAACTCTTAATCCTTCTGTTTTCACATCCACTAAAAATTTCTCTCTCAATTGTCTGTATAACAACCATCCACAGGAGTAACTTTTCCTTTATTTTTCTTTTCTCTTCTTTCCTTCATTGCTAGTTGCATTTTATCTGTCATCCATGGTTTTGTTACTATCCTTTTTTCTGTTAGAAGTTTCTTTATGCATTCTTCTTTCATTATGTCCCTGGCTTGAGACCATAGTTCCTCTGGTTCTCAGTCTATTATGCTTAGTAGTACAAATCTGTTTATGTTGTTAGTAAATTCTGTTGAGATATTATTTAGATCATATTTTGATATAATAACTGGTTTTGTTTTCTTCTTGAGCCTTACTCTTATTTTTGTTTTGAGTAATTCATGATCTGTGCCACAGTCAGTGCCTGGTCTAGTCTTGGCCACCAGTATAGAGTTCTGCCATCTTTTACTTTTGATTATATTATTTTTGTGTCAATCATCTGGTGATGTCCATTTGTGTACCCTTCTTTCTGGTTGTATGAAAAATGTGTTTGCAATTAATAGGTTGTTTGCTTCACAAAAATATATCAAATGCTCACCTGCTTCTTTTGCCTAATCCAAATCTGCCTACTGTTTTTTATTCTTCTTTACTTCCAACTTTTGCGTTCCTATCTCCAATGATCAGCTTGACATCCTGTGTTGGTGTGCTGTC
>CM034701.1:336346215-336358106 GCA_020142125.1 Phrynosoma platyrhinos
GTAAAAGATGGCAAAGCTCCATACTGGTGGCCAAGACTAGACCAGGTATTGATTGTGGCACAGATAATGAACTACTCATTTCAAAAATAAAAGTAAAACTCAAGAAGAGAACCAATCCAGTCATCATACCAAAGTACGATTTAAATAATATTTCCACAGAATCCATTGACAATATAAGGAACAGATTTGCAGTACTAAGAATAATAGATTGTGAACTGGAAGAGCTTTGGTCTGAAGCAGGGATATAATAATAATAAAAAAAGAATGCATAAAGACACTTCCAACAGACAAAAGGAAAGTGATGAAACCATGGATGACAGATAAAATGCTACAAGCAATAAAGGAAAGAAGAGAAACAAAACAAAAAGGAGACAGCAATAAAGAACCATGAATGCAATAGTACAATGGCTAGTATGCAAAGATAAGGAAAATTACTACAATGACAAATGTAGAGAAATAGAAGACAACAACAAAAAGGGAAGAACAAGAGACCTACTCCACAAGGTTTGAAAAATCAAGGGAAAGTTCAAACCAAGGACCGGGATGCTCTATGACAATAAAAATAACATAATTTAAGACCAGGAAGGCATAAAAAGACGATGGATGCAATACATAGAAGAGTTATATCAAAGAGATGACAATATGAAGGACTCATGGAATGAAGAGCCATATGAAGATCAACCCCAAACTCTAAAACGTGAGGTAGAAGCTGCAATAAAGGAAATGGCAAAAAACAAGACTCCAGGAACAGATGATATTCCAATAGAAAACCCACTTGAAATATGTTTTGCAATTTTCTTCAAATGCTAATAAAGTTCTAAAAACCACAGGACATTTCTCAAGTTGTTGACAGATAACAATTTGTAGTATAAGCAATTGAGCATGGTATAAGACTATAGCTCAGACATGCAAAATGTGTAATGTCTTTATAGGGAAACTAAATACTTGCAGGGCCCGGAATACATCTGGTCCATGAGGAAAATTTCTTTGTATCGCAAATGATAATGACCACATTCTGCAGTTGAATATAAATGCTATCCACCAACATGGTGGAGTATTTTCTTTAGGAAAAACTGAAGGAATATGTTTGGGTACCTTCAATGATAAAAGTAGGCTTCGTTTTGTTTTGTTAAAATAATCTGCAATTCCAGTATTCCTTTCAAACCTATTTTAAGACTGCAAGCTTTCCTACTCTACCAGCTTCAAGTGAATTACATAAACAAGCCAAGTTATGCAAGTATTTATGCACAGGTGCACAACAAGTCCAATGTGCTCTGTTGCAAACTGAACAGGCTGTGAATAGTTCTTATTGAGCTCACCACTACTGCTGACTCTGTAAAATGTCCTCAACTGGCATATGCTTTTGCCAGATTAAGACACAGGGTCTAAGTCCTCAATTCTCCACCATTAAAGTTAAGGAGACCTTTGTTATCAGCTTCAGCTAATGCCAAAAATCAATCCAGCAAGATCTGCTCTTAGCCTAAGCATTATCCCACCCCCAAAATCTAGAGACTTTCGCTAGTCCTCTTTTTCTAGTTAGCATTTAGATGTAAATAAGCCTTTCATCATTAAAATCAAGGGTTGTTCAGTTAAAACAAAAAAGATACATCAAAACTACTTTCAATGCGCCATAAATAAGTCATGATGTCTACAAATCAATAGTCACAAAAATAAATTGGACAGGAAAATCACTGCAGTATGATTTTTGAAAATAAACATCTTGCTATATATTTATCTAACCAATGTTGCCACTTGAGAAAACATTAACATACAAGGAACTGCCACATGCTGAACTGCTTTTTGAACAGTAAAAGTAGTTTTTGTAACTAAAGGATCATGTGCTAAATGGGGAAACTATTAACATATCTTGAAGCCAACTCAGGGAACATCACAAGGTACTGAAAGAACATTGCTTACTACACTGTCAGACCCTGTCAGCATTTTGGATATGTTTTGTGCCACAGTATGGAAAAACTACAGTGGGCCCTTAGTATCTGCTGGGGTTTGGTTCCGAGACCCCCCGTGGATATCAAAATCTATCAATGCTCAAATCCCATCAAATACAATGGTGTCTATTATATAAAATGGCAAAATCAAGATTTGGTTTTTGTAATGTATACATTTTCTGAATACTTTCAAGTTGGGGATGCTTGAATCCGTGGATAAAAAAAATCTTTGGATACAAATGGCTGACTGTACTTACTAAATTTTAATATCAGCCAGTGGAAACCTCACTACCAATAGTATAAGCAAGCATCAAACATTTCAAAGCAGGGGTAGGCAACCTAAGGCCCGGGGGCCAGATGCGGCCCCCCGAGGCCTTTGGACCAGCCCAAGGCTAGTCCTGCCGCCGCCGACCCCCTGCCATGATGATATTGATTATTGTTATTATTACTTGTTCTTGGGGTTTTCTTGACAAAATCTCCACAGGGGTTTTGCCATGGCTTTTCTGGGGCTGAGAGAGTGTGCATGCATATTTATTTATTTATATTATTTATTTATATTATTTATATTATTTATGGTGCTTCGGTCCCCCCAATTGTCTGAGGGACACAACCTGGCCCCTGGCTCAAAAAGGTTGCCTACCCCTGCTTCAAAGGAACAAGAACTGCAAAACATTTTGGGATTATGGGCTTGTTCATACAATTAACTTATCCTCCTTCCTTTTCTGCTCTATTACATTTAACACTCTCTTTACTGTAAACCAAGAATATACACTCTGAAGGTACACTCTGAATCACACACTCTCTTTGTTTTAAGTGCCATAAAGTATTTGTTCATGTTCCCTATATTTATGATTTGAGTCAGAAGAAGGATTATCTAAAAGCTCTATCAACACATCAGTCATAAACTATGCATGTATGTGAATGTTTGTTTTTGTTGTTGTTGTGTGCCTACAAGTCATTTCCGACTCATGGCAATCCTAATTTACCAGAAATCTTAGAAATACATGACAGTAAGGCCCAATTAACTCAGCATTTGAGTACAAAAATACAAATTGGGCTCTAAAACATGCAACAGTGTCAATACTCAGGGCTGGATAAATTCTAATCAGAGTGAAAGTATGCTGGCATCCCCTACCTCACCCCCAACAAACTCCAAATTTTATAAATACACAATTAGAAGGGCACCATCTATTTAAACTAGCAAATCACTAATATGCAGCCTGCATAACTTTTTGTTGTTATGGTACTACAGTACAATCTAATTTCCTTTACAACAGGGACAGATAATATCCAATACCCAGAAAATCATAAGAGAGGCAATGGAGCTCATTGCTTTCTCATGCACTGATACACTTTCCTTCATAAAGCAGCTTAAATGGAAGATCATAAGACATGAAGATGTACTGATCACCCTGTTTAAGAGCAATCTTTTCTTTCCCTGTAACATATATTTTTCATTCACTGTAATTCCAATCACATTATGCAGTAGAACCAATTCATTTTCTCTCATTAATAAAGATATATGAATGACCATATTACAGGCTTCAAGATCACACCCCAGTTCAATGAAATCGTTCCACTTTCAATCATTACTGCCAAACCCAAAGATTATCGATACTGAACACATAACACTGATTTTTTTAAAAAAACGTTTTGAGCAGAGGTAGGCAACTATTGCCTTTCATGGGTTTTTGAACTTCTTGTTGTGTGTCTTCAAGTCATTCCAACGTACGGCAACCCGAAGGTGAACTTGTAATGGGGTTTCTTTGGTAAATTTCTTCAGAGGAGGTTTGCCATTGCCATCCTCAGAGACTGAGAGAGTATGACTTGCACAAGGTCACCTAGTGGATTTATAAAGCCAAGCCACGATTCGAAACCTGGCAGCAAAGCAAACAGGTGGGACCGCAGCGACTGCACAGCCCACTCCCAAAGCGGGCCACCGTCCACGGTCCTAAGCCATGAGCCACAGGAGCTGGATTAAAATGGCTCCTTTTTGCTCCAAACTGGAGTGTGGCATTGGAGCAGCTTCAGACTGCTTTGGGGGCATGCATCATCTAAACGCCATGCCCCCAAAGCATGTGCTTTGGGCCCTGGTTTCCAGAGTCCTAGTCCAATGCACAAACCACTACACTACACTGGCTCTCTGTTTCTGAACTACAGTTCCTATTACTCCTTATCTGTCTAGGGTTAACACAAACTGACCAGGCATATCTGACCCGGCAAAGTTGCCCAACCTTAGTTTAGAGCCTCACACTCTTATTACAAACATGCTTCCAAAAAGTCAGTTGTAAGGTTTTCTTTTAACTCACTGTAGGAAAAGCTAATAATTTAAAACACCCAAATGCAACCTTTTCTTATTTAGGAGACCAGGAAACGATCATTAAGGAATGCAGCAGGAACAGCTGGGTTCTTTTCCAGTAGCTTATTCTAATTCACTGTAAGTCATAAGCAGATGTCCACAATGAAGGATGAAAAACAAATGCAGGTTGGGAAAAAGTTCCAAGTTGGGAGGTCATGTTATTCAGCCCATTTTAAAGTGACTCACCAATTTACCCACCTCATGAGTTGCCTATGCACTGACTGTAACATTGCAACCATCACTGGGAATGTAGAAGCTGTAACCACAACTCCATCTTGCTCTTCCTTCCCATTAAAGAGAACATTTGAATACAAAACATTAAAAAGTTGTTTCAGCTCACTAGTATCTACTCTGAAACATATGAAACTTTTAATAAATGTTTGCCAAAAAGTCTAAGATCTTATATTAAAAACGTATAGGTTTGCCTTTCATCTAAACGTTTTTGAGGATAACCAAAAAAATAAGCTTTTCAACTAGATACAAACCATAGCCAAGAGCAGATAAAGCAGCATAAGCACAAAACATTAAGTAGCTCAGCAAAACAGATAGCTTGCTGCCTAACACTACAGATTTAAAAACAACGAGATCTTCCCACAGAGATTATTCCTCAAATCACAACTTTCTAAACTACTTTACACACACAGGTTGTGTTTATATTTATTTAATGAGTTAGAAGTATTGATTCCATTGGATTAGCAGATAGTGAAATAAGTACACTAGTCTTCTTGCAAGTCTTACTGTAACATACTTTATGTGGGGCCTTTGTAAATTGTTCAGAAACTTCAGCTGGTTCAAAACATTGGAGCCAGTTATAGGGAGCACATAACTCCCTTGTTGAAATTACCAGTTTGTTTCCAGGAAACAATTCAAAGTGCTCATTATGACCTAAAGGTGCTATGCAGCTGGGGTCCCAGCTATGGGAAAAACTGTATCTCCCCATACAAACCTGCAAGAAGTCGAAGATCTTCAGGGGGATGCCTTCTCTTGGTCCCACCACCATCACAGGCTCACTTGGTGAGGGCACGGGGGGGGGGGGGGGGGGGGGGGGGGGGGGCTTCTAAGTGGCTGATCCTACCCTCTGCAACGTCCTTCCATGGGGCTAGCTGTCCCTCTCCCTGCTTTCCTTTTGCCAGCAGGCAAAGACATTTTTATTCAAGCAGGCTTTTCATATACAATCTTCAAGTTGGGAGAAAGGCAGGATATAAATGAAATAAATACATTTTAAAAGTCCTTTTTTTGCCCATGAAAACTCACAAATTATTGCCTGACTCATGATCAAACAATTTTTAGCCTCTGTATCAACTAGAATAGCGATAACAAAAGACAGCAAAGGAAGAAATTAAGATCCAGCATGCTTAAGGTTTAAAAAAATATTTTACATGCCAGCTACTCCACAGTCTGCTAGAATATGCATACCTTTAAAAACACAAAATTACTAGAAGCTGACATGATTTTATGGTAATATTAAATAATAACTTATGACCAAACATTTGTAACACAATCTTTAGATTCTGAAGATAGATGTAAGTCTACATAATGTAATCTGGTACCTATATCCAGGCACATAGTTCTCACCTGTATGTTCAACCCACTAAATTTAGGATACCCACCATCATGCTTAACTGAGGGCCTGAAGAGACTGCCAGAAATAATCTAGTTTGAGACCACTGTAACTGCCCTGGCTCAGTGCTAGGGAATCATGGGAAGTGTAGCTTATTGTGGCACCAGAGCTCTCTGACAAAGCTCAATGCCTCAGAAAAAAACCTACAATTCCCATGATTCCCTAACATTGAGCCAGGACAGTTTATTGTGGCACCAAAGCTCTCTGACAGAGCTCAATGCCTCAGAAAAAAACTACAATTCACATGATTCCCTAACATTGAGCCAGGACAGTTAAAATGGTCTCAAGCTGGATTATTTCTGGCAGTCTGTTCAGGCCCACAGTCCGATTTTATATTACTGGTTGCCAATATGGAATCCAATGACATTAGTATGCTCACCACTCAAATCCTCAGAGGATTTTATCGAACTCTGATCAAATTCTGCACATAGCTCGGGAACCAGGGCATGCTGGCAACTTTGTTGTTGTTGTATGGAGTCAAGTCATTTCTGATTTATGGCAAACTAAAGCAAGCCTACCATAGCGTTTACTCTGTAATATTTGTTCTGAAGGATTTGCCTTTTACTTCCTATGCAGCTGGGTGTGACTTGCCCAAGATGGGTTTCCATGGCTAAGCAGGGATCTGAATCCTGGTCTCCCAAGTGTCCTAGTCCACTCAAACTACTACACCACATTGGGTCTCTGTTGGTAGCTATATTTCCTTTTTTTGGGGGGGGGAGTCATTTTTTGGGGGGAGTCATTTTATAGCATTGTTTTACCACCCACCCCCCAATGCACAAGCAAGCATAATTTCTTTCTTAACAACTACCCTAAAAGACAAACAACATGCTACAACTGTATTTATATTTATCTGGAAGCCAGTCCCAATATGCTCAGCAGGACATATTTCTGTGTAGACCTGTATGGGATTGTACTGTTAATCCCATTTAAAAGATTATAATGCTGTTTACTATTTAACACTTTCCCCAAGTGCTTGAAGAACTCCACATTCATGATCCCATAAGCCCAACAAACTTTCATACTAGAAACAAACATTATCCCTTATTACAGAAAGAGGCTTAGAAACACACCTAGCTTCCTCATGCTCCATCCTCACACCAATCCTGGTCTTCCCTTCTCAACCTTATGCAACTCAACATTCCCTCAATTAATTAACCATGATTGTTTCCTGACTTGACATGTATGATTAGCTGGATAGATACAAGCAAGGATATTAAACCAAGGTATGACCTTGATTCAAGATCTTTATTTATTCCAATCCTGACAATAATGCCTGAAGTGTGGAGAAGCAGTACTCTGGGAAGACAAAAGAAAGCCACACAGGTCTTTAGTAAAGTGAAGTATGTGTGGGTGAATGAACCAGATAATCACCTCATGAATGAGATAAAATCTGAACCAGCTATTTGTTGCATCACAGTTGCAGATATGCAACTGAAACATTATCCAGATCTACACAAACTAGATAGCAGAAAATTATTTTCAAACACATTTTCTCCACAGAAAGACCTTCATATAAACAAAAAAGCAATAACAATATACATGGGGAGGAGGTCAAGGCTCCAGCAGTCTTCTCATTACAGCAGGCCCTTGGTATCCTCTGCCATTTGGTTCCCTCATGGATACCAAACTCAAGTCGCATTATATATAATGTCTTAGTAAAATGGTCTCCCTTATATAAGATGGCAAAATCAAGGTTTGCTTTTTAGATTTTTCAATGTTTTCAAGTCATGGATATTTGAATTGATGGATGCAGAATCCATGAATGTGAAGGGTCCGGCTGTACTGTACTAGCTTCTAACTGAAAAACATTTTGGGTCATTGATTGGAGGTTAAACCCAGAAGAGAGTCCAAAAGTGGGTCAAATCCCATCTATTACATCCAGACTGTATCACATCATCATGGTCTGCAGGTAACAAACCAGACCATCATTCCATGATGTGTGTGTGCCTTTAACTCTCCTGTTCACTTATAGCGACCAAATGAGTTTGTTCTTTTTTTAAAAGACAAAGAATTTTCCAAGGTGATTTTGTCACTTTTCCTTCTTCTGAAATTTAGGCTACAGCACCTGGTATTCAAGTGCCTTTAAGTATTTAGCCCCTTTCCATGTTTAGTGAATCTCACTTCCAAGTGGTGTCCATGAGATTTATTCCTGCATATACAGGACTAGGTTTGAGTGTTTGAACTATGACTCTGGAAAGCAGGGTTCAGTTCTTGCTTGGCCATGAAATGCAGAGTGACCATGGGCAAGTCATACTTTCTCAGCCTCAGGAAAAGGAAATGGCAAACCTCCTCTGAACAAATTTTGCCAGGAAACCCCACAATAGGCTTTAGGGTGGCCATGTCGGAAATGACTTGAAGGCACACAAGACACAATGGACCTGAGGAAGTAAGACTAAAGTCTATGAAAGCTAATGCAGCCAACTTCTCTCTTTCAGTTAGTCTCAAAGGTGCTACAAGATCTCTCTACATATTGATTCTACAGACTAACGCAGGGGTAGGCAACCTTTCCCCTTTAAGGGCTGAGGGACTTCAGCTCCCAGAAGCCTCAGCCATGCTGGCCAATAGTCCCATGTTGGCCAATAGCTCCTGGGATTCTGGGAGCTGAAGTCCCTCGGCCCTTAAAGGGGAAAGGTTACCTACCCCTGGACTAACGGCTATATCTTTGAATTCTACACACAATACAGGCTCCAATGGCCTGTGCTGACCCTTTCTTTGAAGCTAGCCTCCCTTGCCTTGAACAGTGAAGCCCCTTGCTTTCCAGAGGGCCAAACAGGAAGCCAAACAAGACTTATTACGTACACTGCCCTCTCAAAAATGGCTGTTCTCCCGACGTCTTCTCTGTTTACTAATGTGTCCTCCCTGCACTTGGTGAAAAGGGAAGGAAGGAGCTCAACCACTTCAGCGGGGAGGCTCGCAGGAACAAGGGGCATGAGACACCCCTCTGCAGGGAGACCAGACACATCCTCCTTTTCCAGGACACATCCTATATTTCAACCTTCTTCTGTCCAGGAGGGATTTGAAAATATTCTCCACTTTGAGCCTGACTAAGAAGCATTAATTTTATATTTTTATGAGTGTTTGTAGCTTTTATTTGGTCAGGTCTTCCACATTTCCTTTAATATCCTCCATTTTGCAGTGCCTGGTCCTACCTTCGCAGGTTAGGACTTCTGGCCACCCTACCCCTTCCTTACTGCCTGATCCCCTTAAAACCTTGCAGTCTCCCACTCGCCAAAACCACATTGCCTGCCCACCTTCCTTCCTTCCCTCAGAAGCTAGCCTTTCCCTGCTGTGCTGCTGCTGGGTCTCAGGGGCAGATCAACCAGACTTGGTTCTTCCTTTCCAAGACATGTCCCACATTTCAACCTTCTGTCTAGGAGGAATTCCAAAATGTCCACTTTTGGAGTATCACTAGGAAGCCCACTGACACAGGGTGACCAGACTTGGTTCTCCTTTTCCAGGACATACCCTCCATTTAAACCTTCTGTCCAGGAGGGATTGTAAAATGTCCTCCCTTTTCAGCATTACCAAGAAGCATAAATTTACAGTTGGCCCTCCGTTTTCATGGGGGATCTGTTCTGGACACACACACCTCTGCAAAAATGGAGATTCGTGAATATTCAAGCTCTATAGGCTTGAATGGGGTGCGCTCCCACAGAAGTGCACCCCAGTTTTAAATGGAGGTCGTCCCTCCATGAATATATAAAACCATGGAAATGAAGTTCCTGAGAATAGAGGGGCGACTGTATATTTGTATGCAAGAGACCAGACTCAGGGCCTAAGCAGACTGCCAGAAATAGTGCACATTAAATTGAGGCACTGCCCTGGCTCAGTGCTAGGGAATCATGGGAACTGTAATTTATTGTGGCACCAGAGCTCTCTGACAGAGAAGGCTCAATGTCTCAGAAAAAAATACAATTCCCATGACTCCCTAGCACTGAGCCAGGGCAGTGCCTCAATTTAATGTGCACTATTTCTGGCAGTCTGCTTAGGCCTTCAGTCCTCCATTTCAGCCTTCTGTCCAGGAGGTATTCCAAAATGTCCCCCCTTTTCAGTACGACTAAGAAGCATGAATTTATATTTCTATATTTTTATGAGTGTTTTCAGCTTTTTAACTGGGTCAGGTCCTCCCTGTTTTCTTGAACACCCTCCATTCTGCAGTCCCATGTCCTCCTTTGTGGTGAGGAGGAGGACATCTGGTCACCCTGCCTACATTTCCACCTTCTTCTGTCCAGGAGAAATTGCAAAAATGTCCTCCATTTGGAGTGTGACTAAGAAGCATGGATTTACACTGGTACGCAGGGGTGACCAGACATGGTCCTCCTTTTCCTGGAAGTGTTCTACATTCCAAACTTCTGTCCAGGGAGAATCCCAAAATGTCCTCCAATTTGAAGCATGCATTTATATTTCTATGAGTGCTACTACCTTTTATTCCGTCAGGCCCTCCATGTTTCTCGAACGCCCTCCATTTTGCGGTCCCTTGTCCTCCTTTGCAGTGAGAAGGACATGTGGTGACCCTGCCTACATTTCCACTTTCTGTTCAGGAGAGATTCCCAAAGGTCCTCCATTTCAAGCCTGACTAAGAAGCATGGATTTACATTTATGTGCAGGGTGACCACACTTGGTCCACCTTTTGCCAGGTCATGTCCTCCATTTCCTCCTGTCTAAGAGGAATCCCAAAATGTCCTCCCTTTTCAGCATGACTAAGAAGTATGCATTTATATTTCCATGAATATTTTCTGCTTTTTATTGGGTCAGGTCCTGCATATTTGTGGTGAGGAAGACATCTGGCCATCCTGATATAAGTATTTTCACCTTTCATTGGGTCAGGTCCTCCATGTTTCCTCAAAAGCCCTCTCTTTCACAGTCCCTTGTCCTCCTTTGCAATGACGATATCTGGCCACCGGATATAAATATTTTCACCTTTTTATTGGGCCTGGTCTTCTCAAATGCCCTCCATTTTACAGCCCCTTGCCCTTCTTTGCAATGAGGGCATCTGGCCATCCTGATATAGATATTTTCACCTTTTTATCGGGTCTGATCCTCTCAAACGCCCTCCATTTTACAGCCCCTTGTCCTCCTTCGCAGTGATGACATCTGGTCACCCTGATGTAAATATTTTCACTTTTTTTTTATTGGATCAAGTCCTGCATGTTTTCTCAAGTGCCCTCCATTTTACACCCCTTGTTCTCCTTGCAATGAGGACATCTGACCACCCTGATATAAATATTTTCACCTTTTAACTGGGTCGCGTCCTCCATGTTCTCTCGAACGCCCTCCATTTTGCAGCCCCCCTGTCCTCCTTTATTGGCCACCCTGATATAAATATTTTCACTTTTTTTTATTGGGTCAGGTCTTGCATGTTCTCCCAAGCGCCCTCCATTTTACAGTCCCTTTTCCTCTCTTGAAATGAGGACATCTGGCCACCCTGATATAAGCAGTTTCACCTTTTGATTGGGTCGGGTCCTCCATGTCCTCTCGAAGGCCCCCCATTTTGCAGCCCCCTGTCCTCCTTTGCAGTGAGGAGGACACCTGGGCACCGTGGCTTCGCCAAACACACACATAACACAGACACACCATTAGGGCCGGCGGTGCGGAAGCTCTAATGGGAGGAAGCCGAGGGATAAAGGCGGCCCAGGGGCCCATGAGGGGCGCTTACATAAGCGCTCCTTCCCTCTTTCCTTCAGGCAGGGAGGCCTGGCGCAAACCGGGCCTAGTAGTCGGGAGGCGTCGGCGTCGTCCTCCTCCTCGTAGCCCCCTTCACCCTCTGCCCCGGTCCCAGTACCTGCTCCTGAGGCGGGCTGTCACCGCTCACGACGCTCGCTCTGGGGTCAGAAGCGCGACATGGCTTCCGCTGCGGCGGTTGAGGGAAGGCGGGCAGGAAAAGCGGGCGGGCGGGCGCGCTAAGGCCTTCTCCACCACGTTCACTTTCTATCTGCGCAGCAGCAACACCACCAACCTCCTCCTC
>CM034701.1:336425774-336436885 GCA_020142125.1 Phrynosoma platyrhinos
GACATTAGAATTGTATTGACAGGAGTAATTGGAGTATAGAATTGTGGTAAAATGGATATACCGGACAATGTTAAACTCGGAAGCCTTTGTTGTTATTTGTTGTTGTTGTTTTTGTTTTTTTTATTATTATTATTTGCTTTTATGTTGTGTTGTCAACGTGTGTCGTTAATGTCGTTATGTCTGTAAGTTTTTTTTTTCTTGTGTGTTGATCAATTTTAATAAATAAAGTAATTTAAAAAAAAAAAAAAGAAATTCGGTTGTTTGGAGGAAATGCAAATGTGAAAAGCAAACGCGCATTTGGGAGCATTTCCCTGCTGTTCCCATGGTTCCAGCGAGCATTCCTCTATCTGTGCATGTGCAAGAAGATCATTTCTAGTACATTTACAGGCTTTTTCCCCTTGTATCTGAACATTAAATGCACTTACTCTAATTTCGCAATTAAGGTAATTACGTGTGAAAGCCATCAAGGTTTATTTTCCGTTTATTTTCGGAATGCCTCATTTCCACTTTAATTTCACTTTCTGGCCCACGTGAGATAACGTCCTCAGTTTGGTCATCCTGGCTTCCAGGGAGGTTTCCAGCTTGATCTGCTATAGGACCCATTTGTTTGTCTTTTTGGCAAACCTCAACACTCTTCTCCAGCACTGCATTTCAAAGGAGTTGATTTTCTTCCTATCATCTTTCTTAACTGTCCAGCTCTTACATCCATACATGATAATAGGGAATACAATAGCTTGTATGATTCTGACTTTTGTGCTGAGTGGTATATCTTTGCATTTTAGAATCTTTTTTAGTTCTTTCATAGCCAACCTCCTCATTCTTAATCTTCTTCTGATTTATGGTATGATTTCAATATTCTGAAGAAACAACAAATATTTTTCAAATCACATCAAAACATATATGCATATACACAGACTTCCACAAATAAAATATCTGTTTTCTGAAAGCATCTCATTTACTATGTTATATATATATATATATATATATATATATATATATATATATAAACAAGAGTTATTGGTCGGTGTCTGTCTGGCACATATGTCAGCTTTAGAGGAGGCATTATTATTATACAGGCATAATAAATGTCTCCTGCTATAGTTAGACAACACATTTATTGAACAGAGCTGCATGGATATAGTAATAGTTGAATCTTGGACACTATCACTGTTGTGAAACATTTCTGGAAGATAGAGAATGTATTTACTGAAGATGTATGCTATTTTTGTACTAGCAAGAGGAAACACAACACAGAATAAGAAAGGAAGGGAAGGATAAGCTGCTTAGCATTATTATAGACATGTGTTGCTGCTGATAATTGCTGTCAAATGAGCTTTTACATATGGCAACCCTATGAATGAGAGACCCCCAAGAACCTGTTATGAAGGCTGCATTCACAATGCAGAAATAATCTGGTTTGACACAGCTGGTGCCACAACAAATTACCATTCCCAGGATCCACTAGCATTGAGCCCTGGCAGTTAAAGCAGTGTCAAATTATTTCTGCAGTGTGGATGGAGACAAAACAGTCCTGCTCAGGTCTTACAAACTTATAATTGTGCTTCCCTAACTGGTTGTTGGCTCCAAAGGTGTTTTAAATGTAACCCGGCATAAAAACACCAAAGATGTTTTAAATTTAACTATGACTTTTTAAGTGCTCAGAGGGACTGCTCCAAGATGTATGATAGCTCACCATCTCATTTGCATCTTGCTTGCTCTGTGCACTTGTGGGATTACCCATCTCTCATGGGTGAAAGACCAGGGAAGCGTTCTAGAAAAAGCCAGGGTTTTTATAAAGGGGCAAAACAGACCCCTCAGTGATATCTAGCCCTGTTGTCAATGAGTAGGGTGCCCCAAAAGGAATGAGGCTACTGGTGGTAGTTACTTTTGAACTATTCAAGTGAGGACCCTCTTGTGCAATGATCTATACAGGTCTGTGATTGGCAGTCTGATGTTTGTAGCCAACAACATCAGGCCTAATATCTCTTTTGCTGTAGGTGTTCTGACCAGGAGCGTAAGCAGTCCAAAGGTGGAGGACTAGACAGCAGTCAAGAGGTTGCTCAGGTACCTAAAGGTCAGCAAGGAAAGGAAGCTGATGGTGCAAGGATCTGAAGCCCAGCTGGAGTGCTTTGTGGATAGCTCCTTTGCCTCAGAGCTACATGATAAGAAGTCAGTGATTGGCCTGTTTATCAAGTATGCAGACAGCCCTGTAGTGTGGAGGAGTAGGAAACAGAGCTGTGTGGTACTAAGCACTTCAAAAGTAGAGTTTGCGGCACTGTCAGAGATGGCAGGAGAAGTGCAGTGGGTGAGGCAGCTGTGGTGCACCTAGGTGAGGAGTGCATAGGCCCAACAGTTGTGCATGAGGATTCACAGGCTTGCATTGCCATGGTAGAGGCTGAGAACCTCAGGAACAGGACAAAGTACATAGGGGTTCAATATCAGAATGTGAGAGAGTTAGTCCAGAACAGTGTTCTGTGTCTGTCTTACATTAGTTCGGAGGACAATGTGGCAGACATCTTCATGAAAGCCCTCCTGGTAGAGAGACATGAGCGAATGTCAGTGCAGTTGGGCATGGCACTGGGAGCAGAAGCTCAAAGCCCGAGGTCCTGAGATGATGGAAGATCAAGCCTGAGGACGTGAGCAGAGTGGCGGAAGATCTGGGCAAGAGTGCAGAAGCACTGGAGAAGATAAGTGCCTGGAGTGATGGACAGGTTTCCTAGGAGTGTGTCTATATCAACGAAGGTGCTGCTGGGGAAAACAGAACAATGTTCTGGGTCTGGGACGCATGGATCAGATAGACAGTGTGGCAGACAGGATACCAGAGGCACTGGGCACTGGTGGGAGGACATCGGAAGATGTCAGGCCAGTGAGATATGGCACAGGGAGACAGGGAAGGTCCATAAGTACACACACTCCATGAGAAACAAACCAAGCTTTGTGCACATATTGGACATTTTGGAAGGGATTGTGGAGACAGTGTCTCAAGTAAAATGTCCAATGTGGGTTTACACACAAGTGAAGAGGAATGAAAGGGTCACTGGCAGCCATAATGACACAGCACTTTCCACCAGGTGCTGTGTCATAGGAAGTGATATCGGCTGATGATCACAAGGTGCTGGAAAGCACAGAAAAGGCTGAAAAACTGCCAAGTCACCCAGGATGAGTGACAGGTGTCCAGAGGAAGAGGCAGGGCCAGGAGGCCACATGGGGCCCTGGGTATATAAGGGAGTTGCCTCAGGACATATGTGGTGGTTGTTGGTAGTGTGGGTTGTTGATGTTATTGGGAGTTGTGGATCGTGTATATAGCCTTGTACATAGAGGAACTAAGATTAAAGTGTCATCTGAGAGATGTCTGCCTGTAGAGTCTCTTTACTCTTTCTGGAAGGGGAGAAGTGCTCTTTCAGCTCACAAGCTACTGCCTGCATCTGAGAAAGTGGTGACACTGGTGCTGCTCATTGACGTGGACCATCACTCACTGAGTAACCACGCTAACAGAAAGGATACTTCCAGGGTTTCACACAGCACTACATTTGTTAAATGAAAATAGTATGTTAAAACCTGACCTGACACAATGCTAATATATCATCCATATTACATAACTGGGTGCAGCACAAGCAATAAATATTCAGGTCTGTTTCATATTATGGATATACCATAATACTGATATTTAAATTTAACAAAGGAAATGTTCAGACAGGCCTGAGTCTTTCATCCAAGGACATTTTAGGTCTTGATTCCAGGACTCAAGGGAAGAAAAATGCTGTTGCAAAGACGTGTCTTTCCTCCAGTGTTCCATAATCAAGTGCATATGAGAAAGAAAACCCACTAACATCAGTCAGTTGATTCAGTCAAACAGTATGTGTGTGTGTTTAAGGGATGCCAAAGTACATGTGTAAATTTTGCAAATGTGTTGTATTCACGAGATGTGGTTTTTACTCCCCCCCACTATAATTAACATTTGCCAGATGTTTTCTAGTCTTTAGAATCATTACTACCTCATCTACCCAAAACTGGCTGCACAGAAGCTTTCAATCTTTTTTTAGGATGAATGATGTTGTTCTGATTTCTCAGACTCATTTAGGTGTGAGATACTACTGAATGGCTTTCTGGAGTACTTTAATAATAATCTTTTAACAGTTACTCAAAAAGTGTGATGTGGTGGTTTGAGCATTGGACTATGACTCTGGAAACCAGGGTTCAAATCCTGGCTTGGTCATGTAAATCCACTGGGTGATGGCAAGAGCAACGGCAACCCCTTCTGAAGAAACCTGCCAAGAAAACTCCTGAATAGGTTCACCTTAGGGCCACCATAAGTTGGAAACAACTTGAAGGCATACAACCACCACAACAATGGGAAAGGTCAGATTTTCCTGTTTTATGGGGGAATAACAGAATTGAACATATTAATTCAAAAGTGAAAGCCAGCATAGTTGACCTTGGGCAAGTCACATTCTCTCAACCTCAGAGGAAGGCCAAGGCAAACTTCCTCTGAACAAGTGTTGTCAAGAAAACCCTGTGATAGGTTCATTTTAGGGTTTCCATAAGTTGGAAACAACATAAAGGAACAAACCAACCACCAACTAAATTTGAAAGGTAGAAGAAAAACAAAATGTGGGAGCAATAGTCTACTTTTTGTTAGTAATGTTGGGAAATTTCTATCCAAATTTCTACCCACTAACCAAACATTGTCCTTCAGATTCTTGTCAGGGCATCAGTTTGGTTTCTTCACTTTGAGAGCTCCCGCTGACTGAAGGAATTTATTATTTTTTCCCTAAAGTTAATATTTGATATCATCAGGTGTGTGCTTAATCTAGATGCTGACCTAACTTTATACATTTGGCATGTATTGTATGATGCAGGAGTAAAGAGTAAGGCATGCAACATACTGTACAATGCAAGAGAAAAGGGTAGGGTGTGTGCAGATGTGTGTGAGAGAAGAAGAAGCAGGGTGATCCGATGTCCTAACTGCAAAGGAAGACAAAGCATCACAAAATATAGGATGTTTGTTGGCTCATTCTGTGCAGATAACACAAATTCTGGCCTTATGCAGAAACAGAATTGCATTACATTTCCCCTCACCTTTCAAAATAGTCCAGTAGAATCAACTGTGGACATTATCACACAAGGCCAGAAAAGCAGAATTTTAACACAATAAAAGCATATTTGGCCAGTTCTTATTGCACAACATTGTGTCTGTCCCACTCTTGCCTTGCATTCCTGTCCTGCCATTGCCTTGTAATAATGTGCATTACTAGTTGCAGAGCACTCTCATCAAAAAGGCTCCTTTCACAGTTCAACTTACTGACAAGGTGGAGGGTTTAAAAGAATTAACTCCCCACCTCTCAATACATGCTAATTACATCCCCACATCTAATGCAATAGCAACTTTCCATACTAGTATAGATTCAACATGATGGTTATATCCTAACCCCTGAATAATTTTATGTATGTTAGCCTATGTCTGTCTTTCTTTAGAGTTAGCTTAACATTTCATCAACTGCAAATTAGTGTCTATTCATTCATTCCATCCCTAGAAGTTCCCAGTCAATTGCTAACAAGAGACCTTATCACATGGAGGCAAATTGCTTAAATCCTATGCAGAAACGGGATTTAAAAATCCGAAGTGCCCTGCAAAAGCAGGTTATTTTTTGAGACGTATTTGTGTAAAGGAGAAATAACATGACATTAACTTGAACAGAAAGTCGCCAAAACCCAATCCTTTTTACTTTCAGAAGTTCCCAAAAGTAAAAAGGACAGGGTTTTGTCAGCTTTCCGTTCAGGTTATTTTCACGTTATTTCTCTTTCACACAAACATCATCTGAAAAACAGCCCGCAATTGTGGGTTTTGTTTACTTTCTATTCGGGTTAACCCTGAACGTCATGTGAAAAACAACTTGGAAAAGTGGTTTGTTTTCACTTTAATTTAGTTTCTGCATGGAATTCGTCCTGTGTGATAAACTCCAAGGACTAATCAAAAGCATGTCAGATGCCCTCACTGTTCTCCTTCCAAATCGAAATATTCAGATTGGCCTGTGTATCCATGGAGCCAAATTATATCAACTTTCTGGCTGAAAGCTGGCAAAAATAATGGAAAAGGATCCAGTCTCTAAACTACATTTGGATCTGGTTATGTTTGCTTTGTGGCATCCTCATCTTGCACTGCTCACTTCTCTCTTTATTACACATGGGAAAAGTCAAGAAAAACCAGTATTAAAAAGGCATTTTCCCAGCAAAGTTGTGAGATCGTGGAGAAGATTTTCAGATGACATTGCGATTAGAGAGGACTTATCCCAGAAAGAAACAGGAATTATCCAGCAACAACCCATTCACAGGATTTCCCCATGAACGGTTTGTTGCTTGAGCATTCCTGTTTCTTCCCGGGATAAGTCCTCTCTAATCACAATGTGTCTGAAAATCTTTGCCGCGATCTGGTGACTTTGCTGGGAAAATGCCTTTTTAATTCCAGCTTAAATCCCAGCTTTCCCACCATGTGATAGTCTCCTTAGGGTCCTTTCACACTACACAATTTATTATGTTTGAAATGCCATGGCAACATCTTATGGAATCCTGGGAACTGAAGTTTTGGGAGGGGTATTTAAAAATTTCAGCCAGAGAATGCTAGTGCCTCCCTGAACTGCAAATCCCAGGATTCCATGGGATGCTGCCATGGCAGTTAAAACAGAATTATAATGAAAACTTATTTTTTAATTTTTTTATTAAAACCTAAAAAACACATATAAAACCTCCACAAAGTACAATTACATACATTGAAACACACACAAAAAAAAAACATAAAACATAAAACATAAAGCATGACTTCCCCTCTATGAACATTACATTATATTATCTTGGGACTTTCTATATTTCCACATTGCATTCCTTGTTTCTTAACATACCGTAATTTCCATATTTTTTTCTTTTCCTGCACATTAATAGTTCCATTCTTATCATTTCTTCCTGTTCCACACCATATAAACAAATTCTAAACTTTCCAAAGACTCTATTTCTAAGACAGCATTATCTGTACCTTCCACATACTCATGATTTCTTGGTGTATACTTTTTTCCCCTTTTGCTTAAGAGCGATTACATTCTATTTGCACCATCTTTGTGCTAAACATTTAGTAACTGGCAACCACTCTCTCTCATATTTGTTACACATTTGATCCCTCAACATACATGTTAGCTTGTCAAGTTCGATTATATCATACAGTTTAAGTATCTACTCATTCACTGTTGGCTCTTCCTTACTTTTCCATTTCCTGGTCAGCACTGCTCTCTCTGCTGCAATCATGTAGAAATAATTTTACCGAATTCTTTCTCAATTTCTTCAGTGACTATACCCATCTTCATCTTAGCGTCAATAATTTTTTCTATTTCCGTATGTATTTGTTTCCAGTAGTTCCGAGGTCTTTTACAATTCCACCACATATGCATTTAAGTGCTTTGCATTTCTCTACAGTTCCAACATTCATTTTTGCTATTTTTGTAAATTTTTGACAGTTTTTCCGGAGTCAGATACCATCTATATAAGGGGTAGGCAACCTTTTTGAACCGGGGGCCGGGTTGCTGTCCCTCAGACAATTGGGGGGCTGAAGCACCTAAAATATTTTTTTTAATTAATTTTTTTTTAAAAAAAATGCATGCACACTCTCTCAGCCCCTGAAAAGCCATGGCAAAACCCCTGTGGAGATTTTGCTAAGAAAATCCCAAGAACAAGTAATAACAACAATAATCAATATCATCTTGGTGGGGGGCAGCAGCAGCGGGGGGCGGCAGTGGTGGTGGTGGCGGCAGCAGGACCGGCCACATCCGGCCCCCGGGCCTTAGGTTGCCTACCCCTGATCTATATTGTATTTTATAATAGTTTTCTTTTATGTCATAATTAAGAGCGTACTTCAATCTTTTTCCCAGTTTTTTCTCCCAATCTTTAAATAATATAGGTTTAGCTAAATCCTATGCTCAGTTAATCATAAATTGTTTTACTGTTTCTTCTTCCATATTTACTTTCAACAACGATTTATAGAATTTAGAGATACTGCATTGTGTTTCATAGATCATAATTTTTTCAAATTACGTTTCTTTTCTATTTGAACTAACTTGTCATCCATTTTAAATCTCTCTGTAATTTTCTGTAGAGAAACCAATTACACTTTAAATCTTCACTTAAGAGCTCTTCCATTGTTTTCATTCTGTAATTCCCACTATCCTTATCAATAAGTCATTATAAGTGACCCACTCGCCTTCTTTCATTCTTTCCCTTCTATAGAATGCTTCGATCACAGATGTCCATTTTGGTATTTTTTGTAAAAAAAAAAAGTTTTATATTTCAGCCATACCCTCAATAATAATTTTCTAATGTAATGATTATAGAATTCTATGTTTACTTTGGCCTTCTCGTAGATCAAATACGTGTGCCATCCGAATGGTAGTTCATGGCCTTCCAATTGCAAAAGTTTTTCATCTTTTATTGCAACCCAGTCTCTGATCCATTCTAAACAGGAAGCATAATAACATATTTTTAAATTAGGTATACCGAGTCCTCCTCTTTCTTTACTATCTTGAAGAATCTTCAGAAAATGTGTGAAAACTTCAAATAATTACAAGAGGTACTTGTAAGATCAGCAAAAAAACTGGCACATTATAAAAATGAAAACAGATATCCAACTGAGTGGAACAAAAAATGTGGCATGTCAAATGGAAAAGTAAGACAATTAAGCCAATTCACAACTGTAGAAACCATCTGTCCAGAAGTCATTGTGCAGCTTTGAATTGCTCCTGGGATTTAATTTGATATGAACAAGAAGAAGGATTTCAACCATGTAAAAGGCAACATAATTTAAACAATGGTCCAGAAAAAAGGGCATTCTTTGCTAAGAAAAATGTGTAGAAGCTAATGGCTGTACATCAAAACCATTTACAGAAATAATGTTAGTGTTACAACTCATGCCAACATTGCACAATCATTTTCCTATGAAACAAAAAATAATAAGCTTGGGTTGGGTTGTGATCTGTTTAGTGGACCCATGTAAAATCATGTGGGTTTTATTCTTCATAGTGTCAAGAAACCAAACTGGTTTCAGATGCTTTGCTCCATTTTCCCTCGCCACATTTGAGTTTTGAGGAATAAACAATAGGCACCAAAAGAGATACTATGTCAGAAAACAGCTATCCATCATATATCTGGATCAGTTTGAAAGTTGTGGTGAATTTGAAAAGTGTTTTTAATTTTGTTCTAATTCCCTGCAATCATCATGATTTGTTTTGAAGAAGTGAAAGCAAATTGTTCTATGGGCACCCTATGAAGTGTTTACTGCAAAACTAGGATCGGATGTTATCGAGTGCATGAAATGGTAATTGATTATTTTTCATTTATCGGGACTTACCTCCAAAGGCAGGGGTATCCCCCAAAAGTTTAATTTTAGCCATGCTTCCCTATGTGTATGTGAAATCACAGAGGGAGTTCATACTGATTCATTTCTGCTGCACTTTCAAGCAGCTGTACCAGAAGACTCAGCAGTGACCTGGGACCCTTTCACACCATACAGTTATACTGCTCTGAAGCCACTTTAACTGCCATGGCTGCATCCTATGGAATCCTAGGACTTGTAGTTCACTGAGGCACTATAACTCTCTAGCTGAGAATTCATAGTACACTTCCCTAAACTTTAAATCCCAGGATTCAATAGGACATTGGCATGGCAATTTAAAGTGGCATCACAGCACTGTAACTGTCACTTTCAGGTTGAATCTACATTGCACAATTAATGTAGTTTTACACTGCATTGACATGGCTCAATGCTATGGAATTCTGGGATCTGTAGTTCTGAAATATTTAGCCTTCTTTGTCAGAGTACTCTTGTGCCATAACAAACAACAAATCCCAGTATTCCATAGGATGGAGCCATGACAGTTAAAGTGTTGTCAAACTGCATTAATTCTGCAGTGCAGCACCAGCCTTAGGCATTTTAGGTGGGATTTCTTGCTGGTTTGGGATGGGTCTTCCTGAAATCTATTCTCAGCTAAACCAAATTATTTAAAGCTGATTTTTATCTCTGAGAAAGGTTTTTAAGGGGTGCCAAAGTCTAAAGAGGACTCCAAAAGTTCACATGTGGACCACAGGGTGCATGATTCCCACTCTTCTGTAGATGTTTGTGTAGACAGCAATATGCACATGGCACCTTGCTCATTGTGATCCATTTTTATCAGACTGCAGTGTCTATGCTTATTTAGTGTAACCATGGTTAGAAATGAATAAAAAGTAGGTAGACAAGAGTTAAATAATGATTGTTGGGTGATGGCAAAAAGGACAGACATCACAGATGTGGGCTGCGGTAGGGATTCGCCTGTTTCTCTCTCTCTCTTGGCACTCCTGGATCTATCCCTGCACCTAGAAGTGGAGCAGTGACAAGCACTTTTCACTGAGCTCTAGCTAAACTGAGCATAGGAGGAAAAAGAGGACCATCGGAGAGGCAAGGGAGCTGGGGCTAATCATCAACTGACCCAGACTCTGTCCCTTCAGCTGAGAAGGAGGACAAAGAGGACCACTGGCAATGCAAGAGGAATGGGACTAATCATCAACTGACCCAGACTCTGCCCCTTCAGCTGAGAAGGAGGACAAAGAGGACCATTGGCAATGCAAGAGGAATGGGACTAATCATCAACTGACCCAGGCTCTGCCCCCTCAGATGAGAAGGACAAAGAGGACCATTGGTAATGCAAGAGGAAATGGGACTAATCATCAACTGGACCCAGACTCTGTCCCCTCAGCTGAGCAATGCTGGAGGACCAGGCAGGTAAGTGGAGGAAGGAAGAAGGCGATCAGCCATCTTTGCCCTCCCCAACCATGAAGAAAGAAGTGAAGTAACTAAAGGAGGAAGGGGTGAGGGTGGGGATGGACTAAAGGAGGGAGGACACAAGGGAAGGGAATGAGGGAAACCCAAGGAGGCATAAGGGGATGGGTAGGAAAGCAAACAAACAACGATGGAAGGAATAATATAGAGAGACAAACAGCTACTGGGCAGCAGCAGTAGTGGTGGTTGTCACTGACAGGAGAGAACTGTGGTGACACCATAGCTAACAGTGGTTGGCACTGCACACAAGGAGGTATAG
>CM034701.1:336442106-336477940 GCA_020142125.1 Phrynosoma platyrhinos
GTATATAAATAAATCATATTATTATTATTATTATTATTATTATTATATTCCACTTTAACTCCATGGAAATATCATATGGAATCCTGGAATTTGTAGTTTAGGGAGTGTATTTATAATTCTCAAAAAGATTGCTCTTGGACCTCCCTAAACCACAAACCCCAGAATTCCACAGGATGTTGCAATGGCAGTTAAAGTGAAATATAGCATTATAAGAGTGAAGTGTGAGAAGGGTCAGAGTTGAATCTTTCTTCAACCTGGTGTTAGGAAGCAACTTCTACTGCACTTGAAAACTGTAGACTGGTTTAGGGAGTCTAGGACAGGTTATGTGGCATATATACTTCTAATTTCTGTAATAATAATAATAATATTAACAATAACAATAACAACAACTTTATACCCCACATTTCCCCCCAGAATCAGAGTGGCTTACAATTTTAAAGAACAGAATGGGAGGCTCTCCACATTTGTTGGGTTTAAGGGCACAGGATCCTGGTGAAATTGGGAAAACCACAAATAAAAAAAATCACTTTTTTTGAACCTGAGACCTCTCTAGGAATCTCTAGGTCCTCCAGGTCAATTCTATGGTCAAGATCTGCGAGATGTTGACCATGAAGTTGTGCTATAGGATCTACAAATGCCTAGAGAAGTGTTCTCTCTAGGAACCTCTAGGTTCTCCAGTGTGATATTTTGCCAAAGTTGACAACAGAGTCACACTGGAGGACCTAGAGATTCCTAGAGAGAACATATTAATCAAATCTGTGAATGATCAAATCTGCAAAAGTCAAAGCCACAAATGTGGAGGGCCAACTGTACAATTATAAACATACAAAAGGGAACAATCAAAACAGCCTTCACTTTGAGACCAGCTACCTTTGATTCTTCAGCATGCTCTGAGCAACAGTAATAATTCGCAAAATAATGTGGCCCTCTATGTTGGGAAGAATTGTTCCTTTCATTATCAATGATGTAATAGGCACTATTCCAGTGTAGAATCACACTTCACATTTTCATTAGCAAGAACAGTTGAACAGGAGTGAACAGACAGCATGCTCTGAACTTGTTGACAGAAAAACAAGAATCACCAGTCTTGGTTTAGAGATCTGTAAAACTGTAAGTGTGATGTTCAACTGATGTATGAGGGGGTATCATAAAGTGATGTTCAACTGATGTATGAGTTTCTTTTTCATTCATCTCCAAAAATTATAGTAATATTTGTTGTTCTAGTTAACTGCCCTATCATCTTGCCCCTGTGACAACCCATGGTAACCCTATGGATGAGACATCTCCAAGACCCTCTGTCCTCCACTGCTCTGCTTAATTCCTGTAACCCCTTAATATCCGTGACCTCCTTAATAGAGTCCATCCATCTGGCATGTGGTTTTTGTCTCTTCCTACTTCCCTCACCTTTCCCAGCATTATTGTCTTTTCCAACGATTCATGCCTTCTCATGATGTATCCAAAGTACAACAGTTTCAGTTTGGTCATCTTGGCTTCCAGGGAGGTTTCCGGCTTGATCTGCCCTAGTATCCACTTGTTTGTCCTTTTGGTTGTCCACGGGATCCTCAGCACTCTTCTCCAGCACCACATCTCAAATGCGTTGATTTTCTTCCTATCATCTTTCTTAACTGTCCAGCTCTCACATGGTAATAGGGAATACGAGGGGGTATCGTAAAGTTTTAATTATCACTTTTAAAAAAAATTGACAGAAAGTTTGTTTTGATTTTCAGTTGTTAACTTATCTCTACATAGTCATCATCCAGATTTACACATTTTCTCCAGCATTTCTTGACCCTCCAAATACCATTATTGTAGAAAACTGCAGATTGCGCCTTATGAGAATTTTAAACTCTAGTCACTTCTGTCACAACCTATCACAAAAATAAAGGACACAATGAGCTGATTTTCTCAATGTCATGCACTTAGGGACAAATGATGACACTGACAAAATTTCATCAACATACCATAACAACTTCCAGGTGATAATTATTACTTTATGATACGCCCTCTTAAAGCACAATTTGCAGACTTCTACAATAGCAGGTATTTGAAGGGTTGAGAAACACTAGGGGAAATGTGTAAATCTGGGTGGTGACTACGTAGAGATAAGTCAACAACTACAAATCAAAACAAACTTTCTCTCAATTTTTTTTAAAGGTGATAATTGAAACTTTATGATACCCCCTCATACGATGTCTTGTGTGATTCTAACTTTTGTGCCGAGTTGTATATCTTTGCATTTTAGAATCTTTTCTAGTCCTTTCATAGCCACCTTCCCCCATACATAGGACGTTATCACACGGGGGAAATCCAGTAAGGAAACGGGGGTTTAAACTAAAAAACCCCTGCAAAAGCAGGTATATTTTCAGACAACGTTGCATTTAAAAGGAGGTTAATCCAAACAGAAAGTAGTCAGAAACTGCTTCTTTTTATTTTCGGGGATCTTCTGCCTACTTTCCGTTCGGAATAACCTCCTTTTAAATGCGCAGGAGGTTATCAGATGGAGAAAGCTGGCTAATTAATTGCTTCCGCTTTTGCGGTTGCACTTTCTCTTTAAAGCTGGCTTCTGTTCGGGGCTCCCCATGTGATAACGTCCTTAGTCATCTTCTGATTTTCTGACTGCAGTCCCCATTTCAGAAATATCATCATCAGGAACAGATGACATTCCAATTGAACTGCTGCAATCCACACTGACAGAGTCAACTCTTGTGCTAGCCAGCATATGTCAACAGATATGGAAAACAAACAATGGCCAACAGATTGGAAGTGATCAATATACATCCACAAAAAGGGAGACACAAGAGACTGCAGCAACTATAGGACCATAGCACTGATCTCCCATGCAAGCAAAATCATGCTCAAAATTCTGCAACATAGACTTCAACCATACATGGAGAGAAATCACAGAGGTCTAAGTGTGGTTCAGGAAAGGAAGAAGCACTAGGGACCACGTTGCAAACATACAGTGGCTAATGGAGCACACCAGAGAATTCCAAAAGAAAATCAGCTTTATAGACTATAGCAAAGCCTTTGACTGCATAGATCATGAAAGGCTATGGAACACCCTTAAAGACATGGGAGTGCCAGCACATCTGATAGTCCTGATGAGGAATCTTTACTCAAGACAAAAGGCTACTGTCACAACAGAACACAGAGAAATTGAATGGTTCCCACTTGGCAAAAGGAGTCAGAAAAGGCTGTATCCTTTCACCCTATCTGTTCAACTTATATGCAGAACATATTATAAGAAAAGCAGGCTTGAACACAGAAGGAGGAGGAAGGAATATCAACAATTTAAGATATGCAGATAATACCATAATAGTAGCAGAAAACCTCATAGATCTGGAAAACCTGCTAAGGAAGATCAAAGAGAAAGTGCAAGGACAGGGTTAATGTTGAATATAAATAAAACAAAAATAGTAACAAGTCCATCCCAAGACATTTTGCTGCCTGAGGAAGGGTAGCAAATGCCCTCTCTGAATATTTGGTACTCAAAGCCAGGCTTCTTTTGACACATGAGCCAGAAAAAAAATCACAATAATCTTTCCCCATTTTCCCAGTAAAAACACAATAACAAATTAAATAACTAACAAGTTGCTCACCTTCCATGACACTTAAAACCTTACTCTACCTAATAAAAAGAATTAAGCTGTTTTAGAGGGTTTTAATTCTGGTGAACTTGGGCCAATCACATTCTCTCAGCCTCAGAGGGAGACAAAAAGAAAACCCCTCTGAACAAATCTTGCCAAGAAACCTCCATCGCCTTAGGGTCACCATAAGTCAGGAATGACTTGAAAATACAACAACAATTGTTTAATTGTAATAATTGTAATTGTAAGTAATAATAATTTTATATGCTTTTGCTTCCCTTTTTGTAACTGTTTTAAATTATTTTTGTTTTAATGTTTATAGTAGTAGCAACAGCAGCAGTAAGGTTGGCTGTGGCAGATAGACAGAAGAGAATCTGTGAGTGCAGAAGAAAGCATGTAATACTGATGGCTCTAAAGCAGCTTCACCAAAACCTGTAAAAGTCACAAAGAAAGTGGTTAAGTTAATAATACAACCTGCCTATGACACCAAATGCCATTAAAAAGACAACTCTGTTTTCTTGCTAGAACCTTATTTCCCACTGAACTATGTTTCTGGCTTTGTTTAACAGGCCTCAAGTTTCTGTCTGGCTTCTGTACCACATTGGCATGAATTTTGAAATGGAACATAACATACTGTTCAGCCTTCCTGCATCCTGAAAATCTAGAAGGGAGTAGATACTTTTTGCAAATTTTCCATTTCTTTGCTTTGGACAATGTAATAAGCGATAGTGGGATAATATCTTAGGTACACACAGGGTGCTGTCTGGCAGTTTGAGAAAAAGATATAACCCTTGTGGACAAAAAGGGACATGTACTGTACACTCACTTCAACCAAGAGCAATAATTAAAAGCAAGATAACCCTGTTTATCCATGAAGAACCTTTTTTTTTTTAGTGAAATCTGGTTATAGATGAAAAATCTGTACCTTCTGCAATCACTAAATCCAGAGAGAGAGAAATGAATATATAAATAAAATACATCTGTAAATGAGCAAAGTCTGCTTACTTTACTCTGAGTCCCTGCACTACTAATCAGGAATGACAAGGAAGGACTGCTAGAGTATTAGGATCAGAGCTGCATTTCCCAAGGAATGGAGACCATAGAGAGAATTTACTATTTTTGACAACACAACCTCAAATTCTGAAAGCAACAATACATGTTTCCAGGCTCTGTCATAATGTGAACATTGAATGTCCAACTGCAAGTGGTTAACATAAAGGTTAGTCTGAAAGACACTGGTGCTGAAACTATTTGTAGACACATAAGAATATTTTCCTCACTTGTCAACCTACCCTAAGCTGCCCAGAATGATCAGTGAAGGGACATCCCAGTTTTACCCCTTTGGTTGTTAAAATGGCCATTGATGAAACAGCTCAGGAACTCTGCCCCTCCAAATGAGTTTGAATTGTGGCACCAAGTATTCCTATTTGGTTGTGCTGCCTGAGGGCAGGTCTATGCTGATTGCTTAATCTAGAGTCAGTCCAGAGCATTATGGCCCAGGCTAGCCCCAGACCGACCATGACAGCAATCACTTGCACCAGGCTGAATCCAGTACAATGCCATGTCATGCACACAGGCCAGTTGGGCCAACATGGCATTGGTCCTGCTGGCTCACCTCTCTCAGTGCTGCTGCTGTTTCTTTGTGGGCAGGAGCTCCCTGCGAGAGCTTGCTTGGCATTCTGTCACTTCTGCTGAGCGCATGCAGAAGTAGGAGAAAAGGGTAGAGTGACTTTCTCCTGGATAACATGGCTGGATGTCTCCAGGAGGTGTCAGCCATTTGATCTCACCTCCCCTAGATCGCTGGCTGTGATATTTCCAGGAGACGTCTAACTATGCAGTATAGAAGGGGGTCACTCTACCCTCTCCTCATTGATCACATGGGTGTACTGTTCTGATCCAGACAAGCATTCAGAGGGAGCTGCTCAGCAGGGAAGGATGCAGTGGCGATAGCTCTGAAGGGGATCCATCCCCTTCATTGGGCTGATCTGCACAGGGGGAATGGGATGGCACAGCTCTTGGCATGTGGACATCTGGATTGGCTGAAGCAGATTACATCCAGCTGTACACATGGCCAAAAGGACTGGAGGAACTCTGGGGTTTCCTAGAAACCCAGGTTTTTTCCCAGATGTTGCTTACTTCGAAGCAAAGTGGGGTTAAACACCAAAAACCACAGATCCTCCCTGGAAGTAGACATACATCATGGAGACTGGTAGCACCAGCACCAGGATGAGTGCAGTGTTTTTTTTGCCAGTGTAGACAAGCCCTAAGACTTCTAGGAAGTTGTATTTTGACAATACTTGGACGTGGGCAAATTATTGCCACTTTGGCTATATAGTTATGCAAAACTATGAAATCAACACTCATAGTTCTTAGATTAACAAAATAGTTAACAGATTTAAGAACTACCATATATAGCCATGTATATGTAAAAGAAATGTATGCCCCCAAAACCAACTCTAAAAATTGGATCAACTTTTACATGGGTCAATGCAGTACCACAGCATGCTACAACAACACCTTCGGCCTTTTGTAATACTACTTGAAAAAATGGTGGTATGGCAGCTCTTTTGGGGCTTCTCTGCTGTGGTGGGGAGAGCAGAGGCAGTGGATGCTTCTTCCAGGATCTCATGGACTCTCAGAAGCAGGGAAGTCAAGAAGCCTTCTTGGTGACTTGGTGGGGAGCTCTCACTATAGCCTGCCATGACAGAACCTAAAAAAGGACAGCCTTTCACAATGCCTGGGAGGAAAATGGCAGTGATGGCAGCTACAGCATTCCAAATCTAATTTTTCTGCTAGTCTAAACGTGCAATGGAGTCTAGTTAATTAGTATGAATGCTTATTTCTAAATTGCTTGCTTTGGACATAGAGAAGCTACCCTTTATTAATGCTACCAGCAGTATTTCAAGCTTGTCTTCATAGCTCCCTTTAAATTTATCAGGCTTAGACCACAGTTCTTGTGACTCGAAGTATAAACAGGCCAGCCATTCCTCCTTGGTCTGCAGACCATATGAAGTCCTGGCATAGACATGCACTCTGGATAAAATGTCAAGTTTAATCTTCATCTGCTAAGCCAATATTTTAGTTGTTTCCCTGCACTGGTGTCAGTTTCCCTTTTATTTCTGTTTCTTTTATGTGAAGTGTCCTGTGCATTAGAGTCACATTAAATACACTAGAACTCACTTTGATTATTGCCTTCGTTGTGAGTTGTTTAGGGTTTTCTACAATCATACTAACCAAATCTTTAGCAGATCCAGTCTATTGAGTTCTCTCAATTGAGACAGAGAAAACATGGAGAAAAATTGCTCAGACTATTCCACAGATGAATCTAAGGCAGGCCTGCACAACATATAGCCTGGGGTTCGCATGTGGCCTGCCAAAAGATTTTTGGGTGGCTCACAAAGATGTGGAACAGCTTCAAGACTCTTGCACTGCACAGCCTTCTCCTGAGGAGAGGGCAATGTGGAGGAGGAGGAAGAAGGGCAGACACTCACCCTACAAAGCTCCTCTGCTGCTCAGCTTTCTCCGACAGAGGAGGAGGAGGAGGAGGAGGTGCAAACACTCACCCCTCAAAGCTCCTTCACTGTCAGGCTTTCTCCAAGGAGAAGACCAGGCAGAGGAGAAAGAAGAAGGGCAAGTGTTTGTCCTGCAAGCCTTCTCCACCATCTGGCTTTGTCCTGAGGAAAAGGCTGGTGGCGGTGGCAGAGGAAGACGGAAGAACACTCACCCTGCAAGGGTCCTCCTCTGCTTGGCTTTCTCCCGAGGAGAAGGTCAGGTGGAGGAGGAGGACAGGGAAATGCTTGCCTTGCAAGGTTCCTCCTCCATTTGACATTCACCTGAATGTCCCCCCACATGGCTCACCCATGTGGCTCCTCTATTGCTTGGCCTTCTCCTGGGGAGAAATCCACATGGAGGAAGAGAGGGACGGGTAAGGCTTCTCCATAACTCAGCTCTCCCTGAGGAGAGGGCCAGGCAGAGGAGGATGAGAATGGAATTAATATTAAAAATATTATTAATTTATTAATTAATTAATACTTAATTAAAACCTATCTGCAGCCTGAAGAAGTTTAGCCTAAATTTTGGCCCCTTCCTACTGCCAAGTTGTGCAGGTCTGATCTAATGTGTCATCTTTAATGTCACCGGTTTTCTTTGCATGCAAATGCTTGTACATATAATGCCCCTTAAGAGTACTCCCATCTTCCAAAGGGGCATCCCATTTTATTAATTCCTCCTCTGCATTGTTTTTATAAGGCAGAAAGTTTTTGTTTTGTTTTTCTGTTAAATCTGCAATATACAGTCGGTCCACATTTTAGCGGGGGATCTGTTCCAGACCCTCCCCCCGTGAAAAGGGAGATTCGCAAATATTGACGCTTCATAGGTTTGAATGGGGTGTGCCCATGCGGAGGGGTGACTGTACTGTTTAGGCATCTTAGTATCCATTAATGGTTGCTTTTGTGTTGTTAACTCCTATCTAGTTGTTAATTTGACTTCAACTTATGGTGACCCTATGAACAAGAGACCTCCAAGTCACTCTGTCATCAACTGCCCTGCTCAGATCCCACAAACTCAGGGCTGTGGCCTCCTTGGTTTAGTCTATTCACCTGTAATGGGGTCTCCCTCTTTTCCTACTGCCTTCTGCCTTATCATGCATCATTGTCATTTCCAGTGACACATGTCTCCTCATAATATGCCCAAAGTATGACAGTTTTGGCTTAGTCATCTTTTTTTTTTAAAAAAAATCAGCTTTTATTATAGTTTAGTCATCTTGAGTTCTATGGAGAGTTCAGGCTTGATTTGCTCTAGGACACATTTATTTTTTGTTGTTGTTTTGTGGTCCAGTGTAGTCACAGAACTCTCCTCCACACATTTCAAATGTGATGAGTCTCTTCCTATTTTTCACTGTCCAGCTTTCACAACCTTACATAGAAATTGGAGATACAATAAATGGCATGGGCAATCTTGACTTTGGTGTTTAATTATATATCTTTACACTTAAGGATGTTGTCTAGTAAGTTCCTTCATAGCTGCTGTAAGATTGCCTTCCGTGTTGCTTTTATTCCACATCAGATATGGGATTAATAACTGCGTATTTTCTCATTCTGGTTGACTTTCCAACTCTGTGAACTGTCTGTGAACTGAACTTGTGGGAGGAAGAAATTATGCAAAGATGTGAAAATCTGCATTGGTTCTGTCTGCATTGCAAGCAAGCCAGCAGACAGACAGACAAAAAGGTACTACATGGTTTTCACAGAAGAGCCATTTATTATGCATGATAATTCATTACCAGAATGTCAGCCAATCTAAACAGCTTGATAGGCTAGATACTACATGTCCAATCTATATTGTACAGGTCAACTTGAGTGGGATGGAGTCTCTAACCTGAGCTCAAGAATTTCAATTTGAAGTTCCATATGACTGAATTAAAAGTTTTCTTACAAACAATACCAAGCCAATTTTTATGAAGGACTACCTTCTGTTGGGTTAAATGTGTGCTTAATGTAAGGACATATTTGGAGGATAATAATGCTGGGATTTTCTTATCTCCAGTCATGGTTTTAGGAGACTGTTTTATTTGCCCATATTGATTACACTTTGTTACCAAATGTTCCGACTTTAAACTGATAGCATTTAATTGAGAATTGCTCTGCCCAATAGTTACTGCTATTAACTGCATTATTCTCATAAGCTCTGCTCTAAGGAGTTCCCATCAGCTAATTTTTTTTATATATTCATTGTCTGTTAATTTCCCCACTAGACTACTCCTTAGTGAATTTGTTTTAGCTTTGAGGGATTTTTCCTCATTCACAGGGTTAAAATGTTCAATTGCATCCTCATAACACAATGGAGAAAAAATATTATTTACTGGCACACAAAATATATTGGGCAATCTTCCAAATCCATGTTATTTGCTAGAAATGTCTGTGACTTTGATGAATCAATCAAAATCACATCTTTGGTCCCAGATGTGTATCATCCAGACAGGATGATGCCAGACTAGGCAGGGAAATGGGCCTTTTGGTCCATGCAGAACAGGCCCCTGAGCCTTATCAATTTTACTGGAGGGAAATTTTACCTTATTTGCTTCAATCATATAAGGTCAGTGTCCTCCTGTGACACAAGCTCCACTGATTTCAGCTTGAGATATAAGAAATCATATCCTGAAGAGTGATCATTGTTACTACTAGTTCTCTATAGCAAAGCTAACTGGAGAGAAATTGTCCTCTGCTGACTCAAGCCAGAGAATATTTTAGCTTGTAATATCTAGTTGCCTTGTACTTGAGACTGCAACTTCCCCCATAAAAACTTTCACTTCCAAGGCCAGAGATGAACATCAGCTGACTCCATCCCAATATTAAAAAGGCACAGAGGTTCTACTTCAATCATGTTCAGCTACCAACAGGTATGTGTACCTCACATCCAGGTCACATCTCGGCTGTGTACCTTTTGGTTACCCAGAACTCACTCCAGCAACTTTGGCACACAACAAGAGAGTGACCAGATTGGCAAGAATTTTGTCTCTTTCACCATGTCGCAAGCAAGGCTTTACAATGGAATTTGTCCATGTCTTAGATAAAAACCATATCGCTCAATTGGCATTAGAAGATTATCTTTAAAGGGAAGTGTTACACTTTTGTTGTGACATGAAGACCCCTCTGCCATGTTTATGATAGACTGATGGAGCCTGGTCTCTCATAATAGTGACTAACAATGGTGAGTTTGCTTTGACTAGGGTTGCCATACTCCCAGTTTGGCCAAGTTCTCCATATGCCACCTAGTTTGGACCATCATTTGGTCCAGATTCTAAGCTTTCATTTATACTTTTTTTTTTAAAGGAAGTCTCTGTCCCTTGTAGAAGCCAAGATATAAGGCAAAATATCAAGGCATTGCACTATTTTGCAATAAATAAGTATGCTCTGTCCAGCCTTTCAGGCAAGAAGGAAGGGAGAGCAAATGAATGTGGTGGAGGGGATGCACTGTTAGGGTACAAGATGAGGGGAAGGAAGGAAGGAAGGAAGGAAGGAAGGAAGGAAGGAAGGAAGGAAGGAAGGAAGGAAGGACTATGTGAGCTATGGAGTGCAAGGAACAGTGAAGGGGTATATCATGATGGTCCGAGATGAGTAAGGGCAGGAGTGAGAGAAAAGGGAGAGTGGTGGTGCGTGCATGCAGCAGAATGCAGAAAGAAATTGAGGGACACTCTGTGACAGTGCAAGGTGAGGGAAAGGAAGGAGAAGGAGGGAAAGGAAGGAGAAGGAGGGAAGGGAGTGTACCTTCAAGTTGTTTCCAATTTATGGCAATCCTAAGGCATGGGGTTTTCTTGGCAAGATTTGTTAAGAGGAGGTTTGCCCTTGGCTGAGAGAGTGTGACTTGCTCAAGGTGGGCAGTGGGTTTAATATGGCTGAGCCAGGATTCGAACCCTAGTCTCCTGAGTCCTAGTCCAATGCTCAAACCATTACACCATGCTGGCTCTCTAGGGAAGGGAGAGTGAGAGTGTGAGCAGTAAGAGCAGCGAAGTACAAGAACCAATGGAAGGATCTGTAAGGTAGGTTTGCTGAGAAACAGATTTATCCATTAAAGTCCATAACCAAGGAGAGAGTTAAACTTGGGTCCTCCTGTTTCAAGCCCAGCTCTTTAAACATTACTCCCTAATGGTTCTTTCAGGTCAATTGTAACTGTTAAAAATGGTATGAAGATTGGAACATAGTAGAGGGAAAGTGCAACAATTAATGTGTTAAATTTGCATACTTAGAATGCAGATTAGAGTAAGAAAATTAGAATAATTTGCATAATATGCAAATTATATAACAGGATTTAAGGAAGCCAACTATGGGAAACCTAGCTTTGACAGTCTACTGCAGAAACATTGCTGCGGCAACTGCTGGATATGCTTCTCCCACTGGACTCTCCACACGTCAGTGGTAGTAATTAAGGATTAAATTCATCCTGAAGATTGAGCTAAAATTTAGAGAGTGCATACTGCACAATTATAGCAAGTTGTTTCCACTTTTAAGTGCTAACATTCTGTTCTCCAAGATATGGGGATTTGTAGCTTTGTGAAGTACTTAGGATTTTCTCTAGTGCTGTAGTACACGGTAGTGCACTAGAATTTTCTCCTGCAGAGAACCAAACAACAAATCCCCTCCACTTCCCCGGAGGTCTGTTTGGAGCCAGCACTGGTTTCTTCACAGTATCAAGCTAAACATGGCTTTTCATTAAAGCCTTTGAGGCCTAATTTAAATGTTTCTAAACTGTTGTAAGCTGTTTTAACTGTTCTCTTGTTTAATATGTTTTCATCCTGTTTAAGTTATTCTGCTATTTTAATCTGGAATTGATGTAACTTCTTTATATTGTTTTATTTCTGAGTCACCCTAAGATCCCATGATAATGGGCAGGATATCAATATTTGGATAAATAAATAAATAAACAAACAAACAATACACTGTATGGAATTTACTTCTATACCTGTGTTTCTTCCTGTATGCATCATGTTTCACTGAGACGATGTGTGAAATAGATTGCATGGTTATACAAATGCCTTTACAGTTAGAAAAAGTGTCAGGTATTCTAAGCCAGCTACTTAGGTTTATTTTTTTAAAAGGTAAAGGTAAAGATATTCCCTCTTGACAAGGGGCCTTTGCAGACTGCCAGAAATAGTGCAAATTGAGGCCACTTTAACTGCCCTGACTCAGTGCTAGGGAATCATGGGAACTGTATTTTATTGTGGCACCAGAGCTCTCAGAGAGAGAAGGCTCAATGTCTCAGAAAAAAAATACAATTCCCATGATTCCCTAGCACTGAGCCAGGGCAGTTAAAGTGCACTATTTCTAGCAGTCTGCAAAGGCCCAAGGTTGTCAAGTCATATCCAATCGTAGGGGGCAGTGCTCATCTCCATTACTAAGTCGTAGAGCCAGCATGGTCAGAGACTACTCTGTGATCATGTGGCCAGCATGATTACACAGAATACTGTTTACCTTCCCACCGAAGTGGTACCTATTTGCATTTGCATGCTTTCAAACTGCTAGGTTGGCAGAAGCTGGGACTAGTGATAGGAGCTCAGCCCATCATGCATCACCAAGGCCTCGAACTGCCAACCTGCTGATCTTGCAGTCAACAGAGTCAGCGTCTTAGACACTTGAGCCACCACGTCCTATATATTCTACACCAGCTGCTTAGGTTCCCCCCCTTCCCCTAATTGTTGGAGAGTCTGCAGTCCAAGGGCACCTCCTCCCATATGTACTTAGTTTGTTCTGTGGTAGCTCACTTCTGGTCTGAACTTTTGAAAACTATCTTTCCTATTACAAACCAAACAATAAATTTTTGCCCTGTTCTACAACTGTTTTCAATATATGATCCATAACATAAGCAGCTGAATCATGACAGCCTTATTAACATTTCTTTTATTAAGGCACGACTGGAAATTGTTTCCAATTGGAAGATGGGCAATGGTGGAAAAGGAACAGGATCCGGGAACACATATTTAATGGAAAATCTCACATAAAACATGAGGGTAACAAAAGGAGATGTCACAGAAGATCCCTTTAAAGAAGAGCTTCTTTTTATTGACTACTCTATCAAGAATGTAACACATCACCAATATGCCATTCAGGATCTTGACCAAACACTTCCTTAAGTGACCAGGGTATCTCTGGATATGTACAAATGAGTAAATTTGTTAATGTTTGTAAAAATTTTTTTAAAAAATCAAAAACCAAAGCCACTAAAGTAGTCCGCCCTCCATATCTACAGATTTTTTATCTACAGATTCAAGCATCCACGGCTTGAAAATATTTTTAAAATATATCAATTCCAAAAAGCAAACCTTGATTTTGTAATTTTATATAAGGGACATCATTTTACTAGCTATTGCATTTAATGGGACTTGAGCGTCCACAGATTTTGTTATCCACAGGGGATCCTGGAACCAAACCCCAATGGATAGATCCCAAGGGCCCACTCTATACTTAAATATGACTAAGTAGAGTACCCTGGTCCATTCCCCCCAAACCTATTTTACCAGGAAACAGCTGCTATAAGAGAAGAAGGTCTGTTCTGATGGAGATTGAGGCATGAGTAGATGACATTTCCACCCCTCTGACCAGTGAGTGAGGTTGTGATGAGGATTGCAATAGGATCCCTGTTTCTGGTTGTCACATCTTCACTCATCCACTCATGCCCTGAACACCAACAGAATGGACCTCCTTCTTTCAGAGCAGCTGTTGTCCACTAAAGTAAGTTTGGGAGGGAGGATATGATCATTGCTATAGTGCCATGGTCATGATTGTGTAGGGATCAATTTAATATTCTAAGGGCCTTTACAGACTGCCAGAAATAATGCAGTTTGAGGCCACTTTAACTGTCCTGGCTCAGTGTTAGGGAATTGTATTTTTTTTCTGGGACATTGAGCCTTCTCTGTCAGAGAGCTCTGGTGCTACAATAAACTACAGTTCCCATGATTCCTTAGCACTGAGCCAGGACAGTTAAAGTAGCCTCAAGCTGCATTATTTCTGGCAGTCTGTAAAGGCCCTAAGTTATGTGTCCGTAACTGCCATTGTGAATACCAGCCAGTATTTCTGACAGTAGCACTATTCTTTTCTCTTCTAAGCTGAGTAATGTAAGGTTCAATTTACAGTGGCCCCTAGATATCTGCTAGGGTTTGGTTCTAGGACCCTCCATGGTTACTAAAATCCATGGATGCTCAAATACCATTAAATACAATGGCATAATAAAATATGTTCCTTATATAAAATGGCAAAATCAAGATTTGTTTTTTGGAAATTATATATTTTTGGAATATTTTCAAGACGTGGATTAGTGGTTAAAAAATCTATGGATACAGAGAGTTGACTATGCTATTATTCTTTTTCTCAGCAGAGCAGCAATGCAAACAAGAGCAATAAAAATGTTGTATAAAATTATGTTTTTTGCTACTGTTAAATGATATGAAAATATTAACTTTGAAAAAATGAAAAGTTGTATGCTAATCTTAATAACAACTACTAGATTAACATTTGCACACAAATGGAAGAATTTATGCAGAGAAAGAGAGGTTATAAAGCCAAATGGAAGAATGTTGAGACTTAACGGCAACAATGGCTGGTGTTCTCTTCAGCAGTTATGGATCTATATGGTGGATTTAGGGGGGTTGCAGACTGCCAGAAATAGTGCAAATTCAGTTCACTTTTAGGGTTAGGGTTAGTGCTAGGGAATCATGGGAATTGTTTTTTTCCTGAGACATTAAGCCTTCTCTGTCAGAGAGGTCTGGTGCCACAATAAAATACAGTTCCCATGATTCCCTAACCCTAACCCTAACCCTAAAAGTGGACTGAATTTGCACTATTTCTGGCAGTCTGCAACCCCCAATTAACTTGTAACTATAGAAGATTTATGTTTACAGTTATTAGTATCTAACCCTAATCCCCCGAAGCCTACCTTTTCAGCCAAGTGGCACCCCAAATGAAAGGTTTCCAAGGTGCTCTCCTGATCCCGGGGTGCATTAAGAGAAGCTATTGCAGCAGAACCTTGAGAAATCTCTCTAGTGGCCTATTCTTGACATACCCTATGACCAGGAGAGCACTGCAGATGTCATTTCACAGTTTGCCTCAGTCTGCAGCACCTCATAAACCCTTGGGTGGTAGTGGGAGCTGCCAGGCTGAAATGGTAGGTTGTTGTGGGATGGCATTGTCAGACGTAACCACAATGACACTGGCTCATCATTGTAGTTATGTTTGACAACAGAGAATCTCAGTCAGTATTTTTAAAACCTCATTATATTAAAAACATTTTTCATATATTTTATTTTTTTAAAAATATAGAAGAGAAACATTTTAAGGGGCTAGGTTTATAATCTCCTCAAAATGGGACTCAAGATGGTTAACAATAAAATGCTGTGGTTAGAAAGCTTGACACTATTTTTTTATTTCTGAAACATTCTCCTGTGATGATGGGAGACCTCCCATTATCTCAACCTTCTTCCTAGGTAGCAAAGGGATAAATGATGTGAGGAGACCAGGTTATGTTTAATGAGGCTTACTGCCACAGAGGTGATGAGATAGCAATTGCCCAATAGATGGCTATTGGGCAGAAGTGTGAATCTTTGAGATCTTTCTCAGCAGAGATTATAAGAAGCCTGAGAAATACCACAAGGTGGGCTCTAAGAGACTCTCTAACAAAGGGAGCTTGGGGGATGGATTCTTCTCTCTCCCTGAGTAACTGGTGGAGACTTGGCACAGGAATCCAGACTTCCAGCTATTTCATGAACATCAAGAACTAGATATCCCATCTAATCTGTGAGTAGATGATTTATTAGCTAGTCACATCAGGGACTTTGTTACTTTTTCTGATTTAGGTGAAATTATTTAATCTGTCTGTAACTTGTAACTTCCAAAATGTGTCTGAGGCAAGATGATCCTTCATGTAAAAGATACCCTGCTGCTATGAAGAATAAAACCTCTTCCTTTAAAAGTATTCTCTCACACACATTCTTCTTTCATGTGCCTTTGCTCAGTTTAATACTTCCCCAAGGTTGGGGGAAGAGAAAGAAATGTCTCTGCAGCATTAGAGAGAGGATTTGCCAGTGGAATATCAGCAACACCCCCATTGCGTTGCTATAAAGGGAGAATTCAAATCAATGGGGGTGGAGGTGACTGGATAATCTCTGGGGATTTCATCCAGCTCAGACAGTAGCAGGAAGAGGGAACTCCAGAGAGCATTGCATCCCCCTACTACCCTCCAAATCTGGGTGCAGCCACTGAGAATGCCCTTTCTTGAGTTCTCATCAAATGTATGCACTAAATTTTATGTGGGAATGGCAGTGAAAGAGAGCAGAAAGTTATCAGGGAGGGAGGAGAAAATGTAGGGAAGAGAAACTGTGTCAGCTTAGATGGACAATTACAGAGAGATGGAGGAAAAGTGACAAGAGGTTTTATTTGTAAAAGAAAACCAATGTTTGCTGGGGGAGCAGAGAAGATAGTTGCAAAGAGAACCAAGTGGAAAGGCGGTTTCTGTTTAGATACACATCCAATGTTGGTGGAACAAGCACAAAATCCTCTCCTGAAGATGCCAGTACCAGTGAGCCTCATACAAGAGATGTCATGAGTAATGCAAAGTGCAATTTATGAATTACAAGAGGAATGAGCAATTATGCAGCTAGAATATGTCTACTAAAGTCAAAACCAGAACCAACAAAAATCATTGTAGAATGGGTGGTCAAAATCTTTAGGGACACGGATTACAATAAACTTCTTCTGCTATCCTATCCCCTCAGTTTTAATCATTCTTTCCACTGAACGTAATGAGCCTGCAATTTTCTGGGTTCTGTTGGATCACTTTCTTAAAAATTAACATTGCATTAGTCACTTTCCAGTCCTCTGGCAGAGAGGCCAGTCTTAGCAACATGTTACATCCTTTTGTTAGAGGTACAGCAATTTCATATCAGAGTTGTATCAGAACTCTTGAAGGGGTACCATCTGGACCTGATTTTTTTTTTTAGATTTTCCAATAAGTTATAGAAATTAATCTCTTATCATTACTATATTAGTATATCAATTCTACAAACTCTTTTCCTTCAAAGATCAGGCTTCCAATAGTGCTAGCCCAACTGCACAAACAGTTTAAGGACATCCTAGAAATATCAGACCATGTGATACAACAGCCACAATTCTCACATGAACAAAATAAAAGCTAAACCATCTGTATTTTATAAGATATTTCCACACATTGCTGGTGGTAAACTTTTACTCTCATCCTGCTTCCTTGCTTACTTCACAGTTTTTTTTAAAAAAGCCTTACTTAAACATATATTAACCTTGATACTTCTCTCCTCCACATCTTTATTTTTTTTAGTGTTTTCACAATCACAACAACAGCAACAATAACTAATTTTTGGTTTGACAATTTACAGATGTTCTTCTCTTTGTATTCCTTCAAGTCATTTCCAACTTATGAGAACCCTAAGTTGACCCTATCACGGGGTCTACCTGGCAAGATTTGCTCAGATGGGGTTTGCCATTGCCTTCATCTGAGGCTGAGTGTGACTTGCCCAAGGCCACCCAGGTTTCCATGGCTGAGCAGGGATCTGAACCCTGGTTTCCCAGAGTCTTAGTTCAAGATTCAGATTACAACACAATGATGGTTGTTTAACTAGATGTCACTGCCTGGAATTCTGAACCACTAATTATATGGATTCTGTCCAAGAATCAATGAATCAATGGGAGATCATTGGATAATATTCAGTCACATGTTCCAATGTAGTGTTACTTTTCATAATTGGGTATTGTGATCCTATTTTACAGCAATTTCATTTGGAAGTTTTCCAGTTTGTTTGGAATTGCTGCCAAAGCATCTATCACCACTGGAATTTCACTTTTCTTCTCTTTCTTCTTCTTCATCTTATTTGTATTCTACCAATTACCCTTTCAGGGGCAGCTTGACTCATTTTAAAAATAATCCATTACTGTTGAATTTCCATAGTGTGAGATCCACAAGCAACAAGTTCTGTAATGTTTCATGTTAATGGTTCACCTGAAAAGTTCAGTTGAAAGGGAGAAAGTAACATTTGCCATCACAGACAATATCCAATGTTCCCATGACAGAATAAGAATTCAAATGACATTTCACAATCAGTGGCATATTCATTTCTTTCCAACATGGAAATTATGAGCTTGCAGAAGAGGTATATGAAATGGCCCAGATACATGCCTTGGTTACATCTGATTTGAATTACTGCAACATGCTCTACATGGGGTTGTCTTTGAAGTTTTGGATTGTCAGCTGGTTAGAGTGCTGCAGCCAGGCTGTTGACTGGGGCTAGTTATAGGGAGCATGGGAGTCCTAGATTGAAACAGCAACATTGGCTGTCAGACAGTACGTGTGCACAATTTCAATGTGCTGGTTATGATTTTAACATTCTTATTTTAATTTGAACCAGGATAATGGTTTTTCAACTTGGAAAACTGGTTTCTCCTGCATGTGTCAGACCCACCAACAGTTGACTTCTTCAAGCTACAAGTAGGATGGTAAAATTTTGTAATGTTCTTTCACACTAGACAATGATATCACTATAGTTCCACTTTAAGTGTTGTGGATATACCCTATGGAATCCTGGGATTTGTAGTTTGTTGAGTTCCCAGAGCTCTCTGGCTGAGACTTCAAAATACCCTTCCCCTAACTGCAAATCTCAAGAGTTCCTAGGATAGAACCATGACAGTGAAAAGGGAATCATACCGGTAGTTCTATAAATGTGCAATGTGAAAGGGTCATGAATGAATTACTTGTCCCAACTTCTCATAAGTTGCTGGATCCAAGTCTATTTTCTTTAGGCAGGTTTTCAAGTTCAGATTACCATTATAAAAGCATCTTGGCCCAAATATCTTTGTTCTTCTATTTTCTGAGAGGAGGACTCACAATAATCAATTCAGCATACAATGATAGGACATTTTGAAGCTTGCTTTTTTGATTATTTTTACCCCACACCAAGTACAGACACAGATTTTATCCCGATCTGTAAATAGTACATCTCTGTATTTTATCATCCATCATTTCTGCCTGAGAAACCATAAACCACCCACACAGGCCCATGTTTGTAAATTCCTCTGAATTCAGACCTGGAATCACCATTATACCATTCAAATTATTTTACTTTGCTGTTTATCCGAGGTACAAACTAAATGCAATCTTCTTGCAATAAAAATTGCTTGAGGTAGCAAAAAGTAATGCATGCAGAAGAAGAAATAAGGTGGTAAAACTTGACAAGTAATGTTAACATTACTATCATTTCTAAAGAACAATTTGTAGAAGAGGAAAAACTAATACAGCTCATGGGGAGATTTTACAAAAGCACACCTTATTATAGAATCCATGCTATTTGACTGTCTTACCACCAAGCTTCCATCAATGAACGTTTATCAGAGTTGTGGTCCAATGCCCTTGATATTATGGGCTTGGGTACAGATTTTGATCATAGGTTTACAATTCCCTTTGAAGCACTTTCTGTGATTATGTATTATAACCTAGTGGGGAAGCTTCAAAGCTAACCTTTTAAGAATTTTGTATCTTGGCCAAGATACAAGGACTCCATATGCAATGAATCCTCAGTCTTAAAACTGAAAAATACCTCCTTGTTTTATGCACACAAAGAAAACACTGGCCAGAAGAAGGGAGTATAAAAGAACTGGATATTCTTTAATAAGTTTCCTGAAGGGCAAGAGATCAGGTGATGTGACAAGAACTGAACACTGTAAAAGCTTCCAGATCAAATCTGTTCTCTTCTTTCATACAAATAAGGTTATTGTCCCTTTCCAAAACCATCTTTCCTTTGCTACTTGTGCCTTTCTTCTTGACATGGCCATGAGAAGAAGGATGGGGCAGCCCCAAGAGAGATTGAGTGCACTCTTCCCCTGTGTTGTGCAATCCTTCTCCTCATAAGGAGAACAAGGGGGTTGCCCTAGGGGAGGCCAATCATGCTCCTCTCCCTACCTGTCCATCCCATTCTCCTCCTCATGAAGAAACCCAAGCATGCCTCCCCTGGAAGCCCCCCTCCCAGAGCTCTGCCCCCTACACCTGATGATAACAGGGGTGGGGACACCACTAAGGGTAAGTAGTCTTCTATATATGAATGGACAGGACTCTTGGATAGAGCTGGTACTGCACTCTGGTCTGTCTTTGAGATGTGTGGTTCTAGAACTCCTCCTGCTCTGGTTCAGTAGCAAGTCCCAGCAGGTCCACTGCTTGAGTCTCTCAGGGGCAAAACAGTCTGCCCGTTTCCGCCATGTTCCAGGCGGGTTGGGATCATGGTGTTTAGATGCCGCATGCCTCAAACATGCGTGGAAGCCGCTTGGCTGTCCAGATGTGGGCCAGGTTCCCAGTGCTCCGGTGGTGTGGCGTTTACATGCCACACGTCTCTAGAGCACCATAAACCCCGCTTCTGTCTGTAGCAGGGTGGGAAAAGCTGGCTTTTTGTGCCGGCAAAAAGGCAGATTGGGGCTGTAACGTGAGCTTGATGTGGCCCCAATCTGGCTTCCACAGGGGCAGATTGATGTTGCCCATTAGGGGCAGTCTGTTTTTCCCCTAAGTTAGAGCCTATGTCCATGTTCTAATCTAGAAGCAGGGCATGAGAGACCTCCAGAACTCACAAAATCACCCACATAAAGATATGTGTTGTGAGGAACAAAGGCCAGAGCATGTACACCCCAGTGACATCCAATGGCTGTGGCTGCATCTACACTGCAGAATTAATGTAGTTTGAAACCTTTTTAACTGCCATAGATCAATGCTATGGAATTCTGGGATTTGTCATTTTGTGTGATATTTAGATTTCTCTGTCAGAGAGCTCTCCTGCCACAATAAACTATAGTTTATTTTGAATTTATTTTTGAGATCCATACACATTTTGAGTACCCTAAAATATTTTTTGTCAGCTTCTACTACAATCAGAGGCTTTTTATACCAACTCCCCAAGTGAGTTTATATTAGCGAAGAATAAAATGGGAAAGAACAGGAATAACATCTGGGAGTTCTCAATCAATCTAGAAGTATGTGGAGTTAATCAGAGGTACAAGTCCTTGATTCACTGTTGAGAATTCATCCTCATCATGAACCTACAACCGTCCTTAAATGTTGCAGGTGTTACACTACAGAAATAATGACTGCCACACCACTTTAACTGCCATGGATCGCTATGCAATCTTGGGATTTGTCATTTGTTGTGGCATCAGGGCTCTCTAACAGAGAAGTCTAAATATCTTACAAAAATACAAGTTCCAGAATCCCATAGCACTGAGCCAAGGTGATACCAAACTGCAATATTTTTGCAGTGCAGAGGCAAGCATCTACCCCAGATGCAGGATCTTAGCCTTCATCTACACCACCTCCTGTCCTTCTTTCAGCAACATGCTTATTCAGATGCATTATGGGACTTTTTCCAATGGATAAAAATATTCCCAAAGGCTGTACAATAATGCTGCTATTGCTATGGCTTCTCCTGGAATCAAGAGTGCTCAGTATAAAATATAGATTAGCTTAGATGAAACTTTCAAATTAATCTTCTTGTGTTTACATTTTTTGCTGCCTGACAGAGATCCTCAGGCAGGTGCAATTATGATTGGTCCCCAATTAACTCAGCATCCCCAGCATGTGTCTTCTGAGGGCAAGTGGAGGAATTGGTTTATTGGCCAGATGCTCTTGGGAGAGAGCAGCTGTAGGTTTTCTGTTTTCATACATTGTCCTTTTCTTTTCCCCCACATCTGTTTTAATGTTTGTATGTGAGGTTGCATTTTATTACATTATATAAGCACATTTTTATTATAGCACGCAGGCCATAAATTACATTTTATGGTATTACGTAAAGTCCCAACTGCTGGAGTGCCCAATATATAAATTAACTTATTTCCTGTATAAATCATTCCAGTTTTAATGTTTGGATTTTTCCTATCGGTGCCACAGATTTAGATGCATGCAGCTGCTTGCTGCAGACAAGCACAAGGGCAAGGTTCTTAGTTGTCCTGTCCAGACCCCACCACCACCAAGCAACCCCACTTTACTTATCTGCTTTGACATCTGTGGCATTTCTATAGTTTGAGCTGAAATTGTAATATTCTAGTTTCTTTGTTAGGGGCAAACATCTCAGTTGCAAGTATATGTAACAAATCCTAGATGAGTATGTAGAGAGATCTTGTAGCACCTTTGAGACTAACTGAAATAAAGAAGTTGGCAGCATGAGCTTTCGTGAACTTCAGTTTACTTCCTCAGATGCATACAGTGGAGTGGAAACCAGGGACAGACATAGATATGCCACTGGTATGTAAGAATATCAATTGAAATTCAAAATCCTTTGTGTATGAATGTGCTTATCTGGCATGTATTACAGAGACCTGGTTGGATGAAGCTGGTGGGCAGTTAATCTCTCTCAGTTTGGCCCACTAAATTTTCTGTACAACAGCAGATGAGACCTGGGAGGTGGAGTTGCAGTGGTCTATCAGGATGATATACCCCCGATTAGAATTCCTATTCCTCAGTTTGCAGGTTATGGGTGTGTTTATCTGAAACTAGAAGGCCAAGAAAAATTAAGGGTTCTATTGGTATAATGACCACTCTACTACTCATCATTCTCCCTTCTTGAGCTAGTCAGGGTGGTCTCAGGGGTAGTTTTATTTTTTTTATTTTTAAATTTTATTAATGTTAAAAATAGTTATTCTATACATATTTACAATAAAAGAGATACATCCAACATTAACTTCCTCTGTTTCTCCAGCAACAAGTCCTTAATTATTCTGTAATATCATTTACTTATTTTACAACCATCAAAATCAAAAGGAATTAACAAAAAAAATAGAAAAAAAGAAGAAATAAAATTATGTTCATGTTGCTACAATCTATTTCCACTTTAATTTACAGTAATTTGTAATTGGGAGACATTCTTTTTCAATGTCCTCTTTATCTTTAAGATTTAAACAAGCCGTTAGTTTATCAATTTTAATCATTTCTACAAGTTTAAGTAACCAAATATCTATTTCTGGCATCTCTTGGCTTTTCCAGTACTGTGCTAATGTCATTCACACTGCCGTTATCATATATAATATGATTCGTGGATGTTTTCTTTCAATTTGTGTTGGAATTCTATTTGACATAATTAAAAGACAGATTTCTGGCCTCCTTTCATAATTTATGATTAGAATCTTCCCAATTGTTGTGTGTATTTGCTTCCAAAATATTTTTAATTTTGGACAGCGCCACCAGACATGGAACCATGTACCTGGGGCTGATTGACATTTCCAGTACAAGTTAGAATTTTTCTTATAGACTTTTGCAATTTGATCTGGAGCCAAATACCATCTTTGCTCCATCTTAAAGTAATTTTCTCTTAGGTTTTGACATTTGGTAAACTTTTTAAATTTTTTTCCTAGCATAATTCCAACTTTCAAGATCAATAATTTGTCCAGAATCAAAAGCCCATTTTATCATGGTATCTGATATAATTTCTTTCTCTTGATCATATTTTTGCAAAATTCTATATATATTAACCATTCTTTTAGCACTTTGCTAAATAGGGCCTTATCCAGATCATTCATTTCTTCTCCAAATTCTTCCATCTTGGCATCCATTTTAAATCTTTCTTTCACTTGTAAATATAAATACCAGTGCATCTTTGGATCCAGTTGGGATAGATCTTCTATTGGTAGCAGTTCAAATGATTTATCTTCTAATTTACATAGAATGTCTTTATATGTTAATCATATATCTAATAATTTCCATCTTCCAATAAAAGCTTCCTGGCTCGAAATCCATGGAGCTGTTTTCATATATATCATCTGTTTAATTTTGTCCCAAATCCTTAAAAGAGCTCTTTTTATTACATGATGGCAAAATTCCTTATGTACTTTTGCTTTTCTGCATCATATATAGGCATGCCAGCCAAATCTATTATCAAAGCCTTCCCGAGTGAGTAGTTCAGTATTATCTAAAATACCAGTAATGCATTATTTTATCCAATTAAATACATTTGCTTGATAATAAAGATTTATGTCTGGCATGCCACCACCACCTTCCTCTTTCTGTCTTAACATTATCTTTATTTTATCTTTGATTTTTTTTATTGTTCCAAATAAAGTTCTTAATATCCTTTTGCCATTCCTTTATAGGTGTGTCGCTATAAAAAAATTGGGCTTGGGATTGTTTGAAATAAAAAAAATCATTTTTGGTAGTACCATCATTTTGATTGCTTCAATACATCCAGATAAGGACAATTACAATTTACTCCAGACATCTATTTTTTTTATTTCTTTCCATTTAATTTTGTAATTGTTCTCATATAAGTCAGTATTTTTAGTTGTTAGCCAGATTCCTAGGTATTTGACATCTTGATTTGCCTTCCACTATTAACTTTTCCTCTTTTTGCAGATTCTTAGTTACTAAAAATGTTTTGTTCCTAAAACCTGATATTTTACTGAAATCTTCAATGATATCAAACAGTTTGTCTAGTTGTTGTGTTGGCTCATCCAGAATAAAAACTAAATCATCAGCGAAAGCCTTCAATTTAGATTCAATGCCTTCGATCTTTAAACCTTTTATATCTTCTTCATTTCTAATTTTATTAATCATAATTTCAAGTACAGCTATAAATAAAGGTGGTGAAAGAGGGCATCCCTGTCATGTTCCTTTATTGATTGCAATTTTTTTAGATTTTCCCCCATTTATTATTAATTGCGCAGTTTGCTGTGTATATATTTTTCCAATCCACATAATGAATTTTTCTCCTACACCCATTTTAGTCAAAATTTGCAACATGCAATTCCAATTAACATTGTCAAAAACTGTTAGACTCTTTATTTAATCTTTCCTTCTGATGTCTTTTTCTTTACTCTATTGTCGTCTCCTCCCGTCTTCTATCCAGCATTTCTTTCTTGTTTATTTCCTTTAAGTTTATTTGTCTGTCATCTCATCCCCTGTCCTCTTTCCAATGTTTCTTTCATGTTTCTTTCTTTTAAACTTTGTCTGGTGTCTCGTTCCCCCATCCTCTTTCCGACGTTTCTTTCTTATTTATTTCCTTTAAGGTTTTTTGTCCGATGGCTTGTCCCCCATCCTCTTTCCGATGTTTCTTTCTTGTTTATTCCCTTTCCCCATTCTCTTTGCAGCGCACTCAAGCTCTAGAACTTTCCTCCGCAATTTCTAGTTCTTGTCTTGACAATCTAACTTATTGACTTTCACTCGCATATGTTTTCTCCTTCCTTAATGTATTTCTTAATAAAGAGCCCTGATGGCACAGTGGTTAAATGCCTGTACTGCAGTCACTCACTCATAGACCACAAGGTTGCGAGTTCAATACTAGCCAGGGCTCAGGCTAGACTCAGGCCTGCATCCTTTTGAGATCGCTAAAATGAGTACCCAGCTGTCTGGGGGCAATGAGCTTACAGTTGTAAACTGCTTAGACATCCCATAGTGCGATATGAAGCGGTATATAAATGAAGCTGCTTTGCATTTCTTCCCTCTTAAAATTAGAAATATTATTTACACCCTTCTCTATTGTTATTATTCCTTTTCTTATGTCCTTTTCTATTCCCTTCTTTGATTCAGTCCTTTTAGTTCAGCTTCTTTATTTACATAAAACCCCTCTTCCCATTCGGGAAGGGAAAGTGCTCTCAATAATTCAGTAGCAACCAAGGGGGGGGAGCCACAAAAGTAGCTAAAAGTCAGTGTAGCGCTTACTTTTGCTCTAAAAGCAGATAATTTTAGTGCAAAGAAATTAGAAAGTAAGGACAGAGTGCTGAAGTTCTTAATTAATTCCTATTATGACTAAATTAAAAAGATTTTTAGCGGCAGACTGGGTTCAGTGCCAAAAATGGCAGCCATAGACAGACTCGGCTGCTCTTCAGTCTTGTTTCTTCAGGCTCAGAAATCACAATTGTGAGGCCCTACCCAAGAAGATCAAGGTCCTCCTTTGAGCCCCACTCCCCAAACTCTTCTCCAAAGATGGATGGGTAGAGATATAGATCTCCATATGTCTGTCTTGGTAATCACTAAGACGAGCTCCATCTTAAGTGACCTCTCACCCTGCCATAGCCGCTGGAAGTCTGTCAGAGGTAGTTTTAGAGTCTCCATGGCTTGTGATGATGTGGGGCTTCAATATCCATGTTGAGACTACCCTTTTGGGAGTGGCTCAGGACTTCATCTCCATCATGACAAGCATAAGTCTGTCCCAGCTGGTATCTGGCTGCATTCATGCTGATGGGCACATGCTAGACGTTGTTTGCTGGGGATGATGGTGATCTGGGAATGGAGAAGCTTTCTGCCCTTCCATTGTCATGGACAGAGCACTTCTTGGTTAGGTTTCCATTTACTGGGACTCAAAGCCTCTGCAGAAGTGACGTATTCATCTGAGGAAGTAGACTTTAGTCTACGAAAGCTCTTGCTGCCAACTTCTTTCTTTCAATTAGTCTCAAAGTTCTACAAGATCTCTCTACATACTGATTCTACAGACTAGTATGGCTATATCTTCATATTCAATGATAGCTATGTTGACGATGCAACAAAATTCAACAAAATATCAAATCCACAAAACAATTATACTTTTATGGACCAGTTCTTATGCACAAAATACATTGTGCAAGCTTTCTAAGCTTCATTGGCCTGCATTATCCTTCCAGATCATCTTAACTGACAACAGACGTAACGTTTGAGACAGAATGTCAGCCGCTGGCTCTAACATCATCATTTTTCATTTTCAATATGATTTTTAACATCTTAGCCTTTGCCAGTGAAGCTTCAAAAGCTTTCATGATATATTCTGTGCTTTTTAGTTGACCCTATAGAAGTATCACTGCTATGTGGATTTTGGATTTTGTTGTATTTTGCAGGAGTGGGGGACCCATTAAGATGGTCTATCCCAGGTGGATTATGACTCTGATGGATTCCGATGGCTCTTGGGGATTTTCCTGCTGCTTTGGCAAGTAATCCTGTTGAAGTCCTGTTTGATCTCTGGAAAGGAGAAATTATCTTTAGAAATGGGGAAATCTCTGATCTCTGGATCAGAAATAATGTCTGGAATGGGGAAATGCACTGCCTCTGAGGAAGCATACCTAGGAGTTTATTACATTGCCTTTTAATTATCGCATTGTAATTTGCCACCAAATCTCTGGGCAACTGCATCCTAGGTCCCAGCCAGCTCAGCTGGCTGTCATTAAAACTCCGGAGCTTTCAGTTTTTGAAAAAGGGCCAGCTGATTGATGCTGGGACCCAGACTGCAGTCGCCCAACAATTCAGTGGTGAATTACAATGTAATAGTTCCCACTTCCATGCCACGTCCTGGCTGCATCCCGGAAGTCTGCATTCAAATTAAAAGGTAATGAGATAAGCTCCCTAGTCAACAAAAGCTTATGCTACAACTTCTTACACAGTTGGTCTCAAAGGTGCTACAAGATTCATTTGCAAGTAAAATATACTCGGATTTGAAGTATTACGAGGTTATTTATTTATTGTTTTCATATCCTGCCTTTCTCTGAAAATGGGATTCAAGGCAGATTACAGAGAAGGTCTTTAGCCTTCTCTGCCCAAGAGTGATGGTGCCTCACAAAAAAAAAACAACAACTATAATCTCAGGAGTCTGTAGGATGGCTCCATGGCAATTAAAGTGGTCTCATACTGCATTATTTCTACATTGCAGATGCACTCTTAGGGGAAAAAATGGATGAAATGAATTATCTTGATCCATTTCAGTCATGTTTCAGGCCTGCTTTTGGGATGGAGGTTCAAAACACACTGCAGAAATAATCCGGTTTGAGACCACTTTAACTGCCCTGTTAGTGCTAGGGAATTCTGGATCCAGCCCCCAGGCCTTAAGTTGCCTACCCCTGGTCTGGATCATACAAGCTGTAGAAGTTTTGTGGATTTTTGGATCTTTACATCTGGCCCATGGTGATGTAGTTGGTTTACATAGCTGGGAAGGTACTGTTTTGAATAATGTATCCAGAAAAGATAATGGACTGTATAAAATATTTGTGCTTTGTTGCATCTTTGCATCTAGTCCTTTCTAACTACTAAATTTCATTGATTTGGCTTTCTTAGAAGTTGGTGTTTGAAATATTTTTCTGGGATATTGTTCTTAATATAAAGCAGATAGTGGACTGTGGATTCCTTATACATGTTTTCACCTGTCCCACCTAATATTTTTGACTTGTGAATTTGGTTGGTTTGGCTACCTCAGCATTCAGTGTTCTGGCCTTTTTTACTAGGATATTGTTTGTTGCCTGGAACTAGTTAGTTTGCCTAGCTTAAAAGATGTCTCTCTGGGACATTTTTACAAAAGATGTATTGTATTGCTTGCAACAAGTACTAGAACATGAATTTGGTAAAGGTTACCGCATCATTCACATCTCATCTGGTGAACTGTTTTTCCAGAATACTGTTTATTGCCTGGGAAGTTACCTATGGACGTTATCACACAGGGGAAATTTGCTGGTTAATCCACACAAATCCCAAACAGAAACTGGATTTGTGCCTCACGATTTCACACGACGTCGCACAGAAACTGGACGGAAACTGGTGTTATCTGAGATCTTTTGAAATTCGGTAGTTTTGAGGAAATGCATTTGCAAAATTACAGTAATTTCACATTTACCATAATGTGAAAAACAAATGCGCATTTGGGAGCATTTCCCTGCTTTTCCCATTGTTCCAGCGAGCATTCCTCTATCTGCCCATGTGCAAGAAGATAATTCCTAGTACATTTACGGGCTTTTCTCACTTGTGTGTGAATGTTAAATGCGCTTACTGTAATTTTGCAATTAAGGTAATTACGTGTGAAAGCCATTTGCGGAATCAAGGTTTATTTTTGGTTTATTTTCGGAATGCCTCATTTCCACTTTATTATCGCTTTCTGGCCCATGTGTGATAACGTCCTATGTCATATCTCATACCTCCCTCATATGATATTTGCCTATATTTAATACCTCAGAATCTGTTCTGTTGATCTATTTTATTATTGTTGTTGTTGTTGTTAAAAATGTGTTTTGGCTGGAAATGAGTTAATATAATATAATATAAAAATAATGATGTGTTTATTTCTTTTCTGAAACATAGTTTTGCATGTATACATATATGTTACAACAAGGTGCCCAGTCATGTGATTGATGCTGGTTGACTCCTTTCTGAATGCAGAGTGTCTCACACTGGCAATAGCGGTGCCAGGCAATACAGCGGGGATGTATGTGTAGACAGCTGCCCAGGATCACTACGGAATTCTCTGGGTTTTTCTTCAAAAGATATGTTTTTAAAAACTGGTTTAAGAGAGGGATAGGAGCCAGTGTGGTGTAGTGATTTGAGCATTGAACTATGACTCTGAAGACTAGAGTTTTAATCCCTGCTTGACCATGGAACTCCACTGGGTGACCTTGGGCAAGTCACACACTCTCTCAACCTCAGAGGACAGCAATGGCAAACCCCCTCTGAAGAAACTTACCAAGAAAACCCTGTCAGAAGAAGAAGAAGAAGAGTGGATTTGGTGTGGAACAGGCCTTACGTCATGAAGACAGTCTGCACTTGAATTGGGGATTTGGCCCTGTGTCATGAAAACAGGTTGCAGTGTGGATAGGGTGAAACCATTTTATTTGGCATGTGTAGACAAGCCCAGAGTGACACAATCAATTGGCATAAGGTGTCACCTGTTCTCCTCATTCTTGTAGTGCTGTGTAGTCTACCTTTCCCACCCTCATTTTCAGCCTGAGACCATGAGAACTAGGCACTAGCCTCCTCTGACAATAGCCATAGCCTCCCATGAGCAATAAAATTTCACAGCTGCTGCCCTGCTGGCTTTCTTCTTCACATTTTTTTCTTCAAGTTGCTTTAGTATCCACCTGTAGCCTCAAAATATGGATTCCTAAAATATAGAATTGTGGAAAGATGTTGTTGAAAGTGCAGTTCTCATCATCTTTCACCAGTGACTATACTGCCTAAGGCTGATGGGAATTGTGTTTCAACAAAATCTGAAAGGTCACACAATCCCCATCCCTGCTCTAGTACAACTCCATTTTCATGGTGTATAAACTAATCTTGAGCATTTGCCCCTTGGCAAAGCTTATCTGTAACAATATGCTAATTTGCAGAGGGGGAGAGCAAGTAAAAATGTTGTTTTTTAAACACTGACAGTTATTTAAATGATTATACAATTGTCTCTCCAGATTTGTGGGGGATCTGTTCCAGACCACCACCACCCAAAAATGAAATTTCGCAAATATTCAAGTCCCATTGTCCCCAGTGGTGGACACTGAATATTTCCCTCCCTCCCTCTATCTCTCCTTCCTTCCTTCCTTCCTTCCTTCCTTCCTTCCTTCCTTCCTTCCTTCCTTCCTTCCTTCCTACCTTCCTTCCTTCCTTCCTTCCTTCCCTCCCTCCCTCCCTCCCTCCTTACCTCCTTCTTCCCCCAGGCTTCTTCCCCTGGGTAGGCCATGTGGCCAGAAAAATGGTGGGGCCAGCTACCACAAGGCTGAGGAAAGTCCACACCAGGGGTAGGCAACCTAAGGCCCGGGGGCCAGATGCGGCCCCCCGAGGCCTTTGGACCGGCCCCAGGCCAGTCCTGCCGCCGCTGCCGCCGCCCACCATGATGATATTGATTATTGTTGTTATTACTTGTTCTTGGGGTTTTCTTGGCAAAATCTCCACAGGAGTTTTGCCATGGCTTTTCTGGGGCTGAGAGAGTGTGCATGCATATTTTTTTTAAAAAAAATTAAATTATTTTTATTTATTTATTTATTTTTGGTGCTTCCTCCCCCCCCCCTCCCAATTGTCTGAGGGACAGCAACCCGGCCCCCAACTCAAAAAGTTTGCCTACCCCTGGTCCACACAGTCGAGAAAATGACCGTGCCAGACAGGGCAAGGCTACGCCAGTCAGGGGATAGTCTTGCCTTGCTGGCACAGCCTTCTTCCAGCTGGTGTGGCCTTCTTCTGGGTGGCACGGCCTTGCCTCGCCCGCTGCAGCCTTGCCTCAGCCAGAGCAAGATTACACCAGCCAGGAAAATGGTCAAGCTGGCCAGGGCAAGGCCACGATGACTGGAAGAAGACCTTGCCTTGGCCAGTGCAGCCTTCTTTCGGCCAGCACAGCCTTCTTCCAGTCAATACGGCCTTGCCTCGGCTGGAGCAAGACCACGCCAGCTGGGAAAATAGCCACGCCAGCCAGAGGAAGGCCATGCCAACCGAGGCAAGGCTGTGCCGGCTGGAAGAAGGCCATGCCAGTTGTAAGGTAAGGGGAGGGAGGGAGAGAGGGAGCTGTGAGCTTGCCATTCACGAATAATCGAAACTGCGAATGGCAAGTCCGTGGATATGGAATGATGGCTGTATGCGTCTATTAAGAACGTCAGTAAAACCTCTTTTATGGGAATTCTGAGCTATTATTTTTCATGAGTAGTAATGGGTGGTGACATCCATCAGTGGAGTGGTAAATACCCTCTGGTTTTTAGTACAAATTTTAAAAGCAATATTCAAGGTGCTGAACTCTATCATGAAAAATAGGTTCAGTACTTTGTATTAATCCTTCAAAATTCAGACAAAAACCTGGAGCAGATACAGCATCCTACTGACATGGAAGCCACCACTGTTTATAAGTCTGAAGTAGCAAAATGCGAGAGCTAGTGTAGTGTAGTGGTTTGAGATTTGGACTATGACTCTGGAAGACCAGGGTTCAAATCCCTTCTTGGACATAACAACAGCACCAACAAAATGTGGCTCAAGTTTTCAGCATCCCAAGAAAGTAAATTTTCACTGATCTCTGACAATGAAGACAATGCTTGAAGAAGACAGTGCTATCTCTGGCCCTTTTCTCCATAGCAGCTGAGTTTCTCCTTGGCATTTCCCAAAACTAGACAGCTTGTTCATAACAAGCAAAGACTTCTGAGAAGAGTGAATGCTGTTCATACTGTTTCAGAGTGCAGATTTGACTAGGATAACTTCCTTTACTATTCTTCTGCTGAAACACTCAGTTTTTGTGCAATAGATTGACTCAGTGGTCTGTTTCATGAAGTTAATGGCTTTCCTGATTAACTTTTTTAAAAATACCCAGAAAGATTAATCCTATAAGTAACTAGACAATTAACAATTGCCTAGTTGTCATGGACAAGAGACAAGACACTGTAGATAAGATCTGTGCTGTACTGAACTATTTCTAATTTTGTTGTGCTTTCTAGATTGTCTGCAAGAATTATAGTTACTCTGCTTTCCTGTAAGTAATCCATATGTTTATAGCAGGACTGTTTTAACCTTTTAAAGAAAGCGAAGTCAATGATGAATCAAATAAGTGTCAGTCAACCAACTGATAGATTAAACTTAAATAAGGCTAAAGCAACAATTCTGGCCAAAAAATAATGGTGAAAGCATATGTTGAAGCAGGGACTTTTTCAGATGATGTTAACATGGTTTCTATTGTATGCCACTCTGGCCAAAATACCTTTGGTGACATGTGTAAGTATAAGTTGTGCTATGCATGCAAAATAACTATTTTAGACAATGATTGTGAAATTGATATATTAAACTGATAGTGGCAGGATCAGATTTCTGCATAGAATAATGTGCCAATGCACATTGGGCATTGGGCATTGTACAATTGAGGCATTTGCACATTCACCATTTCTCATATCTTTCACTATGGTGGTATTCAGTATAGGGCAGGGACAGGCAATCTGTGCTCACAAGCCACATGCAGTTCCCAGGGCCATTTATGTGTCCCATAGAGTTCCCAAAAGATGTGTTCCCACAGAGTTCAAAATCTTTGTGCCCAAATATGCACAAGGGGACACAGGGGCATTTTTTTAAATTATTTTTTATTTTATTTTATTTTATTTTATTTTTATTTTTTTGCCTGCTCAGACCAATGTAGGCTCAGGAGAGGTCTTTCCTTTTTTTTAATTCAGGAAGTGACTTCATAGATTATTGCACCCAATATAACATGACATATAGCAGCCATGTTTAAATTTAAACGCGGATGTTATTGCATGCGCTGGCAGCCGGGCAAGTGCAACCCAGCTGCATCCTGGACCCCAGCCATACTTATCTCACAGCTTTTCAAAAATTGCAGGCTCCCATTTTTGAAAATCAGCCAGCTAAGCATGATTGAGGTCCAGGATGCAGCTGGGTTGCACTTGCCCAGCCACCGGCATGTGCAATAAAATCCACTTTTAAATTTAAACATGACTGCTGTCAGTCATGTAATACTGGGCATGATAATCTCCTTCTATTCACTTCTTACTGTTAAAAAAAAATGCCTCTCTTGGGTCTAAAACAGCCCAGGGCACCTAAAAACATGGTGAAAATGCCCCCATGCCCCCGTACAGAACATGGGGGTGGATGGGGTGTGGAGTATGGTTCTCCGTCTCCTAAGGTCCCCCAAAATTCCACAGTTGCCCACCCACATATAGGGGTGGCATACTGCTAGCACACTATAATTCTATCAATAGTTATTTATGCTATGCGGAGATTATGTAGGATCTCAGCCCATGAGATCCTTGGCTATAGAGCATGGTATACATATTTTTAATGATAAATAAGCAAATCAATAAATATGCATGCTCTTTTATATATTAATATACCTGCTCATTCATTTAAAAGTAGTAGTCTGACTTCAACTGGATTTCCAGAAACAGGCTAATGTATTTGGGCAGGAATCAAATATAGGTATTCACTAGGGTTTGGTTACTAAATACTAAAATCCATGGATGTTCATGTCCCATGATATACAATGGAGTAGTAAAATAGTATTTCTTATATAAAATGGCAGAACCAAGGTTTGCTTTTTGGATTTAAAAAAAAGGCCACATGCTACATGGATGGTTGAATCCATGGATTCAGAATCCAGGGATACTGAGGGCCAACAATAACAGGGGTTATTCTTATAGTTTCTATGAGCAAGCAATGTCTAAAGCAGGGGTAGGCAACCTGCAGCCCAGGGGCCAGATGCGGCCCCCTGAGGCCCCAGGCTGGTCCTGCCGCCGCTGCCGCCAACCCCTGCCGCCCACAGCCGCCCGCCATTATGATATTGATTATTGTTGTTATTACTTGTTCTTGGGGTTTTCTTGGCAAAATCTCCACAGGGTTTTTGCCATCATGGCTTTTCTGGGGATGAGAAAGTGTGCATGCATATTTTTTTTTAAAAAAAATTTAAATTTATTTATTTATTTATTTATTTATTTTTGCTTCGGCCCCCCAATTGTCTGAGGGACAGCAACCCGGCCCCCGGCTCAAAAAGGTTGCCTATCCCTGGTCTAAAGCAAGGATAATGTGTCACTTTTGGAGCCCCTCTCCTTCCTAAAAGTAAACCAGGAAGAGAATACAGTAGGGCAGTGTTTTCTATTGAACTAAGAGGGAAATTGTCCCGAGGCCATCAACCCATAGAGGCCACTTATAACCATCCATCCTGCCCAAAGTCCCTGACTCAAAGATGTCAGAATAAGGAGACGAGAGAAAAGATAAGATGGCCCAGAGGACGTGGCCTAGCAATGTGCACAAAGCAGGCAAAGAGACAGACAGCCAGGCAGCCTTCCCAGAGAAGCTCTCCACCTTTCCCAAACTTAACTCAGGAGAGGAAAGGATAATTGGCAGGCTCTGAGGGAAGCAGTGGGAGGCAATGGGCAAGCAGAAGGGAGCATGTTCCAAAGCACAGCAGGGAGGAGCTGGCAATGGTGGTGGGAACTGCTCTTGGCAAAGCAAAGCAGTCCCTTAGCCAGAAGATGCTACTCTTGATGTTGTTGGTTCTTCAAGGCTTGGGGCTGGGATGCTGCATTTTCACATGTGAGCCATGGCAATAGCAGTAGTTATGATGCTGATGCTGCCACCACCACTGTTCTAAGCTTTGCAATGGCTATCACGTTGGGGCAATGAATCCATGCTGGATTTTACAGTTTTATTTTTTTTAAGTTTATTAGAAAAATTAAAACAAACAAACAACACAACAAATACATTAATACACCACATTACAAATACAAATACATTACAAATACAAATACAAATTACACATACAAATACAAACAAACATCTATCTTCCAAGGTCAATGCAAAGGATTAGCTGATTTTTCTTTATCATTGGACCTCTTACTCAATAATACCTATACATCTTGGACCAAGTTTTCTTTTCGGTGTATAACTCTCTCATTTCCTAATATTTACTCTCTCAACATTCTCTTCTCATACATCATTACTCCTTAGCTCATTTCTAAATATGCTTAATTAAGCCTTTTTATTATAGACACTAATACAAATACCCAGACTCCAAATTTACTATATCAATATCAATCTAATTAAATCAATATAAGTGTTATATAAATATCCTTAAACTACTATCCTATAAACTGTGATTATATGTATTAAATTCTTCTTTATGCTAATCTATAAACATTTTAAACTTTACCACATATAATAATACCAAATATCCATAACTTTTACCTTATCCTTATAACCTACGTTACCAGAGTCTTTCTTTTATACCAAAATCTTTCTTTTGTGAAATCTACTGTAATATTTCTCTAATCTCTTAGAAATTGAATAGAATCTTTTGACCTTTTATTTTCATACTCATACCAGAGTTTCCACTCTGTATGAAATTCCGTTATTGACTTATTTTGACCTAACCACATCAATTTTTCTAATTCGTATATTTCATACATTTTACTTCTCCATTCTTCAACTTTTGGAATCTCCCTTCTTCTCCAATATTTTGCGAGCAGTATTCTTGCTGTGATAATCAGTAAATAAAGTAGTCTTCCACCTCTTTTTTCAATTTCACTCTTC
>CM034701.1:336479603-336495028 GCA_020142125.1 Phrynosoma platyrhinos
TGCCAACCTAGCAGTTTGAAAACATGTAAAAGTGCAAATAGATAAATACCTACTACGTCGGTGGGAAGGTAACAGCTTTCTGTGCACTCATGCTAGCCACATGATCACAGAATTGACTTTAGACAATGCTGACTTTTTGGCTTAGTAATGGAGATGAGCACTGCCTCTTACAGTTGGTCATGACTAGACAATCTTCTCAAGGAAAAACCTTTACCTTTACTGCATGATCCAATGGAGGGAAACTGTGGCCCTCCAAATGTTTATAGTCTGCATCACACATTATCCCTCACCATTGGCTCAGCTGGGTAGGGTTTATGGAATTTGCAGCCCAAGGCCATAGATATACTCCAACACCTTGGTAGGGATTCCTTTTGTGCTGAGATAGCACAGCAAGGTCAGCACCAGAGCTTCCCACAATGTCTCATGATGGTACTACCATCACAAGAATTGGTCTGTGATCGGACATGATTCTTGTGTTTGAAGTCTTGCAGAACTGCAGATCTCATGAGGCTTTGGGTGGGACTTCCATATATAGACTGAGGTCATGAGAGTGTTGGCCATTTTTGGCCAACCTCAGTGTGACCCACACTCATATACTTTCTGTGTCTTTCTGCCTTTGACACCCCCAGCCTTCAGTTGGTCACTTTTGGTGGCTGGGAAGGAATTTTCCCATGTTATTGGAAAAATTTTTTTGCCTCCCCTGGGGATGTTTTTCCCCATGCTGCTTATGGGCTTATCTGCTGTTGTTGACAACATACTTCCTTTATTTATCATTTGATTGCTTTCACTTCTAGCAGCACCTTCTGCTTGCTTATCAGCTTCTCTACAGCTGGCCTTCAGATCACCTTGCGATCTGTCAAATTGGTTGATATGGAAGGGAGGTGGGGACATCAGGCATTAATTAAATTGGAGGGGGTGGGTAGAGGAAAGAAGAGAGGGTGCCTTCAGTCAGGACAGATGCAGATGACCACACACCCCAACCTAGGTTATGGACATGGCTTGTACTGAGATTTAACTGACCGACATGCGTTTCCACCCCCATGCAGAGCACTAGATGGTTCTGAGCCATTAGGCCACACGTCCCCTCCTCCTTATTGTTGCATACATATTATATAAATATTTGTTTTCTGATATTTGCATTAAAGTTGTGGCCAATTTTACAACCCATAATCCAGTGTCTGGCCTTTTGTCTTGGTGCAATGGAGAGTCACAGTTGCCTGTCCTTCAATGATGCTAATGAGAACTCCATACAATGGATGTGCATGTATCAGATCAAGGGAAGACTCAGTAGACAGAGATATTGTAAGTGAAATTCCAACATACAAAAATAGAGTGTAAATGCCTAAATGGAACCTACAGGCTATATGCACAGCAAGATGTGAGAGGGTGAATGGGACAGACTGAGCATTATTTACAATATTTCTTACAGGTAAACCTTCTTTGGTGAGTAGAGAATGTTTTATAACTGCAAGAAATAAACAAGCACTTACAAATCCTGTAGATGATCATTCACTCTCCCTGAAATTCATAATATCTATAAAAGACAGCCCATATGTGTAAGCATAGTTATTGTAATTCAGGCTCTGTTGGTGCGTCATTTCTAAGAACATTGTCATAATGTTTTTAATGCAAGAAAGAACTTGACTGTCTAGAGTTTGCCAGACACAGTTCCTGATAATATGCTCAACGTACCATGTACTCACTTTCTCTCTCTCTCTCTCTCTCTCTCTCTCTCTCTCTCTCTCTCTCTCTCTCTCACACACACACACACACACACACACACATAAAAAATACACATAGAACCCCTGTGTATTTGGATTTTAGTTAAGATGAGATTTTACATCAGTAGGCTATGAGCATTAAGAGATAACACATACCCTGAATATGTTTATTTTGGTTAATACAAATAACAACAAGACCCCCCCAGCCTAAAATAACTTTATACTGCCAGATACAAACCTTGTGGACAATGCCATCAAACCCCATGACAGTGACTCCCCCATCTCACCCCTTCACTGGGTTATGTTTTTTGCTCTCCACAAACACCTAGAGAAAGAACAACTGAGTTTTTTCAGACTGCTCCCTAAAATTACTTCAGCATGGAGCCATAGTTTTTAAGGAGAGCTGCTGAGGTAAAACATTTAGCCCACTCTAGAAGCATGCAGAATGAGGATGAGAGAGGCATTTGGGACTGGGCCAAGGTCAGTGAGCAGATTAACATTAATTTAGGATTTAACTTCTGTGTGATGGTAAAATGACTGGGTTGAACATGTTCGCAATCAAAGCTTATGTGAATTAAGACACCTAAGAGATTTGTTATGGGCATGAAAGAAAACTCTAGGCCTATGAAGTCTTGGTGGAGAGAGATTCCATGAAAATAAAGCTCTTCTTTCTCAAATAGTTTAGCCATCAAAAGACTGACTTCCAGCTGAGAACATTAGAACCTGATCTGGGAGAGAAATGAGGAAATCATTCACATGGTTAAGTCCAGTCTCATTTTCATGTGCCCATTTTATCTATCCATTAAGAAAAGTGGCCTTTGAGGAATGCACTTTGATATTAAAATGGGGAGCAATTCCAGGGACGTTATCACATGGGGAGTCTTGGGGAGAAAGTGGAAATAAACGGGCACGAGCGGAAGTCTTTAATTTACGGGATTTGTCCCGTTCCGCCTCGTCTGATAACTAAATTCGAATTTAAAAGGGGGTTAATTCGAACGCAAACCTGATCTTTTCATTTTCGGGATTTTTGAGGATTTGAAAAGATCAGGTTTTTGTTCGAATTAACCCCCTTTTAAATTCGAATTTAGTTATCAGACGAGGCGGAACGGGACAAATCCGGTAAATTAATGTCTTCCGCTCGTCCGGTTTATTTCCACTTTCTCCCCGCAACTCCCCATGTGATAACATCCCAAGTGTAGATTTTATGTTGTTTGAAGGCAATCATCTCATAGTGAGGAAAAAGTCTGACCAGTATCCTTAGTATTGCTCAACTTTATAATTAAAGAATTAAATACCCTGTGCTTCTCCGTCTTCCCTTTCCTCTCACTCCTGTGCCTACCTCTACTTTCTCTGAAAGTATTATCTGGAAAACACCCATATCAAAGAGAAAGTTCTTGATTTTCCTTAACCCTCTTCCCTTCCATTATGGTATATTATGGCATTATTTCAAAGGTACTGATTTTAGCAACAAACAAAAAGAAGGAAATGCATGCATACAAACTAAGCTCACTCAAAGTGGTGATCCCTGGACCATTGACAGTTCCTGGCAATTTTCCAGGAAAGAAAGAAACAATTGCAACTCATGGCCCAAATTTAGTGCTGGTCCCTGGCATTTGGAAAAAATTAACTGCCAGTCCTCCACATCACATAGCTTGAGAGGCACTAATACAAGCAATAGATAGATAGATAGATAATTAGATAGATATAGATAGATATAGATATAGATATAGATATAGATATAGATATAGATATAGATATAGATATAGATATAGATATAGATATACAGTGGACCCTCCACATTCACTGAGATTAGGGGCACAGGACCCCCATGAAAGTGGGAAAACTGCAAATTAAAAAAAAACATTTTTTTTTTTACCTGAGAGAACACCTCACTAAGAATCTCTAGGTCCTCTAGGGCAATTCTATGGTCAAGATCTGCCAAACGTCCATGAAATTGTGCTGGAGGGCCTACAAATGACTAGAGAAGTGTTCTCTCTAGGATTCTCTAAGTCCTTCAGTGTGACTTTTGGCAGAAGTTGATGATAGAGTCACGCTGGAGGACCGAGAGAGAATATATTAATCAAATCCATGAATAATCAAATCCGCAAAAGTCAAAGCCGCAAGTGTGGAGGGCCAACAGTAGAATATATAGGCCAAGATCCTAGACCAGGGTTGCAGAGGATAAATCTCTGCATATGAATTCACATATTATTTGTGCTATGAAACCCTTCTGCTGAATGGCAGCATTGCCCAATTGAATACACACCCAATACCACCTGCAAATTGACATTTACATGCATGTTATGGTGGGGATGCACCTACACATGTTTCAGCAAGTACAATAGCACCACATGTGCAACTTTACTTCTACAACCTTGAACTGAATGCGAACATTCCACATTGAGGGGAAATGTCCACCTACTTCCAAAGAGGGAACATGCATGTGCCTAAGACACTTACAGGATTACTAGTAAAGTATTATAGCAGAACATTTTTTAAATTCGTAGTGCTCAGATTGAAGAGGTAGACTTAATAACAAAACAGGAGTGAACAGAAGGTGGATGTGGATCTCCTGGTAAATATCTGGGAGATTACCAGCAGAAAAGCAAGGATTTCTGCCTCCCAGTAATTTGAACAAAAGCAGTCACAACATTACTCTTCACCCCCAAGTAAATTGTGCTATGAAACAAACTTAGCTTCAGAGTAATCAGGCTGGTAAATTGAAGATAAATTCCTGGTCTCAGAAATCTGTAATTCTAGTGCTGAAATCCAACATGGTTGTGCATAGTGTAAGAGTTCAGCATGAGGAATTCCACTACAGCTACCTTGTTACCACTCCTAGGACTCACCCTGTCACTGCAACAGGACTTTCATAGCTATTCTATGGCTGCTGGAGAGTGGGCAATGAGTGGGATTAGTCTATGCCATGGGAACATAACTGCATACTCTTTCTGTCCTTGTTGCTCTTCACTACCGCAGAATGGCCGTGGGAGGCCAGTATTGCAGTCAATTCTAAGGGGGCTTTGGACACTGCAAAGGAGGGAAGGGAACATTAACTTCTGCAATGACCAAAAGAATTACACAGATAGTATACGCATAAAGTGGAATTTTGTTTCTTTTATAACATTCACAATCTAGCCAAAGATTAGTTTTAGATCCCGTTGGTTTCAGGGTTTTTTTAATAGTAAATATTAAAAAGTAATAAGTGCAGAAAGTGGAGAGAATGCAGTAATCGTTGTAGAGACACCTTTTATAGAAAACGTTTAAAAATCAGTAAAAGTTTAGAGCGTACAAACAGTGTCTACATTTCATGAAATGAGGATTTGATTAATATACTGGATTTAAGCAATTCACTTGCATCAGACAACAGTAAAACTCACTTCAAACTATTAAGATTGGCTGAGGTCCTGCATCACAAGTTGTGATGTGTAACTTTTTAACAAAGAAACTTCATTGCTGGTACGATACATGACCTGTTAGAGAATTGCCACAATGCACAACAGGGTGCAGCACAAGATGTCCCATTGTAAGAGGACTCCCACTGCACAATGTTATTTGTTGTTGTTGTATGACTCCAAGTTATTTTTGAGTTATGGTGACCCTAAGGTGAACCTATCATAGGGTTTTCTTGGCAAGTTTCTCCAGAAGGGGATTTGCCATTACCATCCTCTGAGGATGAGAGAATGAACTTTCTGAGGATCAACCAGTGAGTTTTTATGCTTGAGCAGAGAATTGAACTCTGATCTTCAGAGTCATAGTTCAATGCTCAAACCATTACACCATGCTGGTACCACAAAAAGTGAGGACATTGTTCCAGCCAGGTGCAGGACACCCAAGACTTTCTATTCCACTTGGTTCCCCATTATCAGTATTCCATGGCTCTATTGAGGGCTGTTGCACCCTCTCCTCCTGCGGTATCATTGCACAAGAGCAGCCTGTCCTGCAAAGTGCTGTACTGTTGCACATTGTGAGCACTGCACAGCAGCCACACTGCTCACTCCACTTGCACAATGTTCCTCTTGGTGCAGCTACATTTGTTTCCTGGAAACAAAACCATTTTCACAGTGCTACAGTTCTAAACTACACAATCGTAAATTGGCTTACAACATCATAAATTCCCAACAGAATGCCAGAGATTATTTTGATTCAGGTTCAAATTACATTGTGGGTAGCATTTTGCAAATTAGTCCTTGTGAAAATATTTTTTATTGCGACCTCCAACTACTAACACTATTGTTTTAATGAGGAAAACTGCGTGGCAGTAAAAGTCTGAATGAATAACATTTCATTTGCAAATCTTTATATAATGTATTCATCACAGTCTGAACCTAACTCACACTGGCCTTGTGAAACTGGCAAGAAAAGGAGAAAGTCCTGGCATGTCAACCACATCTCCTTTGCTTTTGCTACCATATGTAGAATTCAGCTTTGGGGTTGCCACTCCAAAATGCTCAGAATCTATTCAGAGATGTATCAAACCAGATTCACATGGTGGTTTTCCACCTAGATTTTTTGCTTTTTTGCCCAGCTATCATTGTGAGGTCAATGATTTCAGAGATTGTGATGGGTCCTCAGGAAAGAGTAATCTCTTAAGTGTTGGGAGTTTGGTGATCTGATCACCAGGAATATATAAAATGTGTCCTGCCCTTGACATCCCTGTGCACAACTGAATTTCACAGATTTCTCCTGCTGACAGAAACTGGAAGGCCAAAACTGAACCTAAGGTAAAAGTTATCATCTGCAGAGCAACAGAAACAGAATCTTGCCAGAAATAGGTCCACATCATCAACTAGAATAACTTTTATGGTGGAAGAGCAACTTAAAAATGTGAAGTAAAAATCACACCATATTCTCTTCTGGTAAAAAAGGCTTCTCATCTCAACTCTGTCATTAGCACATAAACAGACATGCAAAACAGTGATGCAAGAACTCAAGATGCAAGAACTGTGAACCTATATTTGGAGCAGAGAGGATGGTGTGGAAACAATAGGTAAGCAAGCCAGCAGTTTTCTGCCTCCAAATGCTATTGCTAATCAAGTGAAAGTGTATATGATAACTAGCACTTTTATGGAGCTGAATTTCTTGGTGGAGCCAAAGGACACCCTCTTTCTATTATACATTACTTAAACAAATTTAGGACTTTATAACAAGCAGCATTTAAACTGCTTTTAAACTTTGAAAAAAGTGCCAAAAATTGCCCCCAAAGCACACCAATCTTTTAGAGAAACATTTGGTAGTTGAGGGGCTTGGTGAGGAAACTTCAGGCACCACAAAGTGGGTTCCAGGGCTTCATGTTACTTGTGGGCTGCACTTTGTCTCCCCTCTGCTGTAGATAAGTGAACAGAAAGACAAAAATGTAGTCATTGTTGCTGTTTGGTATCCCTTTAAACAGCGAGGCCTTAGAATTTGGCCTGGTTGCCTGGGATTGGTAATAGTGCCACTGCATTTAAAAATCAGATGAATAGAGCCTAGGGAAAGGGGATGTAGCAAAAATAAGTGTAATAACATTATGAAGTCATCCATTATTGCAGCAATAGGATGATGACTGAACGAATGGGAGTCAAAGCCTGGCCTTAGTTATGGATGGCTTCAGCATGCCACTATAGTATCCTTCCAACATCTACTTCTTTATATATAGTAAGTGGTAAGCTAACCACATATAGATAGGGGGGTTGCAGACTGCCAGAAATAGTGCAAATTGAGTCCCCTTTTAGGGTTAGGGTTAGTGCTATGGAATCATGGGAGCTGTATTTTATTGTGGCACCAGAGCTCTCTAACAGAGAAGGCTCAATGTGTCAGAAAAAAAAACAATTCCCATGATTCCCTAGCACTAACTCTAACCCTAAAAGGGGACTCAATTTGCACTATTTCTGGCAGTCTGCAACCCCCCTATCTATATGTGGTTAGCTTACCACTTACTATATATAAAGAAGTCATCCTTTTTATGGCAATATGTGCTGCTAGCCCCCAACCTGTTGTGTGAAGAATGGAAAAAACCTCCAAAAATAAGAATGATGGTGACTCCTCATTCAAAAAATGTTGCAACCTTCCTCACACAAAGCACCCACTTTTGAGGCAATTTCCTATTGAATGTTCCATTTTAAAAATTTAAAATTCCACAGTTCAAGATTGCTGGGATTTAAGGTTATCATCTTCTCCACAAACAAATCAAAGCAGTTCTTTGTTGAATAAGCTGTAATAATTGTAAAATACAATTGATCAACAAGCCTAGCCAAAAGCTAGACTCCTGTAGTTGCACAATCAGTTACACTTTGCATTGTGTAATTGCAAATTGCATTGCGCATTATCCAGTAGTTTGCTTTATATACGTTAAACAACTGTGCAAGGTTACTTTTCGTCTTTTTTGCTCTGTTTCAACCATTCGTCTCTCACTTTCCTACTAAGTGGGTCCTTTCATATTGGACAATTAGAGCGCTGTGGTTCTACTTTGTCATGGCCCCATCCTATTAAATCCTGGGATTTGTAGTTTGGTGAGGTACTAGGGCTTCTGTCTGAAATTTCTAAATACCACTACACTGCAAATCTCAGGATTTCATAGGGCACAACTAAGGCAGTTAAGTGAAATACAGCACTGTAATTGTATGATCTGAAATGACCCAATGTCTTCTGCATTCAGAATGGACCTAATCTGAGATTTGTCTCAAGATTCTAATTTGGTTCAGAGAGCTGAGGATACTCACTTCATGGGGGGAAAAAACCCTCAGATGTTAACCAAAATCGACCTAGAAATATTTACATACTTTGACTCCTATTGCCAGCATGGACAAAACAACCTCATAAAAGGCAGAACTGCTGCTTTTTGTTACAAAGTAGAGAGTCTTGCTTCCAGCTGTGTTTTGATTGTCTCTCCTACACATCTTCCACTGTCAGCATTATATGTCTTTGAGGCTTTGATTTACAATTACCCTGGTTCACCTCTCTCCTATTATTCTTCAGCCTATTCCATGTATTTTATTTAAGAGCTGGTCTGGATTTCAGTTTTTCTGAGTTTTTTGTTTTTGTTTTGGCATTGGTTTCTCCCTCAAATTTTTCATTAAAATAATTTATCAGCAATGTATGCAAATGAAGGAATCTTATATAACCCTTCAAGTAATGTCCGCCTTGTTTATTGCTGGAAAGCCCAGTTGGGTGGGCTACTAATCTGAAGGCCATTTTCAGCCACTTAAAATTTACTGAACTTGTGGAACAGTCTGTGTTGTTTGGACAGAACAGGTTGCAAGCTTGATCACCGAATAAAAGCAAGTATTCACTATAAAAGAGATTTTTCCACAGTGAAATCTCTTGTAGTCTAGAGCAGAAGTGGGAGAGTGGAGATCAGGACACTGGTAGACCTATGAATGATTTGTAGTTTTGTACTTGATCAGCAAGAGTTTATGACTTCCAATTTTCTTCATGTGCCTTTGGCTTTTAAAACAGGTAGTCTTTTTCTTTAAACAAAGTTTTCGTTCTGTTCTGTTTTTATATTGCTGTCATGTTGTACATTGCTTTGACAGCCCCGGTAACCAAATGATGTATAAATACTTTTTTACAAAATCAACAATAAATAATAGCAACAACTGAAAAAACCTTATGAGCACTGCCATTATTAAATTAATTTAAGTGAGAGAATGCATGGAGGCAAAAGTGGATATTTGTGTGAAAAGGTTTTTGAGTTTGGTTCTGATCACAAATTCCTGGATTAAACATGTGCTCAGAGGCTCCCTGTGCCTTAATCCTTAACACATAGCTACCTGCCTGAGCCACTGGGTTTGTTCACACACTGTGATAGACCAGAATTTTTCAAACCTCTAACTAGGGTTGTTAGGTGTCCCTTATTATAAGAGATGTCTCACATTTGAAGGCCAAAATACTTGTCACTTATAGGGTTGCCAGATGTCCCTTATTTTAAGGAAGATCCTTTAAAGCCAAACTTTCTGTATTTCTGGGTGTGGGCATCATCTTCATAAAGATAGAAATATGTGCATCCTGTAATTTATTAAAGTGGTCTAACACTAATTTTACAGAAAAATACATTAACTGGAATCAATACTTTCATTTGATATTTAGGCAGAACACAAACTTTTGAATAGCTAGTTCCTGATTGTCAAGCCTGCATGTCATGAATGTTGACTGTCCCTTATTGCTATTTTGAAAACTTGGCAACATTGCTTCTGGCTGATCCAGAATGAATCGATGTGATGATGTTTGGTGCCCATTGCTAAACCTTCCATCTGTGGCTTGTTGACTGTAATATCTGAACCCGGTACTGTGGCTTGTCTCTCCTCAGACAAATCAGTATGGTAAACCACAGCTGACATCACTCTGGCTTGTCTGGGGAGAGAAGTTCACTTCTGGTTTGAGGGGAAGGTATTAGAAATTTTCACACTAAAGCAAGGTTCTGTACTTTGCTTTAGGGAAGAGTTACCAGTCCTGAATATTTTGAGGAGCATGATTCTCTTTTGGGGACAGTCAAGGGATACTAAAGAGATTGGGGGTTGCAAAAACAACCTGGGAATAGATGCAGTTAGTAGGTAACATGATTACCATCCCTGGAGTAAACTATAAGGGAATGGTCTTGTGGTTTTGTCTATCTGCTTCCCCTTGAAGGAGAGATGGACAATGCACACTGACAAGCAGCTTCATTCCCAAGAAATTCTGGCTTATTGTGACATTTGAATATAGCCATTGTTTTTTCATTTGATTCCAGTTGGTGGACATCAGTGTCTTAATAGGGGGGAAAAAATGTTTGAAGCCACACAAATCTGCTCATTCTGTTTCAAAGCTAAAGCTTTTAACTAAGATCATGGTTTTCTGTGAACAAAGTGGAACAACCCCAAATAAGCATCCTTATGTAGAAACTGCAACAGCTGTGAGTCTACTGCATAAGAATATATCCTGTGTAAAGTAAATTAATGGCAGTTGTGCAACATGTTTGGCAATCCCTACCGCTCTCTGTTGTAGAAGCCGTGTGCTTCTTTGAAATCGGCTGTCCATCAACTAAAACCCAGCAACTTAATTAAATGTTGAAATTGTAAATGATGGAATGAGAGAGTACATTTTCAGCACAGCCTGAATCATGATTTAAGTTGCTGTTGTAAAGTTAAGAAGAACATTATTTATACCAAAGCTTAGAAATGCTCCTCCCTTTGGACTACAACTCCCAGAAAACTGCAGCAAAAGTAGCCTTTTCAAGCTCTTAGAGCCTGGTAGGATATGGGATTGTTTGTTTCCGCAGTAATATAAGGCACATATAAAGTTCTTTCTATATAATTATTATTATTATTATTATTATTATTATTTATATCCCTGTGCTGAAGCTTTAACAGTTTTATCGTCTCTCAAAATTTGAAGGTTGCTCATAACAAATAATGTTATGAACTGGCAGCTATCCCTTGTGTTCTTTCTATGTCATTTTTTAGATCACCCAGTGGGTGGAAATGATCATAAAACAAGTTTTTAAGTAGACTTTCTCCACCCTTGGAATGTTAATAGATATACGGTAAACATCAATAGGAAGCCACATTATTTTTTAAAGAGGAAAGTGTGGAATAGTTGTATGTGATTGTAACTTGGACGCACAACATATCCTGCTTCAATACACTCACAATTGTTCTTAGATGCATCACACACATGCTTTGTTGTAGAGAGATCTTGTAGCACCATTGAGACAAAGAAAAAAATTGAGGTGCTACATGACCTCTCTACATATTCATTCTACAGACTAACATGGCTATATCTTTGAATTCTACATGCTTTGTTGGTTACTGTCACATTACAATGGGTGAAATCTCATATCATGTGGAGGCCCTTCTTAATGTATCATGATTTTGTCTTCCATTGCTCTACACTCTCCCACATTACTGGGACCAATCCAGTAATGTTTGCAGATTTGTAGAACAGTTTTTGGGTGTACATGAGATGAGGGAAAGCCAGTGTAGTGCAGTGGCTTGAGTGTTGGACTGGGACACTAAGAGGTCAGGGTTCAAATCCTCATTCAGCCATGGAAACCCACTGAGAGAGAAAGTCACAGTCTCTGAGGAAGACAATGAAAACCCTCTCTGAACAAATTTTACCAAGAAAATCTCATGATTTTCACTTTAGGGTTGCCATAAATTGGAAACGGCTTGAAGGCATATAACAATTGGAGGTTTCAAGGAAAAGGATATTGCCTCTCCCACTTTTTTATGAAGCTTTTCCATTGTGGGGAAAGAATGTTGGCTGTATATCAATCCTACATAGAGTGGCAGAACATCCTCAGAACTGGGAATTAGAAGAATTTCATGCAGGTCTGTGTTGTGGTCATCCCAAAAACAAGAAGAAATTTCAGACCTTATTGAGTTGGCATCCATATGTAGTTCAGTTAACATGAAAAATTAAAATAAAACCATTGATAATTTTGTTGAATGGAAAGTGGTGGTGTTTTGTAAAAGGAAATGGTTTTAGACTTCTAAAACTGTTAAAAAGAGAAATCACTGTGGTGTGTGTATGTGTGTGTGTGAGGGAGAGAAAGAGAGAGCAAGACTAACACCATGCGAATGTGGCAGGCAACCAAGACGGTGAACAGTTTGGAAACTCCAGATGTCATAACTGCAAAGGAGGACAAGGCACTGTAAAGGAAGGATATTCAAGAAAAAAATGATATTACAAAATAAAAGCTAAAAACACTATTCTAAATATAAATTCATGCTTCTTAGTCATGCTTAACATGGAAGACATTTTGGAATTCCTCCTGGATAGAAAGTTGAAATGTAGAGCATGTCCTGGAAAAGGGAAATGTCTGGTTACTCTGTGTCTTAGAGAACTAGAACTGCCTAGCTTAGAAAACAAAAGATTGAGAGGTGACTGGTACCCATCTTTAAATATCTGAAGAGATGTTTTATAGAAGGTGGAATAAGTTTGTTTCTGATGCTCTGGAGACCAGGACATGAACTGATAGTTTGAAATCATTGATTCCTCCTAAACATTAAGGAAAAGCTTCTTGATGGTAGGAACTGTTCAACAGTAGAATAGACTACCATGGAGGATGCTGGATGCTCCTTCATTGGGGGTCTTTTAAACACAGGTTAAATAACCATCTTTCAGGAATGCTTTAGAGACTGTGTTCCTTCATGGCTGGGGGTTGATCTTCATGGCCCTTGGGATTCCTTCCAGTTATGATTGTATGAATAGTCTAGAACAGGGGTGGAAATCATGCTGCCCTTCAGATTATGTCAGTCTCCAATTCCAGCAGCATTTGTCAGCATAAGCAGTGATGGAGAATGCTGGGCTTTACAGTCCAATAACATATGAAGGTAGTATGACTCCTACCTCGGTCTAGGACATGGCCAATCTTTCTCTTGTTGTATGGAAGAAGAAAGAAAGAATGTTTCCTTCTGGAGCCAAAATTTGGAGTTGCTGAAAATTCCTCAAATGTCACTTGGAGATAAATATGTTCCTAATGCCTAATTACAATGATAAATCTAGATAGATTTCCCTCTTCTTAGAGTTCAGTGGACCATTTTTGTTCCTGTGAGTTGTCTAGTTGTATTTGGCAGAATTTTTATTTATTTAAAAGGACTTTTTAAGCTTTCCTGTCAGGGCACAATGCCCTCAAAAGGCAGCTTACACATAAACACATGAAATAAACCTAATCAAAGGCTCCCCCAAGGTCTTATCAGAGGTTGGATGGTGGAAACTGTGGATCTTCTGTTGATCATCATCACCACAATGCTGGGTAAGTTTGTAGTGAGTATTGATAAAAGCAGCAGTAGTAATCTTTCTCCTGTCTATCTTGGATGACCCAGCTGCTGCAATCAAAGCTGGCAGCTCTAGACACCTCTTTGGTGGTGTAACCCTAGTAGTTCTGCAGGGTTTGGGGATTTTTTGACATGGCAGTAATCAGGAAACATGGAGCAGCAGTGGAAAAAGTAAATAATTCCTCCACTCCTGTTCCCACTGCAGTCCCTCAGTGGGTGGCTGATGTTCTTTCATGGCTGATGAAATGATCATTGAAGGTAGTAATAGATGGAGGGTAAAGGAGTATAATTATAGTGGCTTCTCAGTCAAATAATGGTGCCCTTGCTTCTCATCGCCTCCTCTGCTGCAGGCTAATGTAATACCTTTAAATTGCTTCAAGGAGCGCCTCCCCCTGAGGAATAGACAACTGCTGAGCTATGACAATATTTCCATATCTCAAGTATCTTTGTTTTAGTAAGGTCTTTGCTAAGAATGTTATATTGGATATTTACTGCCATTAATGCCCCTACCATAATACAGACAACTTTAGGAACTAGGTCTGCATGTTTGAGGATGCATCTACACTGTAGCAGTAATACAATCTCTTTAACTGCCATAATTCCATCTTACCGATTCCTAGGATTTGTCATTTCGTAAGCCACCAGCCCTCTTTGGCAGAGAAAGCCAGTGACCTTGTACTACAAATTTAGAATTAAAGTGGTGTTAACTGCATTATTTCTGCAATGTAGATGCACCTCTACACTTATATTGTTCATTTGGAACTATTGGTGAATAGAGCATGGAGAACAGCAGTAATGTCTGTGGAGATATCTTTGCCAGGGAGAAGATAGTTATGTTTGATCAACAACTGGGTCTCTTGAGTAGTTTGAACTACTCACCTTTGTATCCACAGAACTTGGAAAAGTTAGGCAATAGCCACGATGTCTAGAAATTTTGAGAGTTGTAATTTAAAAAAAAAGTTTCAAGTTCTACATATCAGATACTTTTGAGATCAGTTAACATAATATAATATTTACTGGAGCATAATTTGATCAGGTTCATGTCATTGTGTTTCCAATGTTTATATATGGTCGTGAAAGCTGGGCAGTGAAGAAAGCTGATAGGAAGAAAATCAGCTCATTTGAAATGTGAAACTAGAGAAGAGTTCTACAGATACCATGGACTACCAAAAAGACAGATAAATGGATATTAGAGCAAATCAGACCTGAACTCTCGCTAGAAGTGAAGATGACTAACTGTGACTGTCATATTTTGGACATATCACAAGAAGATAGGACTCATTTCGAAAAGATAATAATGCTTGGTAAGGTAGACAACAGTAAAAAAAAAAAAAAAAAAAGGAAGTCTGCATTGCTGGAGAATAGACTCCAGTTATGGAATCCATGGCCTTGAGTTTGCAAGACCTGAGCAGGAGTGTTGATAACAGGTTGACTTGAGGTCTCTCATTGGGTCTTCTTCAGTTGAAGTTGACTTGATGGCAATTAACAACAACAAACTTGACCTTCTATTTGCACACATAGTATTTTGGGGCCTCAGGATGTTTTTGTTTTGTTTGTTTTTTTATCTGAAACTACTATATTTTTTATCTAATGGCATGCTGTTTAAAAAACCCCAAGAGGAAGTGGGGAGTTTGAGAGGTCTGTAGGCCTTGCTAACATTTTAAATGACTGAGAATATTATGATAACCATGGATGATGCACTGGTGGCCCAAGACAAATAACTGCCTCACTCTCAGTTCTTAGCCTGTAAATTGGAATGGTAATCACCTTCTCTCAGGTTTATTGTGAGATAAATATTGTAAAGCAGTTTGTTACATAAAATGTCCTGGAAAGGAATGATGACAGTAATTTATGTCGATTTGAAGAAAGGATGATGTAACCAGTAAGAAGGACCTGTACCAGAGTATGGACGTTATCACAGGTGGGCCAGAAAGAGATAATAAAGTGGAAATGAGGCATTCCGAAAATA
>CM034701.1:336498935-336519260 GCA_020142125.1 Phrynosoma platyrhinos
TGGCCATCTGTCGGGGATGCTTTGATTTTGAGTTCCTGCATGGCAAGGTGTTTGATTGAATGGCCCTTGTGGTCTCTTCCAACTCTATGATTCTATGATTCTGGCAATAGATAATGTGGGAGCAATTCCAAATGGACTGACAAAACATCTGAATTAAATCCCCATAACTAGAACAGCACAATTACAGAAGGTGACTCTGCTTGGAGTCTCACTGATTCTTGTATAGCAGCTCATGGTCTGTAACTCCAGTTGGTAACATCTGGTAAACTGTGATACTGATGACAATCATAGTAATAATGGTCTGATATTTGTTTCTGAAATTCAGTGCTATTCTTTTAACAAGTTCATGCAGAAAAAAGCTATATAATAACTAGATTTGCAATAATTCAACAAAGATATAGCTGTGTTAGACTGCAGAATCAGTCTCTAGAGAGATCTTGTAGCATCTTTGAGACTCACTGAAAGAAAGAAGTTGGCAGCATGAGCTTTCATAGACTAAAGTCTACTTCTTCAGATGCATTTAGGAAGTAGACTTTAGTCTACGAAAGCTTATGCTGCCAACTTCTTTCTTTCAGTTAATCTCAAAGGGGCTCCAAAATCTCTCTATATGCAGATCTGAAAGAGTAGTTCAGAAAGAGGTAAGATAGTCTTTCTACCACTTTGAAAGGGGAAGAGATACTACTATAGTGGTGAAAACATCAATTCAAGAAAGCAACACCTGTTTTTTCCTAGTAAAAGGTTTGTGAATAGCATGACATCCAACCTTGGGGGGGGGGGGCTACAATTCATTGGTTATACCTGCAATATCATTTCAAGCTCAAAGAATCCAACTATTCTAATCCAATAGCTCCCCCTATTGTGTATAGACTGGTAAAGACATTAAAAAGGAATGGAGTGTCTTGTAAGTAATCTACTTAACAGTATGTAGAGATCTTGTAGCACCTTTGAGACTAAATGAAAGAAATCAGCAGCATGAACTTTCAATCTTGAAGATAGACATGTTTATCACAGCAGAAGCTTCGCAGGCTAAACTCCACAAAACCTTATGCCATAATAAGTTTTTCATCGATTGTAGCTAGGGTTGACAAGCTGCTGTTTCTCTGCTTGTTTTATTGTATCATTGTTGTTTATGGTTTGATTTTATGCCATATCATTTTAACTAAGATGTTTTAATACTTTCTAGTTTAATACTTTTTTAAGGGGTGGTGGGTTTTGGGCGATTTATATTGTATGTGATTTTAATTGTTGTTAGCCACCTCGATTGTTCTCAGAGGGGCGGGGTACAAATAAATTTATTTATTTATTTATTATTATTATTATTATTATTATTATTATTATTAGGAATGTCCTTCACTTGAGAGTTGGAAAGCTTTTCCTTTTATATAGGCTGATGATGGGAAAACACCCTGTATTTTGGAGTGTGGGCCCGTAAACACTGAAATTGCATCATGTTAGTAGTTCTCACATGGTGGGGTGGGATCTCCAAGGAGGTGTGAGAGTTGCTCAAGGGAGGGGGGAATGAGCCTTAGAAGCCCTGATCACCCCCTCCTCTTCCCAAACCATTTCTGTCCTGGAGAGGAAGAAAGAGGTAAAGAGGGTGTTTGGAGCATCTGCCTGGAGGAAGGGGAGGAAATCTATTTCCTTATAAAATGTTAAAATATGAATGTACTGAATGTGTGAACAAAAATACATACACTAAACAAAACATTTTTTTTTCTATTCATATATGTATTACAAGGGGAGGGGTGTGACATCCACACAGGGTGACCAGGCATCTTCCTTTTCCAGGACATGTCCTACATTTCAACCTTCTGTCCTGGAGAAATTGCAAAATGCTGTCCATTTTGAGCACAGCTAAGAAGCACAAATTTACATTTATATTAGTGTTTTTAGCATTTATGTTGGCTACATTTTTCTTGAATGTCCTACATCTGTGGTGCCTTGTCTTCCTTTGTGGTTATGACATCTGGTCACCCTGCATCCACATGTAGATGTAAAGGGGATCACAAGGGTAAAAATTTTGAGAACCACTTTGTCATGCAGTTTATGAATGTGGACAGCATGCTAATTGTACAGAGAAATACATAGTTACGTTACACATGGCTAAATTGGCAATACCTTTGTTTGGTATTGTAATAAGAACTTGACCTTGGGGAATTTATAATTAGCTCAAAAATAGTAAATAGGATCCAACCCATTGTATGCAGGGGGCTAGAGGGAACAGTTCCTGCAGAGATAGCATTTGTGCAAAAGAATGGTACTTTTATTAACAGAAAAAAATAAATCAATAAGCAAGCACACACAGACATAGAGAATCAAACATACAAAACACCCTAACATACATGCACACACACAGGAGTAAAATAGTTAACTTGAATAGGAAACACAAGGCTTTCTAATGGTGATAATTACCTCAAAGGAGGCTGCTCCAATGATGAATGAAGAGACAGACTCAATCATTATGACAAGGGAAAGGATACTGAATAGAACTGGAGACTCTAGTCAAAGATCACATTTTCACCATGAAATCCATCCAGACACCCCCCCCCCACTTTCCCTGATATTTTGGGGAGCATTTACACCCTTAAGACTAGGCTGAGGCAAAGAGTTACTATTGTATATCAAAGGATTCCGATATTTTGCTTTGAAGTAGACAATTTCCAAAAGAGGGGAGATTGGATGTAGATTTTATCTCACCTTCAGCTGGACACATCCTGGCTGGCTCATAAATCTTTTAGGTGTGAATGTCCTGCTTTACAACTCCTAAGCCTGGCCTTTTTGATCTGCAAATGGTTGTAAATACAGATGTTTGGAGTGCCTTTTAGCATAGGGCCGTGACAGGGACCTAAAAGGAGTCTTGATATCAAAACCAATTGTAACAGTATTTGGTGGATCACAGACTTATTAATAGCTACTTTCTGATTGTCAGCTCTATATGTCATGAATTTCAAAAGTCCTTTATTATTTTGAAAATCTGGCAACTCCAATCTAATTGTAGCGTTAAGAGGTTTTGTAAGCATCTTGAAGATTAACACAAGTCCCCACCAGGAAGATTGCTAAAACTAGTTCTCAGCTCAGATAAAAAGACTGTATGTGAAAAATATCCCACGATCTTGTTTACTTGACAGAGCTGGAAGAAATCCAACAATCCAGTCTGTTATTCTGTATCTCTGAGGCAGAATTCCCATATTGTGAGGAAAGTACTGGCTTATTGCAGCAAAACTGAGTCCTTCAGATGGCAAATGGGGGGGGGGGGCTGTAATGAAGGTCTGCCTGAGGAAGCTTCATGCTATGTTGGACAGTGTTAAGATATTGGTCATTATGTAGTAATTATGACTGCTGGGTGAGATGAAGGCAACATCTACACTGAAGAATTAATGCAGTTTGATTGCTACAACTCAGTCCAGGGATTTGCAGTTTGGTGAGATATTTAGCCTTCTCTGACAGACACCTCTGGAGCCACAATTAACTACAAATCCCAGGATTGTATAGGATGGAGCCATGAGCTATAGTGGTGTTAAACTGCATTAGTTCTGCAGTGTGACAGCAGCCAAAGCTGTGTAAAAGGAGAAATTTCAGTGGGTGTTTTTTTTTTTTAATGCAACACCTGCTGAAATTTTGCACATTATTTCACAAGGCAGCCCTAGTAATAACCCAAGTCACAGGCTGAACTCTGAATAGCTTTAAACCTTGTAGGGATGAGAGCCTCTCAGAAACATGAAGTGGAGGAGAATCAAGCAAAATAAAAATTTAAAAACGGGCATTTGGATCCATGTCCTTGAAAACTTTCAGCTGAAGAGGGTGAAAGTAGCGAAACCACATGAATTTGACTAAAATGCTCAAGTCCGACTGGTAAAATCCCAGTGGATAGAATGATGGTGGTGAAATGCAAGAGCTGGACAACTGACTGGTAATCAAGGGTTACTGAAGGAACTGGAGACAACCAACAGGAGATGGAGAAGCAGGATGTGAGGTAAGTAGATCTGAAGGAAAAAACAACCCCCCCCAGAGAAAAAGATATAGGGTTTGAAGACAGGCAGGGAACATGTTCTTTAGGGTGAAAAAGGAAATAAACTTTGGAATGATTTGAAATTCAAACTAAGGGCTGGGAGGGATGCTGTATGACAAGAACATACTACAGTCGTCCCTCGGCATTCGCGGCTTTGACACTCGCGGTTTCGATCATTTGCGAGGTCAAGGCCACTGACATGTGAATGCACACTCTTCTTCCTCCTCCCTCTCGGGCTTTTCCCTTTCAGAGGAAAAAAGCCCAGGAGGGAGGGAGCAGCCGTGAAGGGTGCATACGCCAACCCCACCTCTTTCCAGGATGGAGAGCTGCCTTTCCCATCCAGGAAAGGGGCAGAGGATCAGTCCCCAAACCTATTTCCAAGACAGAGAGCTGCTTGGAGAACCAGATAGTTCTCCATCCTGGAAAGTGGTGGAGGATTGCTACCTAAGCCTCCTCTCCCTGTGAGGCTTCTGCCCTGGGCTGAAGGCTGGATCCCCATCAGCCTCAGGGAGCCAGCACAGGGTGTTGGGTCTTAGAGTCTCCATCCCCAATCCCAAGCCCCTGCACTGACTCCTTGCAGTTGACAGGGCTCCAGCCTCTGTCCCCAAAGCTAAGCCCAGGGAAGACTTGCAGGGGGAGGAGGGAGGGAAGAAAAGAAGGGAGGCGGGAGGGATGACTTGTCCCATTGTCCCCAATGGCGGCATAGCTATATGCACTCACCGCCATTGGGGTCAATTGGACTTCAGCATTCACAGATTTTGGTATTCGTGGGGTATGTGTGTGTTCCAGAACGGATTCCCCCATGGATACTGAAGAATGACTGTACAAGATTATGAAGAAATAAAAAGACATTGGATGCAATACACATAAGAGTTATATGAAAGGAAGATCTACGTAACTTCAACCTAGACAATGAGGAAATTAAAATAGTTAAGGATTTCTTGTATCTTGGATCAAACATTGATCAGAATGGAGACTGCAGCCAAGAACTCAGAAGAAAAGACTAGGAACGGAAAGGGCAGCTATGAAAGAACTAGACAAGATCCTCAAGTGTAATGATATACGACTGAACACTAAAGTTAGAATTGTCCAAGCCACTGTATTCCCCATCACCATGTATGGATGTGAGCCACCTTGAGTCCCTGTACTGGGAAGAAGGCGGGCTATAAATAAATAAATAAATAAATAATGTGAGAACTGGAGAGTGAAGAAAGAATATAAGAAAATCAACTAATTTGAGATGTGGTGCTGGAGATGAGTGTTAGGGATACTGTGAACAGCCAAAAAGACAAACAAATAGGTCCTTGAAAAAACCAAGCCCGAACTCTCCCTGGCAGCCGCAATGATCAAATTGAGGCTGTCATACTTTGGCTACATCATGAGAAGGCATAACTCAATAGAAAAGACAATAATGCTAGGAAAGGTAGAGCGAAGTAGAAAGAGAGGAAGGCTGCATGCAAGATGGATGGACTCCATCAGGGAGATCACGAGCCTGAATTTACAGGGCCTAAGCAGAGCAATGGAGGACAGGGGGTCTTGGAGATGTCTCTTCCACAGGGTCATCATGTGTTGGGGCAGTTGGCAACATGATTTGAAATAAAGATATGCAATTAAAACAGGCTTTTGATGTTTAAATCATAGTTAAAACTTCTGAGCATAGACTACTACATGGCTGTTCTGCATGCTGACATTAATGCTGAGGTTCAGCATTCCACTCTGTTCTGCCACAAGAAAAGATCTGCAAATATCTGGAGTGCCTAGTATACTAGTGTTCTGATTATTTCTGCTAGTATGAAACACTTGCTGTTTCCTGCTGCAATTCACTTTTAAGAGTATCCTTCTGGATTGTTGATATAGGTGCAATTTCTAAAAAACAATTAAGTCTGATTGTCACCTTAGAGACTAGTATACATTTTTATATTCAGCTGAAGTCCTCAAAAGCTTATACCATATAAAATCCTCATCTTTAAATTGCCACAAGATTCTAGGCTGGCTTGCTGTGGCAGACCCAACACTGCCACTGCCAGGAAAGTGCTAGTAAACGTATAAAAGAAAGAACCTTGCTTGCTAGCTTTTTAAAATTTATAGTCATTAAGGCTGTGCTGCTGCTGCTGCTTGAACAGATGTGATCTTTATTTCCTTGTACTTCAAATGTTGGCAGTTTTGACAGCAAAATAAAAGCATTTTATGTCAATGTCCACTTGCCTATGTACAGTGTCAGCTGCCTTCCAATCTGCCCTTGGTAAAATTTCTTTCTCAAGAGCACTTATATGTTAGCCAGTAACAAACTATATGACAAGCAGGAATAAGTAATCTGCAATGAAAGGACTATGCTGTTGCTTTTTTTTTTAAAAAAAAGAAATTTAGAAGCTACAAACTTTAAACATTTTCTAGACCTCCATTAATTTATTTTGTTAAATTTGAGGTTCTATGGTTAAACAATGTAAAGGTGTGCATTTAGTGTGCGCTAAAAATTAAACAGAACATTTTAGTAAATGGTTCCAGTATGCTTTAACCCTCGTTACCAAACTTACTCAACTTCTATAATGCATCTTTGCAACAGCAATATCGGTATTTACATTGCCTAATAAAAATATTATTCAAAAATAAGCTGTATATAAAACACACTTAGCTCTGTACTTTTAGGATATAAAAACTGACACTGTGCTCTCCTTTCAAACAGAAAGATTAGGAATCCCATTTATTTCTGCTCCATAAAGGTTCTCTGAACTTTCCACAGAAATCTATTTCCACAAAAATCTACTTCTGAATTTATTCAGATTACAAAAACTGTTTTACAGACAACTCTTCAAGCAGTCAGTATTAATACCAGATTTGTACTCCTGTAGGGCCTGAGAAGCACACAGTATAAAATTTAACACCAGACTTAAGAGGAATATGCACAAATGCAGTTAGATGTACTTTGTTAAGATGAAGAGGTAACAACTTCAAAAGAGTAAACATCTAAAAGAGAAAAGAAATAAATGTGGAATTGGCTACATGGAAAAATCACATTATTTGAATTCTGGAAGCTCTTCCATAATTTTCAAACAAAGTTATACATTCTCATTATCAACCAGTTCTATTCTGTTTGCGATTTCATGAACTGCTAGCTTTAAACTACAGTTTTGGATCAAAGTAGCATGTTCACATTATTGTTATTGTGTGCCTTCAAGTCATTTCTGACTTATGATGACCCCAAGGCGAACTCATCACAGGGTTTTCTTGGCAAGGTTTGTTTGTTCAGAGGGGGCTGATATACCAAAAAATATTTTTACAGGATTTAAAAAAAATTCAGACTGCTTGAAGAACAGTATGTACTACCAGCACTACATTTATTAAAGGAGCAAAAGGGACAAGTCACAGATGGAATTAAATCTGTGTGAAGGAAAATTGGATTATTTTTAGCTGTTATCTGAAAAGAGACAAAGCTAGATTGAGTAAAGTGGGCTTACATTAGTTTTAAAAAGTTGTTTCCATTAACAGTGAAACCAAGCAGCAATCCATATAATCAAGGCAGGTTAGATCAGGTCAGATAAACTGGAATGGTATCTGGTCTTGGAGCTGGAGTGTACCATACAATATTCACAGTGTTTTTGCTACTTTAAAAGTAAAAAGCAAGATGCCTCCCATTACTTTGGTCAATATGCCAAGGCTACTTGAAGCACCAATTCAGGCACCACAGAAAGCCATTTAAACAAGCAAATATAAGAGGCAAAATGTAAACAGGCACAAGCCAAGAGTCTATTCAAGAATGGTGTCCTCAGTAGGCCAGATGACACTGGGGATATGGCCATGCACCATGATATCATTGGGATCCTAGCTGATGTGCTGAGTTGAATTTTTCCAATTGGATCTTCAAACAGAAACAAGGCTCTATTGCCCTGTGATTGTGGGGAAGTGAAGCATTCCCAGATACTGCTTCCAGAAGCCTCAAGGTGCACTGACCTCCCCACCTCCCTTGCCCACATAGAATGAAGGACGAATGAAGTATTCTCAACTTCAGGAAGTGCTCACCATGTTGGAGAGGAAGTCCTGTGATTAGGCTGGGAAAGAACAAGGTTTCTGGTGGATATAGATCAAGGATCCAGATCTTTGATAGGCCAGATTGCATAAGAGAACCAGAAGTTTCCTTCCTTTGCATTTAAGAGAACAGGATTCGTGGTGGTTTATAAAGTAGGGATGGGGCTGGCCATCCTGTTAATGCTGACTCTAGCATTAAACAGATCTAGCCAGAAAAGTCAGTGGTGAAGGAAGGCATGAGATCCAGTCCAGTATTTAGAACAGGGGTAGGCAACCTTTTTTCGGCCTGGGCCGGTCCCCCGAAGTCTCTCTTTTCACTGGGCCAGGGAGGGGGGAAAGCGGCACACGTGCATACCCCGCTGCGCGCACACACCCCACGCCCGCCGCCGTGCGCACAGCCACAGCCGCTGCCGCGCATGTCGCAGCTGCCATTTTGATTTTCGAAATGGCGGTCGCATCGCATTTGCGCATGCGCAGCAGTACTGTGCATGTGCAAATGAGTTGCGGCCGCCATTTTGGAGAACAAAATGCCAGCAGTGCGTGGTGGCTGTCATTTTGAAAATCAAAATGGCGGCCGCAGCGCGCGCGGCTGAACGGAGGCAAAAATGTGCCGCAGCGGCAGCACGCGGCGACAACAGCAGGGGTCTGCCTGGGCCAGTAAGTCCGGCAACCTGGGCCGGAACCGGCCCGGGGGCCATAGGTTGCCGGTCCCTGATTTAGAAGGACAAGTTCTCTATTCTTGCTTCAAAGAAATCATACATGAGAACTTCTGAAGAGAAATGAAGACTTAAAAAACTTGCACTAGAAAATTGTAAGCCAGAAAAAAATCACAATATGCCAATTTGGTTTGTGCAGCCCTTTATTAGCAACTAAAATAGAAGATATTTGTTGTACAACACGGGTAGTAATTGACTATACTGGGAGATTTATTATATTCTAATACAGGATCTTTTATAAATGCATCTTTATTAAAAAGCTTCCACCCTTTTCTGTTTACAACTTGCAAAACTATTCTGAAAGCAGAGTACATGTGTGCTCAGGTCTGCAAAGTGCAAATCTGGGATGTGGTAAATGCTTTACATGTTGTATCTGCAAGGACCATCTGCCACCATACCTTTATAGCCATTGGTTTTTAGAAGTCACAACATTTTGACACCAGCCTTCCTTCCCTTGTCCTAAACAAGAAAGCATTTTAAAATGAGTTGTAACTAAGGAAGGACTACACCTACTAGAAAAAAGAAGAGTTCTATTAGTTTGAGGTTTCAGTATACCCAAAGACCAGGAACTGCATCTTTGTAAGGGCAAGGCTGGGACCCCACTGAGTGTGCAGGTGTCATCCCTGAGCAGTCAGAGGTTCAGTGGACCATCAGTGCTCCTGCTGCATAACTCACTGAGCTGTCTTGCCAGTTTCGACATTGACTTGACTGAGCATAATTCAAAAATGAGAAACTCATATTCATTCCATTCTTCTGGAGCTCTGTGATAGCCTAGAGAGGAAAAAAAGTAAAAAGAAGTTTCACATTTTTATAAAGGGAATTTTAACAGCACTCTAAGATCTTTAATACATCAACAATGAATATTGTCAAGGACACTGTTAAAGCAATTCCCCTACCAGTTATTAAAACATGTCATCATCTCTTGTAGAAAATACTTATTTGTTTCCCTTTCACATTGTGAAAGATTATACATGCAAAGAAAAAATTAAGCCAAACAGTAGGTCTTTTTGGAGCAATAGGGAGTAACTCTGGAGGATCAGGGGGGCATTTTAATCCCCTAGCTCATTGGTCTATGCCTGCTCATTCTAGCAAAAGTGTAAGTGAACAGAAGACCACCTTTGGAGTGAGGGAAAGGAGGTGTTGCTTTTTAAAGGGGGTGGGCTTGCTCTATAGGAGAACTGTGTCCACTTGTGACTTCTAGAGGTGTAATTCTCCATCTTTATTTTTTTAAGGGGTCTGGTGACTCTACAGATGGCCTGAAGATTCTCAGTCCTGCTTACTGTCAGAGATGATCAAAGGCAACTTCTGTGAAACTATTACTTCTCACACAACTAATCACAACTAAAGGCCCTAATCCTGCATTAAGTTTGCTTCGGAGATGTATGGGGAGAGGCAATGCAATATCCCACAGTTCTACATAAGTACAAAGCTTGTACACGACCCTCACACTGGCTGAAAAAAATCAGAATCCCAAGAATCAGCATGCCCTTTTATATCCCGCTTTCCTCCTGGTACAGGGACTCAAGGCAACTAACAAAATTTAAAATAGTCCAAGATAAAACAGTACAAAACAATAAAAATACCGTGTTTAAAAACAATTAAACAATTTCAAAACGTTAAAAGCATTATGTGTTCAAATTTAAAATTTAAAAACTCTTTATAAAACTCTTTCAGCACCCATGCCAGTGTGAGAAAGCCTGGTGGCATAAAAATGTTTTTATCTGCCACCAAAATGAAAGCAGGGATGGAGCCAGCCTGGCCTCTAGGTAAGGAGTTCCAGAGCCTGGGAGCAGCCACGGAGAAGGCCCTCTCTCTTGTTCCCACCAAACATGCCTAAGAGGGAAACTGGTGCTGGCTTTTTTGTATGGACACTACCAAGCAAACCCCATGGGGGGGGTGTTCATGCATATTTCCAGTGGTGACCAGGCAGTGCTCCGCATAACTCACTTAAATATAGATCAGATTGTGTAAACTAAGATGCCAGTTTGCTTGACCTGTATATTATTTTTGATAAGAGGTTTTGTTAAACTGAGGAATACATGCAATTTCGATAATGAAAAGAAAAAGATCCATCATTTTAACAGAAGAAGATGTTAATAAGTAGCAAACCACATGTTCCCAGTGGACATATACTTCAACATTATGTTGACAGCACTTATGGAAAAGTGGGACCAGAGAGTATGAAGAGCCTGCAATTCCTATCGCTTGTTAAGTCTTCCTTGCAAATGCCCTCATGGGAATGGTGGAGCCTGGTTGGTAGGAACATCACTAGTGAGAATCAGCATCCCTCTTGCACCATAGCAATTGATCTCACATTTGTGATGGGAAAACATTGGAAACTTAGGGCTTCCTCATAACACTTTCACTCCAAACTATGTCAACACCATCCAAATGAGGAAGAGGAAAACGGAATGATAGCATTAAGAGATACAATGGCATGCTGAAACTATCTACAACTGAGCAATGGCAGGAAGATGCTCTGGGATCTTACCATGACTCAGTTATAGATGACTTTAGCACGTCATTATATTCTTTCTTGTTAAATGTAACTTTCCAGGCTCTCTCAAACTATGCTATAGGCCTGAATAATAAGAGACTTCAGCTTGTATATTACAGCATGATGGTCTATATTTTTACAACTACTGCATTTAGGCTTCATTTAAGAACTCTACTTACATTTAATAAAACCCCAATTGGATGTCTTCCACATATTGTATTATGGTATTTCTTCAAGTAATTGCTAAAGGACACAGGGTCAAGCTGTTCTATAATGCTCATACCCTAAAGAGAATATCAAGATATGGTTAATTTTTAGGGCTGCATTTATCAACCAGCATTTCTGTCATGTCAAGCATGATTTCTCATGAAGTATACATTTTTTAAAAGTCTTGAAAATGGAGAATGGTAACTTCTTTAAAATAACATGCTTTTACATTTGATGGTTAATAGTGCATTACTTTATCTAATGGATATCAAACCATTTTTATGCATTGTGACATTGTCTCATCACTTACATACATACAGCAGCTTAAATAACTAATGGAAGACACAGAATAAATAACTATTGGGAAGACAGCAGCTCTGAAATTGTAGGCATCGGCAAGCATAAGGAGATTTTCATCTGAATTTTAGCTCCAAAACCATAAAACAGAAAAAGTGACAAGGCTTATGCCCAACGCAGCTTAGCCACCTCTTCCCAGAGATCCAAGAAAAACTGATGTCAATTCCATTTGTGCCTCCTGATGAATATCTGTTGAAGTCCATGAGCCCTGATAAATCAGACTGAAAATCTAGTCTTGTTTCTGTGACTAGCCAAGCAGATGCCTCGAAGAAAGACTTCTACAAGTAGAGCATGAAGGCATGAGTCCCACATATTTTATGTGTCCTAGTATTCAGAAATGCAGTGTCTTTGAACTTGAAAGAACAATTGGCTGACAGATATTGATACATCTATCAGTAAACTCTAAAAGTCTTCTAAGATAGCAGACATAACTTAACTGTGATTTCCTCTGAGACAGAAGACATAACTTAGCTGTGATTTTGACAAGTCAATTTGACCTGGAAAATATTTCTTGTCTCCACAATGCTATGACTGTATTTAACCCATATCCATTTCTGTGCTCCTGATAATCATATTTCCCTCTCTGTGGGCTCAAATATACCCAAGACATGAAAGTAGAACGTCTCTCAATTCCTGAAGGTCTCATCCATATAGCTACTGCAAGTTTGGAATACGTGAAGTAATGTGTGGCATCCACATTACTTCTATCTCTTCAGAGCTTAGTATGCCACAAATCATCTACTTCTGCAAAGTCCTTTGGCACACTGGGGGACTTGATGAAAGATCAGGGCTGAGTACACTTAATGGCTGCTACTGAAATGAGTACAACTACAGTATCTAAAAATGTCACAGGATCAGTACCATATTACAGCTGAGGATACTGTTTTGGTTAAGACCCTTAAAAAAGCTGAATCCTCAAAGTTTCAAGTTCCTTTTAAAGTCCCCCCCCCCCCAATAATCGCAAGGAATTTCTGGAATCTCCAAAAAGCTCTGCATCAGCATTTTTGCTCTCTACTAGAAAGCTGAGCTGGCACTTCCAGCAAGTAAGGTTTTTGTGTTGTTTAAACTGAGTAAGTTAAATGATCTCTAGCGTACATAGATGTAAGTGAAATACCTGCGTTTGTACAAAAAGATATCCTATAAGATAAACCCATGTTGTCCTGAAAGAAGCTTGGATTTTGTTAATAACTCAGTCATAGTCAGAAAAGGTGGGGAGCAGAAGAATATAAAGACATTGATGTAGCTGCCTCTTGCCCTTATGGCTTCTACATAGCAGAACACATTTATCCTTACCAGAGAGCAATAAAGCTTATAACCATTACATGAAAGTGAAAATTATGTTAACAGAAAAGTATTTACTGCTTTTTAAAATTACTGAAAATTACTAACTGTAACCCGCAATGTGCCAGAATGTACCTCTGCTCCAATATTTTCTTAATGGAAGCTTTCCATCCCTCCCCCACTTGTCTTTAGCCTCTAGACAGATTTCTAGATGTTTGAAACTAAGCCTTCTCTGTGGGAGGTATTTGAAATCACCTTTTCCCCATCTTACTCATCCCCAAACTTTAAAAAAAATCCACCTTACAGTACTTTTCACCTGAACAGAACAGCTACTTTCTTGCCCCTTTAAGCAACAAGTAGCTCTATCAATTCTTGGTTGACAAGATGGCACCAATTTGTGCTCGCTGCAATTACCTATTCTTTCAAATCTCATAAATTAATTTACAATTTACATTAACTTCCTATGGTAAGCCTGGTAACATTTTGTTTAGAGCTAACTGTATGCTGTGCTAAATGGGAATGCACTTACCATGTAGTGAATGTTACGATGCAGTAAAAGTATTGAGGACAAGCTAATTAATAGTCAGATGTTATGAAATAACACTTACCATTTTATCTAGGTGTTCAATAGACCTATAGATCTCTCCTTGAGACTCATCATAATAACTGTATCTGAACCTCTGGCCTTAAACAGAAAAAAACCAAAAACCAGTGAATTAAAAAGCGAATAACTAAGCATCAAATACATTGCTATGAAACAATCAAGTAAAAAAAATATTTTTCCTGGAACAATTCAAAGGTCTGGTCATAACACATAAAGGCCTATATCAGATTGGTCCAGGCTACCTGTAGGATCATATCTCATTCAAGCCTGGCCAGGCTTTGAAATCTTCAGGGGAAGACCATGTGGTGCTAGATGCTAGTATTATGCGATAAGCATGGTTAGGAAATGTATGAAGACTGAGTGGCAAGTGAAAAAAAAAGTTGGATGAAATTAACTACACTCATGTATAAGTCTAGAAATTTTAGTCAAAAATTGATCCAAAAAAACTGAGTCAACTTATCTACAAGTCAATATAAGTACTGTACTTTAACTCTTATTAAAAAAAGGAACCAATCTTGTATAGGCCTTTATGTGTTATGACCAGACCTTTTCACTCCTGCTGAAAAGCAAGAGCGCAATCTGTCCAGGAAGCACTGAACCACACCTATTCTCTCATCCATTCAGCCCAAAATTATGGATTTTGATAGGATCTGTGGATAAATTGATGGTAAAAATTGGTGGCATGTAACAAAGCATCTAAAGGATGAAGCAAAGCAAGATGATGCCAAAGTACATACAAAAAGCATAACTGTTTGTGCTCACCCTAAATGCTGGATGGATGGGGGAGGTCCCTATGCTTCCAGGACAGATTATACACTTGCCTTTCACCAGAGGATGGTGCCTTTTGATTTTAATCAGTTGAAGTGCAGTGCTTACATTGACCTGTGGATAAGTCAATGCAGGTTGCTTGGGTCAATTTTTTGACTAAAATGTCTAGATTTATACATGCAAATGTTTGCAGCAACTTGATTAACATTACTGTACCAACACAGTACATCTTTTTAGTTTGTTCTCTAAACTATGTTTGTTCTCTAAACTATGTCACTTGTTTGTTATATTCTTCATCAGACTTTTCTCTTATTACCTTGCTTTAGTTTAGGTGGTTGAATATCCAGAATTAGTTGGTAAGCTTGTACTCATACACAGATACTAGGCTTTTGCTCTACACCAGGGGTAGGCAACCTTTCCCCTTTAAGGGCCGAGGGACTTCAGCTTCCAGAAGCCTTAGCCATGTTGGCCAATAGTCCCATGTTGGCCAATAGCTCCTGGGATTCTGGGAGCTAAAGTCCCTCGGCCCTTAAAGGGGAAAGGTTGCCTACCCCTGCTCTACACAGACACACTTCTGTCCTTAATATTCAGGCTTCAGGAACTTAAACTTTGCAAACTACTGTATGTACTCCTGTATAAGTCTACAAATTTTAGTCAAAAATTTGACTGAAAAAACCTGAGCTGACTTATCCACAGGTGAATGTAAGTACTGTAGTTTAACTCTTATCAAAAAAGGACCATTCCCTGGTGAAAACCAGAAGTGTAATCTGTCCTGATCCCCCTCTACTCTCATCCATCCAGCCTAGGCATGAGCACAAACCGTTATGCTTGCTGGAATTTTATAAGTTCTTTGGCATCAATTTTCTTTGCTTCCTTTGTTACAGGCCCGCACGTTTTACTCTCAACTTACCCATGGGTCATATCAAAATCCGTAATTCTGGCCCCAAAACCGGCCCTTGACTTATACATGAGGGCAACTTATAATTGAGTATATACAGTATACACCAAAATAGAATCCAGCCTGGAACAATATTACTGTGAGCAGTTCTGAATGTCAGTTTGAAAGAAAGTTAGGATTTAATAAATGTATCTATGTACAATGTCATCCCATTAGGCAGCACAAAAATATGCTGCATTCAGTGTTTTATGACATTGTCATTCATCACACTGTATTATGATATAACCAGTCCAAGCAAAAGACCAACTGACTAGATTGAAGGAGTATTAAAATAAAAATACATTATCTACTATTTGGGTCCCATAATGGAGAAAGCCTGGGTATTATAAAAATAAATGCTGTTGAAATATAGTATTGTAATGCATTACGATGGGAAAACTGTCCTGCAGGTTCTCCATCAAACTGGCAAGCTTCTTCTGCTGTTATTTTCAAACAGTGATTGTACATGCTCTGATCTCTTATCATTGAAATACCCAACACAGAACTCAAGTGCACTTAGCTGCCATCCAAGCTGTTGCATGAAACTAACTTGTGCTTTGCAGTCTGGAAAGCTGTTGCAAGGTGCTTACTCCTTAGTAGACATGCATATACTTGGATTATGCTTGGTAAAAAAGATCCAAATTGGTTAAGAATTGTATCTGGCCCTGCACTGTACTTTTAGCTCCACCCAATGCTGGGTAAGAGCACATGAGACTTTTTCCAAATTGGAATTTTGCCTACAGGCATCCTAGAAGCTCCAACTCTACATTATGAGCTGCTTTTTTTTTTTTTAAGGAACTGTTTATTTTAAATTTGCAAAAGATATTGTTTATTTCTCTTATCTGCAGAAGTACGATGTACAAGGTAGAAAAACTGATTTTTTCAGACTTTTCGTACTACAACAGCCACTGACATTTTAAAGAAATGTTAACAGCCACCCTGCTTTACCCCATAGAAGAGCATCAAAAGAATTTGGAAAAAAACTAGTTCACAGGTCCATGACCTTTTGCTGACTTTGCAGTTCTAATCTAAGTAGAAAGTGATAAATATGGACAAGGATTCTCCAATATAAATCTGTGATTATGAATCTTTAACACTCTTAATAGCAATTTCAATAGCAAATACATTTCTATACTGCTTATCAGTGCACTTAAACACTCCCTAAGTGGTTTACAATGTGTAAGCTAATTGCCCTCAACAAGCTGGGTACTCATTTTAGCAACCTACAGAAGGATACAAGGCTGAGTGGAACATGGAGCCCTGCCTGGGATCGAATTCACAACCATGTGGCTGTAGATGGGTGCAGTACTGGCATTTAACCACTGCACCACCAGGGCTGCTCTTAAATAATTGGTTGTATAGGAAAAATATATCATCATACTGACAGTACATTCCCTTTACACAACAAATTTAGTTCTTAACACCCAGTGTGCTAATTTACTCTCTTGAGTCTTATCTTTGTCACTACTGACACACTACACAAATATATAAAACTAGCTAGTTTTGCTTCAATTTTTCCAAACAGGTTTGTCAAACCACAAAATAATCTAATAATAAGTGACATTTTTGTGAATATGTGCAAACATATATATAATTGGGGGTCGCAACTATTAACATGATTTAACTTACCCCAATGACAGAAGTCAGATGAAACCACAAAGAGATTACAAGGATCTGCTAAATATTTGCTGAAGAGTTTTCCAAATTCCTGTTCTTTTGTCTCACTCAGTGCTCCAACCAATACAGGAACAATGGTAAACTCATCCTTATGGCTTAGGGAGGGGAAAAAAGAAGCTGATATTTATAAAGATCCAGTGCCCTGCTAAATTTTACCCTTTCCATTCTATCTATGCTGTTTTCATATGCCAAATTTCTCTCCTGTAGACCTCCCACCAGTGTGCAGAACAGTATACCCTCCTAATGAGATATGTAGGGTTGGATCCTTAATTTAGAATTTTTACCTTTTTACAAACAAAACAAAACCCAAGTGATATTTTATAAAACAGTAGTTTGATTTCTCATTATGCTCTCCACCAAGCATTTTTAAAGTTTGCAATAGTATGAATGTTAGCCTTAAAAAACAAAACTTATGAAATACATGACCAAGCCAAGTTCTTTTCTGAATACAACACACTTATACTATCAATTCCGTCTCAGAGTTAGGAGATACTCTAATTAACTTTATTATTCTATATTAGGAAAAGTGTGTGTTATTATCTAAGAGCTTAATAAGAAGAGTACTTCAATCCCTGAAGCAGTACAGTACTACAAGGCAATATACTGCAGGCAGAAACACAGTCAAAATGTTTAGCATCAAGACTAGAATGATCTGTATTTAATAATTAGTTTTTCCACAAGCCCCTTTGGACCAAGTAGAATACCTTTATTTAAAGTCGTCCCCCATCCCTTGCAAGTTTCATTCACACAGAGACTATAATCTCTACTTGGAAAGATAAAAGGTTTAGCAAGATTTGTGTTCCTTATAATAGAAGTAAGATTTGTGAAACAGAACAAGGTGTGGTCTTGATTTCTTTCTACTGCTCAAAATGTTGAAGGATATGGAATTCCCATGACGAAAATTATGGTGGCTTGATAGAGAATGATTTAAAGAGGTGTGTTTTTTTCCTTCTAATGAGGTTTCATCTGGGATTTTTTACAGCTCTTAATTTGCTATCTGATTTATTTTGCCTCACCTTTTCAAGTCCTGCTATATTTGTTCTGTTTTGTTTTAAAATGTCCTGTTAGTGGAATTTTTACTAAGTTTGTTTATAAATGCCTATCCCTCTAAATTGTACAGGGGAGGAGGGAGAACCATAGGTAGACTAAATTAATCAGGTGTAAGAAAGCCAAGTAGACTATAAAGCTCCATATTTTACCAGAAGTTCTGCACTTTTCATTTCTATTTTTTAACCTCTGCTTCACTGTGTTTCATAGCCTTAACTCCTTTTATTGATTTTTTATGCATTCCAATCTCAAAGATACTGATCCAATATATTCTAGATGGGACGGGAACATACATACAGATTCCAGTGGTCAAAACTATACAGATATTATAAGCAAGAGATCCAAATTCTACAAAAGATGCAGCTTACTAACAGATACCTTTCCATGGCTTTAGCAGTATAAGGCAAATGCATTTCAATACTGTGTTCATCTTCATCTGTTTGCAGAGACATGCGTTCAAACATTCCAGTCTTCCACAGTTCTGCATAAACTGAGAAGTTTCAAATATATTAGTTTAAGAACAGTAGATACAAAACCAAAATGCCAATTTCTCTAATGCTCTGTTACACTACATTTAACCCAATCTAAGATAACGTGTATCTCAACAACTGAATGTTGCATATGTTGAGGTGCAGCTTTCACTTGAGAAACAAGTAAGTTTACATACTGTGACCAATATTAATCATTATACAGAGGCTTACTTCAAAATAAGCCTACTGGAGAATACTTGCTTATGGCAAGAACTCCTAATATGCCTACATCATAAAAAACATTCCCTCTATACTACCTAAATTACAAAGATGCATCATTCTTTCAAGTAAAATATTATAGAAAGGTGTTGGTGTGTGATTTCACATCATTTCAGACTTATGGTGATCCAAAGGCAAACCTATCATGGGGTTTTCTTGGCAAGATTTGCTAAGACAGGGTTTGCCTTTGCCTTTCTCTGAAGCTGAGAGAGTGTGACTTGCCCAAGGTCACTCAGTGAGTTTACTTGGCCAAGCAGGATCCAAACCCTGGTCTTCAGAGTTGTAGCCCACTGTTCAAACCACTAAACCTGCTGGCTCTCCTCAAAAAAGATATCTACTGCAACTAAAGCACTGGAACATCTATTTTTCTTTCAACATTTTATTTCAGTCATTCACAAATGTTTTACAGATCAGACTTTGAGTTCTTGTCGGTATTGACAGTGTAACTGCTGAAAAAGTTAGACCCACAGAGGCTACAGAAACCTTGTTATAATTGTGAGCAGTGGCTGCTGGCATCACCAAGTTTCAATTCAATTCTTGACTGCCCTCCGTTAGAAATCTAGTCCCTTTAGTTCCCAGAGTGGCAAGGTGCCAGACCATGATGAAAACATGCAAATGAATGTCTTCATCCAGGTAAAAGCTAGGCCCCTATACAGTGTCTGGGCTTTCAAAAGTTGGTGAAAGCCCAACAAACTAAGAGAAGCATTCTAATTAACTCCCTTGCTACCAAATCGCTAAACAGTGCTCCCAATAGTGATAACTACAAACTCTTTTGGAAAATTATGCAAGAGGTGTTTTTCATTTATTTGTGGGAACCTACTCTTCTGGACTAATTCAACTATACAGAATCTGAAAAATCACATCCCAAGCTGACTGCTCCAATGGAAGCCAAGAATTCAAAATTACGGTATATCCATCTGGAGTCTTAAACTAATGCTTCATGTTTCTCTGGTTGAATAGGACAAAATCAATCAGCAACTGAATTGTTGATGGGTACCTACAAAAGCCATCAAGTACCTACAAAACCAACACACACATACACATACACACAATGAATTTGAATAGTAATGGGGACAAGGGGGTTAAAGGTATTGGAGTGCACATGATTAGTTGGATCTACTTCTGAGGGAATTCTGACTATAAATCGGAGACAGCTGCTGAGGAAAGGTGGTGATGAATGATTTCAGAAGGTTTTCATTGCAAACGTTTTACAGAACAAGCAACTCTGCCTGCATACATTTCTACAGCTGATGTCACCAGTTTCCATTCAATGATACAAATTGCTCTCCATATCCAGAGAGAACAGGGCATGTGCTCCTTTGAATGTGTCAAAAGCAATACTGCTCCATACGTTTAGACATAAGTTACAGCATTTTATTATATGGGGCGAATCACAGATGAAAGAGGAGGAGAAAGAGGCTTTCTAGGTATTTTCTGCCAGGAAAGGAGAAAG
>CM034701.1:336519360-336530753 GCA_020142125.1 Phrynosoma platyrhinos
CTGGATGGCCCTTGTGGTCTCTTCCAACTCTATGATTCTATGTATGTCAGTGCTTCATCTGTGAACCTTTTCTTACATATAAGTAAAACAACACTGTTTTATCTATAGTTCAAGACTATGAATCAAGCATTGTGAAATATGTCAAGGCTTCCTCTGGATGGACTGGCAGGATGCTATCTATCTCTGTTGGGAAAGCTAACATGAGCTAAAAAATCTGAGGATTGTACAAATATTTTGACTCACTAATTGCAACCCAAGTTACTACAACCAAAAATGTCCCCCTGAGGAAAAAAAGTATTGCCTGGGAATACCAAAGCAAGTCCTTGGGCTTTTTTAAACAAATCATCTCATCTTACATTTGTATAAAAGTCCTGATGTTATTGCAGCAGAATCTGAAGATGAAAGGCAGGCAGTGCCAAATGATCTGTCTACTGATGTAGCACAACTGTAGGAATCGCACAAAGAAGCAGATAGCAGAGCTGCAGTGCATGCAGTTAAGAGCTATGCTGACACCATTTATAATTCTACCTTGACACACAGACATATTTCTTCTGCTGATGCACCATTTTAAGAAAACAAAGTACCCTAACATGTTGCTGATGGCTCACACTGCAGCATACAGAAAGCAAGTTCTAGTCTACATTTTCTGCAACCAGCTCTCACCATTTCAAGGAGACTAATATATCCATGCTGTGCACAATTACAGGATCAAATATCACCTTCATAACTGCAACTGTAGTAGCAGCACACAGCATGGAAAACATATGCATGTCAGGCTCTTTATCGCATTTACTACCATGCTGCTCACAGAAATGGCCACAAGACTGACAAGAAATTTTTCATAAAGATGTAAATAGTGAGCTAGATTTAGCACTCTATAAATATTTACTTTTATCCCATCGGTTGGGAATTGTCCTAAATGTTACATTTTTGTGTCCTGTTCCAGTTCAGGTGGAGTCATGTTTCAGAACCACAGATGCTACCAGATTTATGCTATTTCATAAACTGAGGGAATGAAAAAAAAAAAATCCTGCTCACACCATGCTGCTACCACAAAATGCTATATGAGAGAGCGCCCATTGTGTAGGTATGTAGCTAGCCTATGAGCTGTGGCTACAAAGAGAGGAGCTACGGTCACAAAGTGATGAGCTATGGCTACACTTTCATCCTTTAATCTGTTCCATTTCTCAGGCTTGCTTTGGATTAAAAAAAAAGGTCCTAGTGCCCGGATAAGCTCAAGAAAGCATAGCTACCAGACACAAGTATACAGGGACAGATTGGGAATTCTGTTAGTGTATCATCCACTCCGGTCTCTAATAGGCCCCCGGCTGAGCTCATGGAACTGGTCTCAGAACTGGTGTCAGAGTTGCCCAGTTTGATCTTGGATGATTTCAACATCCCACTTGAGACCAATCTATCAGGTGCAGCTCAGGAGCATGTGGCATCCATGATAAAGGTGGGCCTATCAAAACTGGTTTCAGGGCCCAGGAATGCAGCAAGTCACACCCTTCGTGCTGTTTCCAGCTCGGAGCAACAGATCTGTGAGCGGTAGTGATTAATACCTCAGAGTTGTCATGAACCGATCATTTTCTGTTCAGAGTTAATGTCACAACTACTGTCTGCTCCTGTATGGGTGGTGGACCTGGCTAATGGATCCTTTAGGATTTCAGAAAGCCTTAGAGAGTTTAGGGTTGGCACCACAGATGACCCTGCTGATAGACAGATGGAACCAAGATCTGACTAGGGTTCCCAAATGTCCTCTCCGAACTGTTACTAATTGAAGTTGAAGGCTTTCATGGCCGGCATCCATAGTTTTTGTGGGTTTTCAGGCTGTGTGGCCATGTTCTAGAAGAGTTTCTTTCTAGAACATGGCCACACAGCCCGAAAAACCCACAAAAACTATGTTACTAATTGAGCTTCTTGATATACAGGGGACCAAGGAGCCGAAACAAAAAGGATGACAACTGGAGCACAGAAGGTGGAAAACTCAACTAGTCTCCAACAACAAGACATATATAAGGAACATCTTTCTTCCTATAAAGTGGCAACAATGAAGAAAACCTTATCTGCATGTATTTCATTCACAAATTTGCATCCAGCTGAACTATTCAGGGTTGTGAGAGGTTTAATTCAGGCACCCTCTCCCGTGAATAAAATTCTAGAGCCTTTAGCAGTTTGCTGTGATGCTTTTAATGATCACTTCACAGATAAAACCTCTCAGATAAGAGTCGACTTAGATGCTGTCATGATAACAGGAGTTGACAATGGGGTGTCCAGCAACTCTGCGAGTAGAATTACACTGGATCAGTTTTGACAGGTGAGTACCACTGATGTTGACAAGCTGCTGGGGCAAGTAGGAAAGACAATTTGCCTTTTCAATCACTGTCCTTCTTAGCTAGCTGTCTAGGGACAAGATGCAATTAGATCTCTATTACATATATTACTAACACATCTCTCAGGGAGGCAAGTTTTCCATCTTGTTTAAAAGAAATGATGGTACAACCACTTCTTTAAAAAGCCCTTTCTGGACACCCTAGAATTAAACAATAGCATTTAGGACCTTATCCCACGCTGCTCTCAAAAGTGGCAAGAAAGCGATATGAGCATCATTGCAGTACTATAGCGCTAGTATAAATATGGCGCTAGCGCTATAATAGCGCTATGGATAAGCTAGCGCTATTGCAATGCCCGCTGAAACCGAGATTCAAAAGAACCCGAATGATGCTGCATTCCTAGCGGTTTCTTGTTGGATTCTGAGCGACGTCATGTAATCACACAGAAAACTATAGCGCTATAGCGCCTGATTCTTAGCGGATTCTGAGCGACGTCGTGTGATCACCCGGGAATGTATAGCGCTATAGCGCCTGATTCTTAGTGGATTCTTGCTGCTTTTGGCCCCGTGGGATAAGGTCCTTAGTAATATCATTTACATTTCTATACCACTTCATAGTGAACTCAGCACTCTCTAAGCAGTTTACAATTTGTAAGCCAATTGCTCCCAACAAGCTGGGTACACATTTTACCAACCTACAAAAGGATGAAAGACTGAGTCAATCTTGGAGCCCTGGGATCGAACTCACAACACTGTGCCTGCAGTACTAGCATTTAACCACTGTGCCACCAGGGCTCCACGAGATATAGACCAGTATTAAATTTCCCTTTTTTGGACAAAGTTATCAAGAGGGCAGATGCCTCCTAGTTCTAGGCAGTCTTGGATGATGCAAGCTATCTAGGCCCATTTCAAACTGGCTTTAGAGCAGGAGTTGAGACTGCGATTGTCACATTAGTGGATGATCTTTGCCTGAGTGTTGATCTCTTTTGGACCTCTCAGCATCATTTAATGCCATTGAACATGGTATCCTTCTGGAATACCTGGGGGATTAGGGAATCAGAGCTGTTATATGTCCCCAATGCTACTCAACATCTACATAAAGCCACTGGGAGGAATCATCTAGTGGCATGGGGCAGGATGCTATTAGTATGCTGATGACACCCAAATATATTTCTCCATGCCTTTAAAATCAGCCTCAGCTAAGGACAATGTGTCTCCTCTGAATGAATGCCTGGAGGAGTTAATGGGCTGGATGAGGAAAAATGAACTAAAACCCAATCCAGACAAGACAGAGATGCTTACTATCAAGGACCTTAAGCTGGGTGTTTTGTTGCTGTTGTTGTTTTTTTGGGGGTGTCAACCAGTCCTGGATTACATTCCCCCTGAAAGACTGTGTTTGCAGTGTGGGAATGCTTCTGGATCCATCACTCTAAATGACAGCTCAGATAAGATGTGACAGACAGAACTGCTTATTATCAGCTCCTCCTGTTATGCCAGTTGTGCCTCTTCCTAAGGCTGGAGGACCTAAAGATGGTAGTTCATGCACTGGTAACCTCAAGGCTGGACTTTTGCAATGTGCTATACATTGGGCCAATCTGTACCGAGTTCGGAAACTTCAATTAGTTCAAAACACAGTACCCACATTGGCTAATGGTACATCCAGGAGTAATCATAAACCAGTATTAAAATTACTCCATTGACTATTAATTAGTTTCTGGGCAAGGTACAAAGTGTTAGTTGGGGTAAGCAACCTTTCCCCTTTAAGGGCCGAGGGACTTCAGCTCCCAGAATCCCAGGAGCTATTGGCCAACATGGGACTATTGGCAAACATGGCTGAGGCTTCTGGGAGCTGAAGTCCCTCCACTCTTAAAGGGGAAAGGTTGCCTACCCCTGCATGGTTTGGGTCCAGATTACCTACAGGATCACCTTCTCCTGTATAATCTGCCCCATACAGGTCCTCTTTGAGACATTTACCCGTTAGCCCTGACTAAGTTGGCAACTGTCACCCAAAGGACTTTCTCTGCAGTTGTCCCTAGACTGAAGAATGCCCTGCTGAAATAGATTTTCAATCTAACCTGTATAGCAGATGTACAGTGGGTCACTGGTATCTGCTGGGGTTTGGTTCCAGGACACACACCCCATCAACATAGATACCAAAATCTGTGGATGCTTGTCCCATTATATACAGTGGCATAGTAAAATGGTGTCCCTTCCATAAAATGGCAAAATCAAGATTTACCTTTTGGAATTTATAATTTTTGGAATATTTTCAAACCGTGAATGTTTGAATATGTGGACAAAGAATCCATAGATACGGAGGGCCAACTGTACAACAACATTTTCTCTTATTATAAAGCAAACATCTTCATAAATCAATTTATTATATCTTTATCTTAAATGAAGGTAACCTGCCGTGCCAACCAGACAAAAATGAATTCACATATTAAAAAATATAAACAAGCTGACAGCCCTATGCTTTCAGCCACCATAAAACCAGTAATAAAAATTTAGCTAACATAAAATACCAAAGTAAATGTCATAATAAACACATTGCTGTGTGTTTATTAGTATGTCATATCATGAAATCCCATTTTACAGAATTAGACAACTCCAAACAACTGCTAACACAATGGGCTGCATCACTGATTTCATGAATTATGGGGACATTTTGTAGATAACTGAAACCTCAAAGTCAGTTTTTGATTGTTTCTATCAAGCTCCTATACAGACTCAAACAGAAACCTGCTTGGATACCAATTTAAATTCTAGACTTCTGACCCAGAAAATGGCATAACAGTGATTTTCAGATCCAGCATGGACAAATTAATCTAGAAAAACTTGTTCCTAAAATTAATGAAAAACACCTCTTGCATTCTATTTTTGGAGACATGAGCCTATGTTAACAGTGCTTGCATCATAGCCTACATAAATACAGTAAAGTTTTTATGTGACTTATTCAGAGGTAAGTCAGCCAAAATGCAAAGCCACAAAGGTAGTAATGAATTAATAGCTTCCTAAGAACTTGTTTTGTTTTGTACCGCAAGAGCTGTATTTTTTATATACAATTACCCTTTTGATCAATTCGCAGATCATATAGGGGTGTTCTATATATATCCACACTGGAAAGTGCACATCGGGAGAGGGGCACATGATGGGAAGGCCCAAGGATGAAGATTCGCCGTCTAAAAATGATTCATATAAAAGGTGCAATATTAGCTATTGTCTACTCCACAGAAAAAATGTTGTCTTCCATTTTCTAAATAGAGGAGAAAACTCTGCTATAAGCGTGGACATTCTTGTGTACACACACACATCCTTGCCTATGTCTTGCGTAAGGACATTTCATACCTGAAGGGAGGGGGGGAGAAAGGACCATAGTAGGATGCCTTTGAAATATCCCTCATCTTTTTTTCACTTTACCTTATAGCGAGATTGGCAGCCAGTTACTGAATCATATGGAAAGCCAGGTATGTGAATGAAGATGGCTGAACACAGTTCAAAACAATTCTGAACACATTCACACAACAAGAACAGCATCTATGTGGTTAAAATTACCTAATTTTCATCAGAATGGCTTTATATAAATGTTTATTTATCTGATATTGATTTCATAAGGTTTCACAACCTGCTGGCAACAACAAAGCTAATATAAGAATGAGGAACAAAGCAGAGAGAGAAGAAAGGGACATAAGCATTACAGTGTTTTGCTTTTGACACTGAAGATTCATAAAGGATTAAACTGAGGGTTGGGAAACTTAAGGGACCTGCAGAAGTTGTTGGACATCAATTCCTATAATTCCAGACAACTGGACATACCAGCTGGGTCTGATGAAAAGTTATGCATGAAATGTTCAACATCTGGAAGGCCACGTGCTTCCCAAACCTACATTAACCCATGTGCATACTATCTAAAAAAGTATACTTTCCCTAAGATAACCCACCACATTGTCCAATTTTGCTCACTCATATTACCAAAGTAATACACTATCTCCTATGGGTTGATTCTGAATTCAGCCTTCCCAGGGAGCTCTTTTTGCTATCAAAGGAGTTTTTTTGCACATTATCATCCAGAGCTATTTCACATGTTGTTCAAGAAGGGCCTCAAACCTCCAAAGCAGTTTTTTTTTTTTTGAAGGTTGAAGAGGAAAGGAAGAAACGCTGCACTGTCCCTTTTCTGTGGCATTGGCTGAACTCTTGTATTACAACTCTGTATCCAACCCATTTTGCTTCTGACAAGTGCTGAACAGATACCCTTTTCTAATAAATCCAGTTTGGTCTCTGCCTATAAAATAGTCTTAAAGCAGATAGATAGGAAATGTGTGGCTCCTGGACATGGCACAGCATCTGTAGAAACCAATTTCTGTGGCACTAACTGTTAACATTTTTTTCATGCTACTTACGTGATTGAAGGATCCACTTGTTTGTAAGCATGAGCTGCACAAGACCCACAATAAGTATAACCTGCATGTCTACCAAAGACAGACAGAACAATAGAATTAATTTCAGTGTATAGAGACCATCATTTCATTAATGTCTATAGCAGGGGTAGGCAACCTAAGGCCAGGGGGGTGGATGCAGCCCCCCAAGGCCTTTGGACCGGCCCCAGGATGGTCTTGACGCCGCTGCCCCCCCACCGCCCACCATGATGATATTGATTATTGTTGTTATTACTTGTTCTTGGGGTTTTCTTGGCAAAATCTCCACAGAGGTTTTGCCATGGCTTTTCTGGGACTGAGAGAGTGTGCATGCATTTTTTTTTTATTTTTTAAAAAAATTATTTATTTTTATTTTTAATTTATTTAATTGTTTTTGGTGCTTCAGCCCCCCCAATTGTCTGAGGGACAGCAACTCGGCCCCTGGCTCAAAAAGGTTGCCTACCCCTGGTCTATACAGACAGATTTATTTGTTGACATGAGGAAGAAACTGATAACAGTATATATATATACAAACCAAACTTGGAAAATGTGACAGCATAAAGCAAGAGCAGCATGCCCAACAGGTACAATGAAAATAACGAAACAGCTCAGTGTACTTGTGTAACTTTTAGCTAGAAGATGTATGCACATCACTAGTGTGGAACCCTGGCCTGCAGCCCTCATCCAACCCACCAGGCCTCTCCATCAAGGCAATTCCTCCTTTAATGGGTAAGGGAAAATCCTTCAAGAAAGGCAAGAGGGTAGGAAAAGCTTGTTAATTCAGGAATCAGTGTCTTAAAGCAATCCCATTACATTTTTGCACCTCCTAGCTCTTTGCTAAGCAGAGAAATCATGGTGAAAAAGAAGTCATAGAGAAGTCATGGCAAAGTTCCATCTCCTCTCTTTGGAATTCTACCCACTTCCACCACCACCACAGAAAAAACTAAGCAACAGTAAGGTGAAGGCCATTCTGCCAGCTAGATGGGACTAGCAAGGAAGAGTTTACTATTCTTGCTTCATCAACTGACATGGAAACAAACTGGATTAAGTACATCACAGCTCAGCATCTTCCTGAACAGGACACAGAGTATATGAGGGAGGTATAGAAAGTTTAAGCCTCTATTTTTTGTGATCTCCACCTGCCAGAGTGTCACTGTTCAGGAAAAAGGTTACCAGATACTGTGAGCATATGAATTGATGAATGTTTATTCTTCATTTTTATTTTTATTTTTTCCCTCCTCTTTGATTCCTCCCTTCCTGACTTTTCTTTCTTTCTCCTTTTCCTCTCCTCTCTTCTTTTCCTCCTCATCTTATTATCTTTTCTTACCTTACTCCTTTAACTTTCTATTCTCTTGCTGATTTCTCACATGTTGATATCTATTTTTATTCACACCTGTATCTGTACGTGTGTTACATGTGTCATTTTGGTGGTGTTTTTAAATAAATAAATAAAAATTTAAAAAAATAGATGAATGTTTACAGGATGACCAATTAATTAATGGATGCAAATGTGTAAACCTAAGTCCCACTGATTTCAGTGATACTAAGATACTAAAGTATCCAACATATTTAGTGCCTAAGCAGACGGGAATCATGGGAACTGTAATTTATTGTGGCACCAGAACTCTCTCACAGAGAAGGCTCAATGTCCCAGAAAAAAATACAGTTCCCATGATTCCCTAGCACTGAGCCAGGGCAGTGCCTTAATTTAATGTGCACTATTTCTGGCAGTCTGCTTAGGCCAGGGGTAGGCAACCTTTCCCCTTTAAGGGCCGAGGGACTTCAGCTCCCAGAATCCCAGGAGCTATTGTCCAACATGGGACTATGGGCCAACATGGCTGAGGCTTCTGGGAGCTGAAGTCCCTCGGCCCTTAAAGGGGAAAGGTTGCCTATCCCTGGCTTAGGCCTTTAGACTAAAGATTTAAAGTAATGACACCCAAAATATCAGTTGATGAGGGAAATTAAGAGTGATAATTAAAAAAAAAAAGGTACAGAGAAGATTTCACTGTTTCCTCTCCAAATGTTTGAGTGTGAATTCTCAACAAAGTCCTCTTTTAATGCTCAACATGTGCTGCAGGGAGAGACACAAAAAACTTACGGTGCAATAATGGCTCTAGCAGGTCTTTTTGTAGACTGTACTTGGGAAAGCCAACCTTCTAGTTGTGCACTCAGCTGAGGTCCTAAACAAAGAGAATTTTTTAAATACAAAGAGATGCATCAACAACCAGCTTCAGAATTGCTTCTGTGTCATTTTACTGCTTCATTTTAGCTTGAAAAATAGTACTCTAAATGGGGCTACATCCATCCATAATCATTTATGGAGGGGGCATATCTCTTCTACACTCTCATCTTTAAGAAGAAATTAACTTTAAATGGTCCCCATACCCTCTTGGGCCCATGGATGAATTTTGGGACCTTCCTGGCCTGTTTGGGGCCAAGGACAGGTCTTTATTGCCCAACAAGACAGCATAGAAATCACTTCTGTTTATGAAAAGAGTCCCCATAATCCTAAAACAGCTCTAGATGGTGGAGGGTATAATTTGACCTGTATGAGCTGCACATTGCCCACTCTGCTTTGAAGAGTACAAATTACAAGACATACATGTCTGGTATTTTACAGGGAGTCTTGACAGAAAAAATGGGTAATTTTAAAAATGAAAGTAAATAATTATACAGCAACTTCTTTTACATATTGAAGAGCAAGAATATCATGGTTCTCACACTGTGACTGACTCCTCACTTGTTCCATCTATTATAGTTTCTGTAATTTTGATTAGCCAGGATGCATAACCATAACAGACAAACATCTATAAGATACGTTACTCAGCATGTAAAGGACATCAGGAGCACCAGCTGAGCTTGCATGGTGTTCAGCATAGTCAGCATTACTGCAAACTGGGACTTGGAGTTAACACAACACTAAAAGCCTGAACAGACTGCCAGAAATAATCCCGTTTGAGACCACTTTAATTGTGCTGGCTCAATGCTAGGGAATCATGGGAACTGTAGTTTTTTCTGAGACATTGAACCTTTTCTGTCAGAGAGCTCTGATGCTACAATAAACTACAGTTCCCATGATTCCCTAGCACTGAGCCAGGGGAGTTAAGGTGGTCTAAAACTGGATTATTTCTGGCAGTCTGTTCAGGCCCTAAGTGTGATTAGAAGGGATGGGCAATGCTCCCTCCCTGTAGGACATTGCTGGTTTTTATACCAGGGTTAAGAACAACAGATCAAGAGAAATTATAGACAGGTTTTTCCATACTTCAGGGTGGGTTTCAGTTTACAGTTGGTTTACAGGAAGGAAGTTTTCTAGCTGTATTGTAACCATGAGAAATCCCTATCTTCTGACTGATCCCTGAAATATTTCAACTTTCTGAAAATAGTTTCTCCATAAAAAGATTCAGTGCTACAATCTTTAACAGCACTCTCTCAAGAGAGAATTTGCATTCCAGTCGCACCCACTCCAATGCTTTCACAACAATGTGATGTGTTGCCTGGTACAACTAGTTTCTGTCAAGAGATACTGCTGCCAAGATGTTTGGAAAAGGATTGCTCCATTAGCAAACTACTTTAAGCTCTATACTTATATTAAAACACACATAAGGATAATAAAAAAAGGAGATGTGTATTGTAGGAAATGCGAGGGTCCATCAAGGAATATTAACAAGCAAAGTTAAATATGAATTGTTAAAAGCAGTATAATTTATTTGTTAATGGCCCAACCATGACTATTTTATAGATATGGAATTCAATTAATATTCATAGATATGAACATTATAAATATGGAATTCAATTAATAAATTTTTTTATCTATATAACACAAAGCATTTATGTCCATTCAAGATTTCATCTGATTTGCCCACCCTTCTTTCTAACCTAGATCCCTGTTCTTCCATTACTGTCATAATTCCTGGTTCTGGTTTCTAGAAGGGCAGGGGATTCTCAGAACTTGTTAATTTATAACATCTATCACATTATATTTAGTATGTTCTTTTGTAGAGAAAAGCATATAGTGTACAGCTGCAAGAGGACTTTGTGGCAAAAACAGACTAACACAAAATGCATAATCCTATGCAGTCTTCTTAGAAAATGGTAGGTTACTTGTGACTTACTGGACACAAGGCATGGTATGATCTCCCCACACATGCAGGCTTCTCTGGTGATTTTCCACTCGATTCCCCTACCTGTCCCTATATGTTTTAGTTTGGAGGAAATTACCTATTCTATCTAAGACCACCAGTAATCTGCCCCAGAATGTCCTATTTTAGCAGTCAAAAATCAGCAAGATTGTGTTGTATTTCAGATCATAATCGAGTCAATTTATTCCATACCACACAAATATAGAGGCCTCCATACAGAAGTATCATATTGTTTATTGTATTTATTTTAGTAACTTGTATACCACACAATAGTTTCCAAGATATACTGCAACTATGCATGGTAAATACCTTTATGACAGTTGTGGCACCATGTTCCCAAGCCTAATAACAGAAAGAACTGTTATGGAGACTTGAATATAACCTCTGGCCTATTTGTGATGAGTAAGAACCACTCTTAGGGAACAAGAAAGCAAGGCTACGCATTCAAAGGAACTTCCCACGAAGCCCCTGCTGTGTAACAAATGACTTTCAAGGGGAAAGCTAGCA
>CM034701.1:336564711-336586299 GCA_020142125.1 Phrynosoma platyrhinos
TTCTTGGTTTCAGGGCCTGTACCGTGAGCACCTCCATCTTGTCTGGATCAGCTTCAATCTGTTTTTCCTCATCCAGCTCATTACCTCTTGAAGACATTCATTGAGAGGAGAGATGCCATTAGAATTCGAGGACGACGAACGAGACACGGAGAAATAGATTTGGGTGTCATCAGTGTACTGATAACACCCAGCACCATAACTCTGAATAATCTCACCCAGCGGCTTCATATAGATATTAAACAACATCGGGGACAAAATAGCTTCCTGAGGGACCCCACAAGTGAGGTCCCTCTTACTGGAGCTACAGTCCCCGAGCAGCACCCTCTGGGACCTGCACATGTACTCTGATACACTGTTTCACCTTTACACCTCCCTCTGGTTCCACCTTTCTGAAGGGTCTGCATTAAGATTGTGCACTCTTCAAAATGGGGGCCTGTCCTTTGCTATCTGTCTCTGTAAAGCACATTGTATCTCAGTATATTTTTCAAATTGATAAAACTATAAGTGGAAAGTGAAATTTCTTTTCCATAGTAGGCTTTCTGTGTAACACTGACACTGCTTCACCTAGTTTTGGTTATCCTAATATCAAAATCACCAATCCCTTGATCTAAATGAATTGCAAATAAACTATAAACCTTATAATGAATAAACCCTATAATACATTTGCAATTTATATATGTATTTACCTTCTAGTTTCTATGTTTGAAGGCTGCACAGATGAGCTTTATATTCTGGCCAGTCTACTTAGAAAACTAAGAGGTGGGGATGAAAATAATATTTGCTGTTACTCATTTCCTGGCCAAGAAATTAGTTTCCTCATGCTTGGGAGACCAGGTCAGGAAGATTAATACAATGGCAAGACTCTTACACAGTTTTCACCTGGTAGTCACACACCTCAAAGTGTTTCAGGGAATTATTCTGTACAGAAATACACTTGTGTGTGTGATAATTGGGATTCTGCACAAAAACCACTTTTTGTGTGCTTTCTGTGCACTGTGTGCTTTTTTGACAGATTGCTGGGTTGTTGTTTTTTTGTTTTTTTTTTGCAAACCCATCAATCAGTCTTGCACAAAAAATACATGAAAAAAGTTTTGCTCAAAAATATAGCCATATGATTTTGTTGTGCAATATTGCTAGGGCTCTTTTTGGGGGGTGTCGAAAACAGCAATTTTGAACAAAAACACATGTGGCTGTCTGGAAACTGTTTTGTTTTGTTTTTTGTTCAAACCCCACCCCAATAATTGTCATACAAAAAACATGTCCATTTCTGTGCAGAATAATTTTCCAAAACATTTTTGCATGTATCAATACTGGTCAAGAACTGTACAAAAATATTAGTTTTTTTTTCCCTTGAGCTGCGGGGAAATTGTGGATATAGCTTGTCTTCATGCGCACAAATGAAATAGGTGAATATTAACATTACTATATTTGCAATTCTAGCCACACTAATGACAGAGTAAGTTGTATTAATCTCTGTTGTGCTTGTTTCCCTGTAAACATGATTGTAAGATTCAGAGTTGCATTTCCCTGACATTCTCCCCCAAGTGTTACGTATTTCCAATGTGTATTCTGGTACAGCAGTTTGGGCTTCATTTTGGTGACTAGAATAAATTAATCTGGTTCTTTCTACATAGTTTGATTTCTATTCAATTGGTGTAACCTCTAAAATAGGCATTTTAAAAATTACTATTTGTATATTCCTCAGATTTCCTAGCTCACAATTCTCACCCAAGGAAAAATCTTGACTCAAGTTAGATATGACAAACAGTATTCCCTTCCATCCCCCTATCCTGTGTGTGTTTGGATCTCAGATCCAGTTTCTACCTTGTATTCAGCTTTTTGGACAGATTGTCCATTCTTTCTGACAAGTCACAATATCTATTTTGTGGCCAGACATGACTCCATAGTAGCCATTTTGCTTTGGTGCTCCCTGCCTCTAGATATTTTTCTGCAAGTGATTTATAACTCCCCTTCCAGCTTTACTGGTGTTAAGCAGAAATATAGCTGGAGGAAAGTGTTAAGCAGTATTTCCTTTATTATCTGTGCCTCCACTTAGACTCATAAGGCCTAAGCAGACTGCCAGAAATAGTGCACATTAAATTGAGGCACTGCCCTGGCTTAGTGCTAGGGAATCATGAGAATTGTATTTTTTTTCTGAGACATTGAGCCTTCTCTGTCAGAGAGGTCTGGGCACCTGAGGCATACACACAGGAACACACACCTATTATAACCAATGGGCTTTGAATATTTGCAATTTTTCCAATTCGTGGGAGGGTCCGGAACGGATCCCCCACAAATCTGGAGGGATGACTGTACATATGCCTGTGGCCTAAAATTCAGGAATATATACAAGCTTGGAAACTATATTTAGTTACAAGATACATTTGGAATTAATTGTGCTTGCTTTTAAAAGCTTTATTTTTTGTACGACTTTAGAATAGTTTTGAAATGTAGCATCTCATGTGCTGGCAGTGGCCAGTGTATAGAGTCTTTTAAAAAGTGTGTGGAAAATACAGAGTATGCTTTGTTTATATGCAGTAGCCCCTCTCAATTTGTGGAGGATCCGTTCCCCCCCCCCCCGGAAAATGACGACTCGCAAATATTTGAGTCCCATTGAAAATAATGGTGTGCGTGCTCATGCACCGCCATTTTGTCCCACCCTGCCTGTTCCTCCTGTGAAGAGCAAGACCATGGACTTCAAGCCACAAATGAAGAGGGATGACTATAGTTATGATCTGGTGTAATGAAACGACTAAGTTAACTTGGGATGTTTACTAATACGGCTTCAAATTGAGTGTGTAAAAAAGTTAAAAAGAAGAAAAAAAGTCCTTTTTGTATCATAGTCAATGACAGTAAAACCTGAACTTATTTTGTTTTCTAGGATCGTTAAGCATATCAGATCTGTTTTAGTATCCTGATTCTTGTTAATAGCCTACTGATAATGATTTTAGCTACTTTATAGCCTGGAGATGAACTATTACATTAAGGAGGGGAAATGATGTTTTGCTCATAGAGCATGGAAGTTCTAAGAAAATGAAGGGCAAAGGTTTTAACTGGCCAGATGCTTGGCTGTAGTTCTCATCATCTCATGCAAGTGTGTCTCTTTTAGGTGTAATGGCATTTTGAGGGGCGCCCATTTCAGAGCTGGGAAACAATGCAAGTACAATAAAATGTGTATATTATGAGATAAGAGGTCAAATATAGTTTTCTGGGATGGTATGGTAGCCATCAGCTTATGTGAATTCATATTTGGGGCATCTTCGAATTTTTAGAAGGGGCTTAAGTTCGAATATGTTTTGACACATATTACAAAATCAGGTTGTTCATTTAAGGTCTTTTAGTTAAGATAGCTAGCTGTCATTTGTTTACATGGGAGCGTATAATAATCTAGAATACATTGAAAATGAAAGGCCATGTTTGTACAGACTGGGATGCTGAGAAAGCAGTAATTATGGAAAACATTTTGTGAGCCAAATTTGCCCTGAATAGCTATTGCTTTTTCACCATAGGTGTATTTATTAAGAATCCAAAGAAAATGGATGTTAGCATCACTCTATAAAATAGTTCACCTTCTAAAGTAATAATAAATAAAATAATGCAGAATAAACACATTCCTCATTAAGGAAGAAGAGTGTTATGACTTGTCAAGTGCAGGAGGATATTTAGTAAGAGATGTTAAGTTCCTTCAGAAGCATGACAACTAATGACCAATATAAAGCATGAAGATAATAGGAATTGTAGAATTCATTAGAATATTTCTCATGAACATATTAGACAAGTGAAGTGTCAAAGAAGCTTCTTTACTGTTTCATAATTAATGATTACTGTTCAGTATTACTCTATAGTCTTGAGTACTAAAGTACCGTACTTAAAAGTTCAATAAAGTAGGGCTGTTTACTGCACAGTTTCTTGATCTGTTGATGTATCTATGATGGACTTGTTAAGTAGCTTATAATTAGTTGAAACTAACATTTTATTTCATGGCATTAGTTGTTAAACATGTCTTAATAATTATGTGGAAATATTTCCCAGCTAGCCTTAATACAAAGATAAGATCTGGGTCCAGCTTGTACTAACTTCTTATAGACTTTTATGTACACATTTCTTTTTCACATGGAGACAGATAACCATAAGTCTTTGCATACTGCATTGAAAAGTTCCCCATCAGTTTTTTCATTGTTACTTCTGACTAATTCAGCTATTGACTGCAGTTCATTACTTTTTCATAACAGCACATCATTTATTAGATGTACCGTACTTGTAATATCACTACATAGTCAGCATTAGACTTGTGCTTTGTAATTTTAATCCATATCAAATCAATTAAAGGCAAAGTCATTTTGGTGTGATTAGTGTACGTAACTTTCATTGGTTCATTTTTTGTTTTTATTTTTCCTTTCCCCCTCTCTGTTTTGTTGCATAGAGAAGATGCAGGCAGTTAAGCAAATCCCCAAGCCGCAAATGGAAGTGTATAGTGACAGTACTAACCTGGTGTACCGCAATGGACATCTCCAGTCAGGTGGGTTTGGTTTTACCAGCACCTAAATAATTAGGGGGATGTCTGTCAGTGCCTATTCAAAAATAAAAAAAATATGCAGTGCTAAATTGCCTGCTGCTGATAAGTTTTTAAAATGTTTTATGTTTTAAAGTTTTGTATAAGTGCATTTCATCCTCAAAGTGGTCTCACCATTGTTTTTGCTAAATTGCTTTCCTTGTATTTTAAAATTTCCTCCATCTTAAATTAACTAGTTGTGAAGACATGGCATTAGAAATAATTATTTCTAAAATTTCTAATGCTTTTAAAAGGGAATTTAGTGGACTGAAAATCAATCTATATATAGGCCTTCTGAAATATCAGGAAACATAAACCCATACATTTTGTAGATGGTTGTAAAGTGTAGGTTGTAAAATGTTTGGATTATTCTGAATTTTAATTTCTTTTAGCCAAGCATTATTTATTGTCTCACTGTTTTTTGTTGCTAGGTATGCTTAGGATAACAAAGGAAAGCTGCATTCATATGTACTCTAGAATATTAACTAGGAGTATTTATTTGAGCAGCACCTGTTCTACAAAGAATGAAAAAAAAGAATGATGTGACAAAGTTCAGAAGAGGTCTTTTGTGGAGGCATATCCTAACTATTACCACAAAGATACTGTATACTCATTACTCTTTAAGCTTTTATTTATCTTTAGTAAATACTTTAAGGATGCTAGGCAGCAGTAATTTTACCACATATATCATCTTTTTAAAATAGATTTAAATGGATTAATTGCAAATGGACTATCAAATGTATAAATTTAGGTAAAATATAAGCTTGGTTTCTTTATATTTTTGCTTTAGAAATCTGGTATATTAGGTTTTTCTCTTGCTTTTGCCTGAGTGAAAATGAAGGGTTTTTTTAAGTGAATGGTTATTAGATTTGGATCAGAAATACCCTGTTATCAACTTTAATTCAGAATCTCAAAATCTGTTTAGAGAAAGGTATGCAAACTCTTTGCTCATATATACCCATAGTGATGCTAAGCATGGTTATGTGTTATGAACTTGATGATTGCACAGATGGAATTGTGAACAAGAGGGTCAGTGCAAAAGAAAAGTTTGTTTTTTCTTTATCTTCAGTTGTAACTTTTTCTCTCTAGTTCTGTTGGCCCCACTACGTTTGTGGGATTGAAATCTGCAGATTTGAATATTCATGGTTTTATCATCATCATCTTTCCAAAGCCTCAACCTGAGACCACCCTATGTACATTCAGACAACAGCCTCAGGCTTTGGGAGTGGGGAGCACCAGGGATTGCCATGGCTACTGCCAACTGCCTCTCAAAGTGCCCTGTGGGCTGTACACAGGTGTATGACCTTTTCAGCAACCTGGTCTTTCTCACCTTTTTTTTTAAGTGAGGCAAACTGGTTTCTGTGAGCCTGAAACTGGGAGCAGTCACCCCAGATCAAGTGGTGGGGAGAGGGGAAGCTTGGAAATAGGTAATGAAAAAGCAATCCAGCAACCCCCATCTAGGCTTCAGGCACACAGAGGCTAGCCTGCCTCAATGATAAGAGAAGGAAGATGAAAAAGACTAGGCTGGAAAGGGCGTACAACTGCATACAGCCCACAGAATAACAGGCTTTGGGAGGTGGCTGTGGCTGTTACACACAGCAGTGTTGGGCTTGAGGACCAACCACCTCCTAAAGCAGGCTGGTGTGTACACAGCTGTGATTGCTCATTCCCCCTTTCTCTCAGAGTGTGGGATTCTACATTTAATGCATGCATGGCAGCCCCAGGCTTTAGGAGGGAGCAGCAGCTGTGGAGCCTGGGCACCAGGCACACATTCTTTGTATTCTCTGCTCTAGGGATCATACCAGCTGCCCATTTGACAAGCCTGAGGAGCCTTTCTGGGAAGGGAGCATTGACCCCACTTCCACTGTATTTGCATTTTCCCCCATTTTTGCAGTGGTCCTGCACCCCTAACCCCCATGAATGTGAAGGGCTGACTGTACTCAGCTAAGTAATAATATTGACTAGCCATTTGTGATCTAGTAAAATTTCCCATGTGTAAGAAATTTCAGAATAAAATGTTATTCAGATGCCCAGAATGGAGAGAGATGGGTCTTTCAGGCATGCTAGTCACATGATGTTTCAGGCTTTCCCCCATCCTTTCCCTCATTCATTAATTATTAAAGAATATTTTGTTCCTACCTGAAAAGTGAGTTTAAAAAGAAAAAGAAAAATAGACAATCACTATAGTCCAGTTCCTCATCCCTTTCCTATTTCTGGGATGTTTCTGCCCTCTTTCCATTCTCCCTCCCAACAAATGCCTTTTGATTTTTAATTTTTAAAAACTCTCTCTGAAGCCTTAACACTAAAGTGGTAAGCTACAGTAGTGCTATTGCTGTGTTTGGAAAGATCTGCCCCTTGCATGGAGAAGTGAATTATATTGTTGCAAGCCAGAATTCAGAAAAATGAAAAAATCATTCTGTAAAGTGCTTTTAATCCGTCATACACACTGATGAGGGCTTAGAGATTTGGGTAATACTAGCAGTAGCAGGTGGAACAAGCATCAGTAACCCCATTAGAAATATAGTTGTGTGTGTGGGCAAGTGATTTTTCCAAGCAATAGCATTATTGAAGCCTACCACTTTAATGCAAGGCTTAAGAGAGAGTTTATTAAACAAAAAGAAAAAGGGAATAACATTATTACATCTTACTGCTTTAGCATTAATATTCTAGCTACACTGGCAAGTCCATTGCTATCTTGAAACAATTTAAAACAAAAACAAAAGCTGTATCTAAAACTGTGTGGTTCCTAAATTTAAGGAAATGTCACATCTCTAACTATTGATACCATGTAGACATTTATGACCTGTTGGAATCATATGTATTGAACCAGCAGCTGCTCATATTATACTAAAGGAGGTGGGTGGGTCTCTTTTTAATATTTTCTCCTTTTCTGCTTTCCTTCATTTCTTTGATAATCAAAAGCCCTGCAAGAACACATTTTGCAAAAGTAAACCCTTTGACTTAACTTAGTGAAAACACTTCAAATTCTTACCAGCACAATAATATTTACATCTAAATTTGTAAAAAAGGTCATACAACTCATGTAGCACATCTAGTGTTTGGAGATTTACATCAGAATTTACTTTAGTTTGGTAGGCTATTGCAAGGTTTCAACTTGATAAATTTGAACACGTATATACATCTGTAAGTGTTGATCTAATATATGTGAGTTACTTTTACTGAAATACATATATCTTAATAAAGGAACCATTTATTCCCAAGAAGAGAAGAAAAGATTATGGGCCTTTGTAGACTGCCAGAAATAGTGCAAATTGAGTCCACTTTAAGGGTTAGGGTTAGTGCTAGGGAATCATGGGAATTGTTTTTTTTCTGAGACATTGAGCCTTCTCTGTCAGAGAGCTCTGGTGCCACAATAAAATACAGTTCCCATGATTCCCTAACCCTCCCTAAAGTGGACTCAATTTGCACTATTTCTGGCAGTCTGCAAAGGCCCTATATATACTAAAAATACTTGTAAGAAGAAGGGGAGGAGGTCTAAATAATGGAGAAAGTTGCAAATTTAATTTTAGGAATACCTGAGAAAATTGGAGGAGAAATGAGTGTGAAAAGAACTATTTTAATGGGGTATCTGAAAGTTTCTTATTCTTACTACCTTTTTTCAATTGTTAAACTATATGTTTTGTCAGGATTGATAGAAATAATTGTTGAATCCCACCCTTTATTGTTTATGTATCTGCAAGCCTATTTTCAATTGCTTCATATTGGTGTGTTCATGCTTATACTTGAAATAATTTTTGTTGGTGGAGGTGAGGAGGAATTGTGCAGCATTCGAGATGTTGTTGGCCTATAACTCCCACCAGCCTTTGCCACTATAATCAATGGTGAGGAATGCTGGGAGTTGCAGTATAATAACATCCAGATGGCAAGACAATTGTTTGCAAATTCTCGTCAGCCACACATTTATATAGGGGGGGGGGGAAATGTGATGGCTAAGTGGTTAAAACGCTGATTGTGGGATTGGTAGGTTGGCAGTTCGAGGCCCAGGTACTGTGTGATGGAGTGAGCTCCTGTCACTAGTCCCAGCTACTGCCAACCTAACAGTTTAAAAGCATGTAAAAATGCAAGTAGATAAATAGGTACCACTTTGGTGGGAAGGTAACAGCATTCTGTGCAGTCTGCTGGCCACATGATCACAGAATTGTCTTTGATAATGCTGGTATATGTCACCTTTTTGCCAGCTTGGGAGATAAGGATCAAGACTACACATGAAATCATGGCTTAAAAAGCCACAATATGTAGAAGTGAGTCTCCCTTATCTGAAATGCTTGGGACCAGAAATGTTTTGGGTTTTTGAGTCTTTCAGATTTTGAAATATTTGCATATATTTAATGAGATGTCTTGGTGATGGGACTCAAGTCTTAAACATGAAATTCATTTCTGTTTGTGTATACCTTCTAAACATAGCCTAAAGATAATTTTATATATAATATTTTAATAATTTTGTGCATAAAACAAAGTTTGTGTACATTAAAGTATCAGAAAGCAAAGGTGTCACTTTCTCAGCCACCCATATGGACAGCTCTGATGAGGACTCTGGTGGTCTTTGCCAATAGGAAAAAGCAAAAAACAAAAATGCAGCGATCAAGGAAATAAAATAGGCTCAGATGACTGCTCCCACTGGAAATTTAATTAATTCAACTGAGATTACCACAAAGCAGAAAGTCTCTGAGGCTGGTAATGAGGCAACATTAAAAAGAATATTGACTTCAACAAGTGATAGTGAATCAGACAGATTTGTAGCAACAACTCCAAAACAACTTAAGAAAATCAAAACACCACAAAGAAAACAAAAAACCTATAACTTCCTTGCAGAAGGAAAAGAACATTAAAACTAAAGGTAAAACAAAGAAATGTGGGTTACCTGCTCAGCAAAGGTCAGGAGCTACAGATTCAATAGTGGAAACTCCAACTGCTACTTTGGGCTGGCATGTTGGGAACAGTGGTTCCAAAGCAGGGTGCATAGCAGAACCATACTCATTCCTAAACAACTAAAATAGCCAAAGGAAACTTTGATGCAGGTGTAAGAGTTGATAGCCATTACAAATGCAAACTGAAAAGAAGGCCAGAGAGAAGCAGGGGACCTCTGGAGTAGCACGGAGGTGCAGCCTACATTCCTAAACCATTTAAAGGCTATTTTTCTGGGAATCCAGCAGCAGGAGCAAATCAAGCTTCACGGGTTCATCTATTATAATCATAGAATCCTAGGTGAAATGAGAACTGCTCTAATATTCAGAAGTTAATTAGAGAATCAGTAAACAGGGAAATGAATAATTTTTAATGCCCAAAGCACAGTGAATGTAATTGATTTTAATTCAGTGTATTTATTTCATCAAATGGATTTCATGAATTTCATGCATATGATGCAGAGTCATGATACAAACAGAATAGCACTTCATTTCTATACCACTTCATTGAGAACTCAGCACTCTCTAAGTGGTTTACAGTGTGTAAGCCAATTGCTTCCAACATGCTGGGTACTCATTTTACCAACCTATGAAAGGATGGAAGGCTGAGTGAACCTAGAGCCCTGTGGCTGCAGTACCAGCATTTAACCACTGTGCCACCAGGGCTCTTAGAATGTATTGAATTAACAATTAATTAATCAGTTAATTAATACAAACAGAATTAATTTGATTAACAATAAATTCTATGCCTATGAGGATTAGAGGATGTTTGTAATGTGATTGCATGGAAGGAACCACCCACTTTTATACAGTTATAAAACAGAGAAAAAATAGTCAGCCTAGGCAGCTTTCAGATTAACAGTCCTGCAGTCAGTAATGTCAGAGGTAGATTGGGTAGCTCTCAGTGGTATGTGGATTGCTCCTCTGGGCCATCCAGAGAATGAGAGGTTGGTACTTACCATGAGTGTTCATTCTTGGATGGCCCAGATTGTAGCTGCATAATACAGAGAGATAAATAAAATAAAACAGAATAAAGGAATATATATGTCACAATGAAATCATGACATTATAAATAGGACCACACATAGCTTGGCTGTCTAAGGCTGTATAATGAAAGTAATGTAAAGGAAGAAGGAGCCAGTAGTTAAAACAGAAGTGGACTTTGGATCATCTCTTTGTGCTCTGGGAATAACCCAGTAGTATGTGGATTGCTCTTCCAGGCCATCCAAGAATGATTGCTTATGATTGCTCATTCTCTCTTGAATGAAACATTATCTGGATCCATTTCAGTCTAAAAATATTCAATCCTGGTTTTGACTGAAGTATAACATGGTTGACCTGATGGATTATCTGTATTGGGAGTGTAAGTTAAGACAGAGCTTTCTCAGTAGCAGTAATGCATTTGTGGAACTCCCTCTCCAGGGAGTGTGGTTGGTACCATCCCTTTTGAGCTTCTGAGAGGCAGTCCAGTAGTGCAAAGTTGTGCATGACCTTTGGTTCCTAAAATAGGTTTGGCTTTAGGAGCTGTTCCAATCATGTATATGTTTTTTAAAACGTGTTCTCATTTGTTTATAAAGAATGTCCTGTCTGCTTTTTATCAATTGTACCCATGATGGGCTAAAATGAAATAAAAAAATAATTTAAATAAATCAATACAATTTATTTTAATTTTTTTAAAAAACACTTCTATCCTACCCTTTATCATGGGATCTTAGAACAGCATGCAATATAAAATAATTTAAAACACTTCTAGATTACAACTATAAATACAGTAGGCCCTTGATATCTGCTGGGGTTTTGTTCTAGGCCCCCATGTGGATACCAAAATCCATGGATGCTCAAATCCCGTTATATACAGTGGGTAATATACTGGTGTCCCTTATATAAAATCATGGTTTACTTATTGGGTTTTCCCCCTGAATATGAATATTTTCAAGCCATGCGTGGTTGAATCAATGGATATGGAGGGCTTGACAGAAATTGAAGCAAGACAATACCATATTAAACAAAGCAGTAGTTCAAATCACAACTATTTAAAACCATATACTTGTACACTTTGATCCTAAGTAAATGCTAAGTTTTTCTGGACTTCTCAGGAGCCTTCTGTATCATGGCATCCTTCTGCACTTATTCTCTGGAATGAGAATTAGTGGGATGGTATTATGGTTGTTTCAACTCTATCCAGAAAGCTGATTTCAGAAGGTGATACTGACGAACTGGAGTTCTGATAGATCATATTTATGCTATGAAGTTCTGCAGGATTTCTATTTGTCCACTGTTCTTTTGAACATCTATGTGAAACTGTTGAGTATGATGATCCAGAAGCTTGGAGTTAAGCATTACCAATGTGCAGATAATATTCAACTCTGTAACCTATGTGCTAGATTTAAGAATTAATAATGGAAATGAGAGGGTCAGTAACATGAGATGTGCAATCCTTACGAGATTGAAATTCTGTTGGAAAATGGTTTGTCTTGGGAGGTGGTGGTCAGCCTGTTCTGGATGGTTTAGCAATCATCCTAAAGCAGGTATGCAGAAAATGTGGTCTCGGGAGCCGCTTGCAAACCCCTCTTTGAGGCTTTCAGAGATCTCTGTTGGTACCCCAAACCCTAAAATGTTGTACAGTTTTTCAGATTTTTTGGCCTGAAAATGGGTTCAGACAAAAAGATACCTTATTTTCCTGCGTATAAGACTACTTTTTAACCTGCAGAATCTGTGGTTAAAGTGGGGGGGGGTCGTCTTATACGCCGGGTATAAGGATGAGGAGGATAGAGGTGCTAAAACTCTATATTTTGACTGGAAAAATGGGGGGTCGTCTTATACGCCAGGTCGTCTTATACGCCGGAAAATACGGTATGTTTGAAAATGTGGGTGGCTTCACTTTTTTACCCCTATCAATCCTCCAAACCTAATTGCCTTATTTAGGCCAAAAACCATCTGAAAGTGGTGACAAGAAGCGATGTGATGTCCTCTTGTGGTGCATCAACCTAGACTTGTATGTTTGCTGCACTCCCTTCTGGATGTCCATGATTATTCATTATTCATCCTCTTATAATGTCTCTTGCATGGTGCATGGGGCTATTTCTTGACCATTGTCCAGAAAACTCAGTTAATTTCAAATAAAACTGCTGAGTTGCTAACTGGGAATAGTCTTCAACAATGTATTTCTTTAGTGCTTAAAGAATCTCGTTGGCTTTTACAAGTGCAGTTCAAACCTATAGACAGCTTGGGACCTGGGAATTTTATCATCCTGTCTGGCAGCATCTGTGGGGTTTTGGATTAAATAAAGAAGCAAATAGAATAGGTGGTAACTTTTTTGGTTGTGACTCCCAGTGTCTAGAATCTAGTAATGTTCACACAGTAGTCTGTACACTGCACCCTTTTAGTGAATAGTTTTAAGGCTTTTGAAATTATTGTATTTTTAGCTGTTTTAGTGTTTGTTTCTGTAATTATTACCCTCATTATTTTTGTTAAGTTCTTGCATTAACCATCCCAATTCTTTTTAAAACTGAAATGTGATACAAATCTTTAAGTAGGGAGATCAGTTCTGATCTTCTAAAAAGACTTTTAAATGTGTTTACTGTGTTGCTTTCTCTCACTGGTAATCATCCTCACTTAAGGGTTTACTTTATACCCTCGAAAGGTAGTGGCAGGCTTTTGAAGTGAAGTCATATGCCTACCTCTTAGGCGTATGTACTTTAGTGGTAGATTCCTGCACTGACAGGGACTTGAATTAGATTGTCCCTGAAAACCTACCAACTCTATGATCCTGTTATAGTTTTAAGACCAGAATCTGAAGTTATTAAAATATGACTAGGTTAATATAAAGCAAACCACATCATATATCCATTTCACTACAAATCATTATTTTCGGTCAAGTGAAGTGGTATGGGCTGTTATTCTTAAACTTTGAATATCATGCTTATTTTCATTAATAATAATAATAATAATAATAATAATAATAATAATAATAATAATAATGTATTTATATCCTGTCTTTAGCCTAGGCTATCCAGGCGGCTTACAATTTAAATTTAACTATGTAGCAGGGTAACACATGTCACATACTGATATACAAATCAGTGCAAGCATTGTATTCTGTCAAAATGTCTGTTTTAGTTTGGATAATTGCATCAAAGCAGATGTTTTCTAGAAGAATATGATCAGATCTGTTTTGAGTTTGGCAGACATTAGCTGTATTCAACTGTAAATTTTGTTTCTTTTTCCTAGTCGAAAAATTTACAATGTTTGGTTGCTGCAGAGATCATTTTGCAGATTGTGTGTCATTCTAGAATGGTTTAGTTTCTAAGAAAGTAAAATTTAAATCAGAAAGTCACTAGTTCAGATTTAATCTTGGCTGTGAAGTTCATTAGGTGCTCTAGAAGCCTCTGTTAACCTCAGCCAATAATCTGCAGTATGTGCCCAATAATAAATTACATTACTTTGTTTTGCAAATTATAGTGGTTCAGCTTTTCCAAGCCAGGAGCTCTTCAGGGATGATTTGGAATTGGAGTCCAACACAATTGAAGTTCATTAGACTGGGGGATGCTGTAGCAATATTATGATAAAGCTTCTTGAGTATTAAATGAGTATGCATGCTATGGAGATTCACATACTGTATTTACAAGATGCTAAATAAAAGGAGGTTAATTTTGCAACAGCTGTATGATTAGTGGTGTTTTATTATCAGTTAATGATAGAAAAATTAACATAGCTAATAGAGCTGGTAGCGGTAATTTTTGTAGACTTACAGGAGATTGTTGTACTAGGGAAATTTTCCCATGTAAGGAAAAATTTACTTGGCATATAACAAAAGTATTACCCCCATGGTTAGTATTTGTGAATGCAGGCCCATTAGAATTGTTTTAAGGCAAACAGATTTAATCAAGATGTACTGAATGGAGATATTCATCTCACTATTTAAATAGCTCTGTACGGTATTTACATGTCTATCTTTTCTTTTTGTAGAAAGTGGAGCTGTTCCAAAAAAGAAGGATCCACTGACTCACGCTAGTAACTCCCTCCCTCGTTCGAAATCTGTCGCAAAATCTGGATCTGTAGGCCTTTCAGGTCATCAAAGGACACCTAGTTATAGTGGAATATCCAACTTTTCTGTACCTAGACAGGGAACTGTTCCTGCAACCTCAAATCAGAAGGTAAGGTTGATAGCTCCATGCACAGTGTGCTGAACATTTTAACAGTATGCCTTTACAACAAAGGTACAATTCAAAATAGAGGACTTGTATTTTATGACCATTGAGAACTCTTTGAACTCACTTCCATAGCTCATTAGTTTCATGGTTTGCAAGAACAAGATCCCAGAGAGTGACCCCCTGGCATCTCTATGCAATTTCAAAAAAGATGTCTGAAATTCACAAGTTCTTGTTGTCTGATGTCAGGTTGACTTTAACTTGTGGCAGCCCTAGGAATGAGAGGCCTCCAAGTCATAAACAGGTCAAGTCTTGCAAAGTCAGGGATGTAGCTTTCTTGACTGAGTCTATCCACCTGTAATTCAGTCTTCATCTTTTCCTACTGCCTTCTATCTTGTCTAGCATTATTACCTTTTGTAGTAAGTCATGTCTTCTCATGATATGTCCAAAGTACTACAGTCTCAGTCACGTTGGCTTCTACAGAAAGTTCAAGCTTGATTTGCTCTAGGATCCATTTGTTGGGTACTCTAGAGTAGATTGAGTGGCTTGGGTGGATGGATGGGGAGAAATCTCAGAACATCTCATTCTGCTGATTAAGGGCTTTAGTCAGCAGAGATAATTATTTGGCAATTGATGATGTTCCACAGTAATGACATTTCTCCAAAGATATGGAAATGAGTTGGGCACCAGGTTCAAGTGATATTATGGGAGCTCTGTTGGTAGGTGTCTGTACATATAGTTGTTGATTTGATCTTCCTTAGTTTCATTTTGAAGAGATTATGCTTTTCTGATTAGCCAGAAGTGTACAAAAACCTTTAGAACTATTTCATCAGAGGCTACACAGACTAGTAAAAAGTGCATTAATAGCATAAAATGGCACCAATGTAACTGTCAAAGCTACCACCACCACTACCCCTCTTAAAATGTTATACTTTTTGGTAATCAGGTTTCATTTTTTTCCCCTCTCATATGCTTAGTTCATAATTCTAGAACTGGTTCAAAATAGAGTGTCCTGGTAAGAACTTGGCTGCCAAGTTTAAGGTTAAAATCCTATTTGTATGGAGCCGACATGGTGCAGTGGTTTGAGTGCTTGACTAGGACTCAGAAAAATCTTGGTTTGAATCCCCATGGAAACCAACTAGTGTCCTTGTGCAGCTGTCTATCTCTCAGATTCAGAAGAAGGCAGTGACAAATCTGTGAAGAAATTTTGCGGAGAAAATCCTTGTATAGGATCACCATAAGTCAGAGTTAACTTGAAGTCAACAAATATACACTAATGGATCTTGGTGGTAAATTACTGGGGAACATGTTGTGACATGTATATTTCTATACCGCTTATCAGTGAACTCAGCACTCTCTAAGCAGTTTACAATCTATAAGCTAATTGCCCCCAACAATCTGGGTACTCATTTTACTGACCTACGAAAGGATGGAAGGCTGAGTCAACCTTGGAGCCCCTGGGATCGAACTCACAACCTTGTGGCTGCAATACCAGCATTTAACCACTGTGTCAGCATGGCTCCCTTTGCATTGTGGTAGATAATCAGTGAAAAGATATCTATTTAACAATGGTGAAATGCAGTTTGTACAGAAGGAATGACAAAAGAAAAGGGCTGAAAAATAAATCAGGCAGTTTCATTATGCTGTCATAATTATGGAATATTATGCTGGAATATTATTTACATTTCTGTTACCCCATCTCAAGAGATCAGTGTGGGGAAAGAATACAGAAAAAAGCATGTCAGATTATCAAAGCACACAGCAAGCCCAATTTTGCTTCTCTGTGTGCTGGAAGGAGAATGATTCCCTTCAGCTTCACTGGCTACCTAATACACAGGGGTCTAGTTGCATTTTCAACCAGTACTGAAATATTTGAAACAATTGTTTCTTCAGGTTACTCCCAAAAATAACAGAGCCAACAAGCCTTCTACACCTACAACTGCTGTGCGGAAAAAAAAGGATGCAAAGATTTTTAGAAATGTGGATAGTAATCTTGCTAATCTTATTCTCAATGAAATTGTAGATAGGTAAGTAACAGCTGGATTTAATAGAGACTGGATTACCTTTTTTATGCTATTTCTTTTATGGACTTATCATTTAGGGAGACTCCAGCATTTTTCTTACAGCACAAATAATGTAAACTATATTTTTCTTTGTCAGTTTAATTTAGGTGGGGAGGTCTAAGTGAAAGCATGCAGGAATGCACCTAGAAAATGTACTTCTTTAATATAAACGTGGCATGCTTTTATCTTGGTTCACTGTAATCTTAACATAATGTAACAAGACAATGTTTTTATTGTTACTGCATTTTAGTATTTATCATTTTTTATTAATAATAATTGTTTAAAATAGCCAGACTAATTCAGTAAATTGGTCTGATCTGTTCTAATATAAATGTGACTGATTTCCTAAGTGTATTAGTTCCTTAGATGAGATGAGGGATGAGAATCTAACCAGCTGCATTTCAGAAGAAAGAAATGCCTATTGTTTCACTAATTGCTATTCTGTATCTGCTAGTGGGCCATCTGTCAAATTTGATGATATTGCTGGTCAACAGTTGGCTAAGCAGGCACTGCAGGAAATTGTTATCCTTCCTTCTCTTAGACCTGAGGTAAGCAGTTTTCTTTCATGTTCTATGTAGCACCCTTGAGGTTTCCGTTAACTATATTATATATATATATATATTAGTATTATCCTTCATTTATATAGCATCATCGATGTACATGGCGCTTTACAAGTAAAACAACAAAAACAATGGGTCCTGACAGTGATACAGTCAAAAGTATATGCATACACACAAACATATATACGTGTGTGTTTGCACTCACATATATGTGTGTGTGTATACACACACATACACATATATACTTTTTTCATTCACACCATGGCATTTAGCTACATAATTGACACCTGACCTTAAGATTACTCATGAAAATTAAGATTTTGCTAATAATTGTGACTGGTCACAGAAGAGAAACTGGGACACTCTCACATAACCCTCATGATCCCAAAATATTTGTTTATCATAGAATCATAGAGTTGGAAGAGACCACAAATGCCACCAGTCCAACCCCCTGCCATGCAGGAACTCAAAATCAAACCATCCCCAACAGATGGCCATCCAGTGTCTGTTTAAAGACCTCCAAAGAAGGAGACTCCAACACACTCCGAGGGAGTGTGTTCCACTGTCAAACAGCTCTCACTGTCAGGAAGTTTCTCATAATGTTGAGGTGGAATCTCTTTTCCTGTAGCTTCCATCCCTTGTTCCTGGTCCTGTTCTCTCAACCAGCAGAAAACAAGCTAGCTCCCTCTTCAGTGTGACAGCCCTTCAAATATTTAAACAGGGCTATCATACCACCTCTTAACCATCTCTTCTCCAGGCTAAACATATCCATTTCCTTAAGTCGTTCCTCATAGATCATGGTTTCCAGACCCTTCACCATTTTAGTCGCCCTCCTCCGGACACACTCCAGTTTTTCAACATCCTTTTTGAATTGTGGTGCCCAGAACTGGACACAGTATTCCATATGGGGCCTGACCAAAGCAGAATACAGTGGCACTATTACTTCCCTTGATCTAGATACTATACTTCTATTAATGCAGCCTAGAATTGCATTAAACAGTCTTGTTTAAATCATTGGTATACTGAATATAGCAAGGAGGTACATATATATGTATTAAGTTCCATATCACATGGTATTCACTAAAGCTAAAATGAATCTCCACTTTATACAAATGCTTTATTTTTATTTTTATATAAAGGACTGAATCCATCTTAAAAGAATTAAAATATGCAAAAATTAAAAATAAAAACAATGTATAAAATATTTGTAATTAAATTATACCCCCACCCAAGAATACCAAAATAGAAGGATAATCAGTTGCTATATTTGATTGTTAATTTTGAAAATGAAAGCTCTCTGAAAAAAAATCATAGAGCACTGTGATGGAATTGGTGATTTGAAAATGGATAGTGATAGTGTTTTAGAGATAGAATTCAAAGATATAGCCGTGTTAGTCTGTAGAATCTGCATGTAGAGAGATCTTGTAGCAGCTTTGAGACTAACTGAAAGAAAGAAGTTGGCAGCGTGAGCTTTTGTAGACTTAAGAATGTAGACTCTACTCCCTCAGATGCTTTTGGTGGAGTGGAAGCCAGAGACAGACATATATAAGCCTTTGGTATGTGAGAGTGTCAATTCAAATTCAAAATCCTTTCTGTATGGAAATGAAATAGCAAGTCCAGTTTTAACAATGCTCAATTGTGGAAAAAGACATAGCCATTAGGTATGGAAATGAGCTGGCAAGACCAGTTTGGCCTTAGAAACTAGCCTGTAGTGGGGGAGAATGTATGATGGGGAGAGTGTAGGATGCCCCCATGAGGATGAGGTCAGATAGTGTTGAAATGCATGCAGTGAACCAGGAAGCCATTGTTCTTGTTTAATCCATTGCTGAGGGACTGCAGTTTATGGAGGAATTCCAACTCTGCTGTTTCTCTTTCCAATCTACCTTTATGGTTCTTTTGTTCAAGGCCCACTGTTAGGAGATCTGAGATGGAATGCCTACGGAAATTGAAATGTTCAGTCCCTGGCTTCCACTCCACCAAAAGCATTTGAGGAAGTTGACTGAAGCCTACAAAAAAGCTCATGCTGCCAACTTCTTTCTTTCAGTTAATCTCAAAGGTGCTACAAGATCTCTCTACATAGTGTTTTATAGCGTACAACTGTAATGAGGAGTGCAGGAGAAAAAAAATCACTTTGCTCATGTGATGAAAGCTAGTATAATGTTGGATTTAGTTAAATACCGGTATATGCTGCAAAACTGTCAGTTTATATCTAAATATATGGTGGCTTATTATGAAACACTGTACAACTCCGCTATTCTTTCAGTTGTTTACAGGACTTAGAGCACCTGCACGTGGATTGCTGTTGTTTGGTCCACCAGGAAATGGAAAGACGATGCTGGTAAGAAATCTGCTTTTAGAATTATGTGAGTCAGTCTTTATCCATGTCTTGTCAGTGCCACATATATGCAACCATACCTCCTGTGAATGATCATTTCATAATTTCTCATTCTGTGAGAATGAGAATCAATTCCTCATTCTGTGCTTTTATTATTGTCTCCCAACTCTTATTTTTATATGCATCTTTCCCTAAAATACCTATTTATATGTATATCTGCATATGTATCAATATGCAGTTTTTGGGTGCAGTACTAGCATTGAAAAATTCAGAGCAACCTGAATTCCAAAGCATAGTTGTATTGTGATCTGTGTATTAAATGCAGAAGTAAACATATATGTCAGTTGCTTAAAAATGGGGATCAAACATAATTCTCCACCATCCCTGTGTTTATTGAATTTATACCCCATCTTTCCCCCAAGAACTGATTCAAGATAGATCCCTGTGCTCTTGTATCATACTACTCAACCTTTATTTCTGCATATATTTTGGGTTTCACTTCACAAATGTTTGAGAACCATTCTCTTGCATGTTATTAACAGAGACAAAATTCTTGTTAGCTTTCTGATTTGCTTGGTATGTGTATGGAATGAAGATAATTTAAACACTAATATATTTAAAACAGGAACACATTTTAATGTTAGGCCATCTGTACTCTGGAAGGAAGTATGCTAAGTGACAACTTCAGAAATATTTTAGGAGGGAAATTCAGTTACCGTATTTTCCGGCGTATAAGACGACCCGCGTATAAGACGACCCCCCATTTTTCCAGTCAAAATATAGAGTTTTAGCACCTCCATCCTCCTTATCCCTATACCCGGCGTATAAGATGACCCCCCCCCCACTTTAACCACAGATTTTGCAGGTTAAAAAGTAGTCTTATACACAGGAAAATAAGGTACATATCGCTATAGTGTTGATTCAGTATTTGAGTTTATCTTAGTTGCACTATTTCTTACATATTTCAGTAAACATACCATTAACTCTGTATTGTATTGTAGTTCTAACTTGCCTTTTTCCCCATTTAAGGCCAAAGCTGTAGCTGCAGAATCAAATTCAACCTTCTTTAATATAAGTGCTGCAAGTCTGACTTCAAAATACGTAAGTAACAGCTGTATCTACAGGTTTTCCACTTAAGGAATCCTTAGAGTTCATAATTTCTGGGGGTTCTGGTCAGGAAGCATTACTGAGCTGTTTTACCCTATGTTGTTGCTTATCTTTGCTTCTACAGCAGTCACTGCTGCTTGCTTTGCTTTTGCTGTTTTTCTCCTTCAGAGATACAGCTGGAAGAGACTAGAGGGTGAACAGGATTCTTGGCCTGGAAATAAGAGAGTTTTTGAGCCATAGTGAAATATTTTAGATAAGAATGCATGTATGTGCCTTGTCTCTGGTCTGCTTGGGAGTCAAGACCGTATATGAAGAGTTTCAGAAAAAAGAAAACATACTTTACATAGAGAAAATATGGCTTGAATACTGCTACTTCTCTAGAATCTGTTTATTTTTGTTTTGTCAGAAATCATCAGTTTCACTGTGACTGGAAATAACAATTTTTATTTCTATCCCGCCCCTCTGCGAACACAACCGGGGCGGCTTACAACAATTTTAAAAATACAATAGAAATACAATATAAAACCCATAAACCCAACCACCCCTTAAAATAATATTAAACAATCAAGCTATTAAAATATACTTACAATACATCACAGTAAAACAAAACAAAACAAAAGAAACAATAACAGTAGTCGCGGCAGCAATAACAACAATGATAGCAGGAGAGAGATGGACTTGGAGAGAGATGGACTGATTCTTGAGGCTGGGATAATTCAGGAAAGGCCTGTCGGAAGAGATCCATCTTAACAGCTTTTTTAAAGCTGGTTAAATTTGAGATATGACGGATCTCATCCGGCAGGCCATTCCATAATCTGGGAGCGGTTGCAGAGAAGGCTCTCTGGGCGGTTGCGGACAGCCTAGTTTTTCCAATCTGAAGTCGTAGGCTTTCATGG
>CM034701.1:336626251-336659173 GCA_020142125.1 Phrynosoma platyrhinos
TAATTGATTAGAAAGCTGGGCCAAAGCTGGCTGTCAATCCTGGCAGGACTAATAGATGCTTTCTCCCGAGGCTCTCTAAAAAATACTTAAGCATTTATTATAATTACATTCAAAGAAGAATATAATACAGTTTCAACATATCATAGTTAGAATATTGAATTGAATAATTTATATTGATTGATATAGGGAAAGATTTGTATATAAGTTGGATTTGACTGAGTTGTAATGTTATCAAATCTATTTTTAAAAAAGGATTACAAAATTATAACATTTTCTTCTAGGTCTTAAAAATTAAATTATATAATTTTATTGAAATTACTCTTTTAAGAGAAAAATACTGGCTTATCTGTTTTTCATTTACACTATTAAAATACTAATATTGAAATTCATTTGAATAGACAAATAAAATTGAATCTTACTGGACAGAAGTGAAAGGATGTAGCAAACAGGAGAGAACAAGCAATTTGTTGTTGTGTGCCTTACTTATGGCAATCCTATAACAGGATTTTCTTGATATGATTTGTTTAGTTAGAGGAGGTTTGCCATTGTTGTCCCCTAAGACCAAGAAAGTGAACAAGTAATGCTAATATTTTTAGACTCTTGGTTCCATCTTAAAATTAGAGTTGGCTTTTATCTATCTTTGATAGACTCAATTGGTGAGTACTGACATAACTGAAGACTGAGCATGCTCAGAGAACTTTAGGAGCAGAGCATATGCGCAGGAGTCAGACAAAGAAAAGCAGGGCCTATGAAGCTAGCTTATACTGAAATACTGTAGAATATCCAAAGAAATTTACAGAAGAAATAAGAGACACATCTCAAAATGCTCAAAAGATAGCCTGTACTGGTCAAAAAGCTTGACACATTTCAGCCTTGTGAACTGTGGATACAAAAGACTTTCTTCAGGGGCCTATTTAGAATCACAGTAAAGACATTTCTGAATCAGGAACTCTTAAACCATTGACTAGACAAATGAAAACTTGAGTCAAACCATGACCAGCAGCAATAGCTCTCCAAGGTTTCAGACAAGATTCTTACCTAATACTATTAGGACATCCCTGTATTCATTTGTGGTCTCCCTCTAAATGTTAACTAGGTCCAGCCCTACTTAACTTTGAAATGAGATTGGGTGTTTGCATGGTAATATTTCTGTATCTGTATGGTGGTATCTCTGTCATGAAAGAATGGCCAGCTGGCTGGAAACAAAGAGCTCTGGACAGTGGACATTTCAGGAGATGAGGATTGACTGTATTTTTTTTTTCTGATCTGTGCTTGTTGAGAATAGCACAGTTTTTCTTATAGTTGTGCTTATGGGAAATGACTAAAAACAGAAGTTGAAAATTGAGCAAAGATTAAACAAATGTGACACATGGTACAGTTAGACACAGTAACCCACCAGTTGTGAGCCTCAAAAGAACAACTTGACAGCTCATTCTGTGCCATTTGGTATGTTTTAATTCAATAGATCAACAAGGATGTTGTTTGTAAATTGCCGCCCACTCAGTGCTTTTTTTGGAAGAAATGTACTTGGACAATATGTCGTCTTCCCTCCTACTCAAGCAGTGTAAAACAATGAACCAGCTGGTTCCCAGATACCTTGATTGTTCGTATTTCAGCAGCACTGTAACAACCGAGTGTTACCATTGATTTATCTTTTATATTGCATTCATAGTAGATTAGTCTAATCCAGGGGTAGGCAACCTTTTTGAGACCTGGGCCGAGGGGAGGGGAATGGCAGCGCGCGCAAGCATGTGCGCCCTCTGCCAACACGCGTGACCCCCCCCTCGCGCCCGCTGCCGCCGCAGCGCATGTCGCACCCGCCATTTTGAAAAATCAAAAATTTGATTTCCAAAATGGCAGTCGCGGCGCGGCAGCCGCACAGTGCCAAAAATGCACCGCCGCCGCCGCGGCAACCTTCGGCCTGGGCCGGTAAGTCCAGGAACCTGGGCCTTAACTGGCCCCTGGGCCGTAGATTGCCAGTCCCTGGTCTAATCCCTTCTACTTGAGATTTCAGTTTCTGATAGAATGTTTGCAGCTTACATTTTGGGAGGTTATGCAACCTGAGGTTCAACTGCTGGGAGAACCAAATTTATATTGGGGCTTGATGAAGTTTCCTGTCCCTGGTTTAAGACACTTCGGTAGGTAGAGAATACCACTACTTGGATGTACAGTGTTCACAATATGTAACACTGATTCTGCAATGGCTACATGGGTTGCTTATGTATTTCCAGGCTTAATTTATAGTGCTGGTGCTCCCTTTTAAAGTCCAAATTGGCTTGGGACCATGTTAGTTGAAAGAAGTATCTGCATCTGCATGAACATGTCCATGCTCACATGCCAGCCAGGAGGTGTGATAACTTGGTGGCTTAAGAAAGAGAGCCTTTTCTGTGGTAGCCCCATCCTAGTTATTATACTCCAGTGTTTGATTTGTGTACATCTCCATCCCTGGGTCATTTTAAATAGGCATTAAAAGCCTGGATATTCCAGTTTGCTTTTAAATAAATAGACAGCCATTTATAATAAACAATAAATTGGAGCTTTTACTAATGCTATTACTTAAAATGTTATATGTTTCTCTCTTAATTGATAGATTTGTTTGTTTCAATGTTTTACCTAGTATTGAGAATGCTTTGTTTAAAAAGCAATTTAAAACCATTTTAAGTAAATACAAATAAAACTCTGTGGCAAGCAAAGCTGGCTTTAAAATAAATATTTTTTTTCCAGACAACACCACCTCATGTGATTGGACAGCTAGATAAACTTATAAGAGAGGTAAATCAATGTTAAAAGGTACATTTGTACACCATGACCAGGACTACCCCCATCTCAATGAGTTTCCAAAAAATGCTTCCAGGCATGTATGGTAAAGCTGGCCCATGGTCTGAGCTTGTGAGAGGGGGACACCTCATCCCATGATTTTGGTAGATGCTCCCCTCCCAACCATATGTTGCTGATAAGTAATAGTGCTTCTTCTCAGTTCATAAGATGTAGCTCCCGGAAGCTCCTTGGTCTTTTGGGGAGATTTGGTGAGAGGATTTGGGTCTACTCCTGGAAGCTGGGAAAGCTTTCGCATGTGGAATGCGATCTATATGTAGTTTAAATCCATCTCTGTCTCTCTCACTCTCTGTGTATAGGATATTTTTGTTTAAGCTAGGTAAATTTCATCAGCATGAATGCCAGATACTCATGACATCTGTTCTGATCAGTTCTATTCCCCCAACAATCTGTCCTGATCTTGTTGTTGACAGTTTGTAGAACATATGCATTTTTGGGTGGGTCAGAACAAACATGGACTGTGGTAAATATTTTACTAGTAGTTCAAAATGACATAAACCATTTATACCTTGATATAGGTATAAATAGACATTCATCCTTGTGTTGTTAAGTTGTGTATATTTAAATTGGAAAATCCATTGATTTCAAAATGGTTTAACTTCAGATGAGCTTGGTTATTTATAAAACCCCTAGTAAGCTGTTGTTGTTGTTTTAATATCAGTAGCATTTATTAATGTTTATCTTGGTCTAGGTTTCTACTTTGGATGGTGTCTTAGAAGTTCGAAATGAACACTTTTGGACATTGGGGTTTGGTTCATTGGTATGTATTTTTTTCCCTTCATTGTGTCATATTTCTTTTAAAAGCAAAGTTTGAGACACTAATCAGTCCAATCATTTAATAAGTCCAGTCATTTCTTGTGTAAGCTAGGGTTACATTAAGTACATTAAATTCTTCTGAATGTGTTTCACTTGCAGACACAAATAGCCAGTCACATAGTATGCAAATTCTGCTTACTAGGGGCTGATGAATTTATTTTTTATTTGCTTTATAGGCTGGATCAGTACATGTGAGAATTCGAAGAGATGCCAATGAACAGATGGTACTTGCTCATGTGACCAACCGATTATGTACATTAGTGTCTACTTTGACAGTTCAGATTTTCAAAGATGACTGGATTAGGCCTACCTTGGCCACTGGACCTATTGCAAATAGTATGCTGAATCTTTCAGATCATCATATAATTCCCATGCCACCTCTAAAGGCTACAGAAAACTCTAGTCCTGCCACATCCACTCCAGCTAGAGCAAGCAGCCCCCCTCCTGAATTCTCTTTTAATACTCCAGGCAAAAATATGAACCCAGTCATTCTGGCAAACACTCAAACAAGGCCCTATGGACTAAGCTTCAACCGTGGAACTGTACCTTACAGCAGTGTCTTCCCTTCAGGATTAGGAATGCCAGCAATAGGGGCAACCCAGGGATTCAGGACTGGTCTTATAAATGCCCCGCACAGATATGGAACTGGCACTCGAGGTCAGTCCAGACCTTAATAAACTATTTCTCATATTTATTGTTTGAATTTATTTTTTCATCTATTTTATTGCTCATTTTTCTACAGGACAAAATTTTCTAGATATTTGGGATCAGGTATTTCCAAAAAAAAAAAATAATCATGAAAATGTGTGCTCTGATTTCATATTTGATGTAGTTATTGCTCTTTAACTGTGAAGTTGTTTGCTCAGTGACACTCTGACAAAGAGTGACCTGCTTCATATTTTTATTGCTCCTTTGTAAGTGATTATGATACCAAAATATCAATGATATATCAATATATCAATGATACCATGATTTCAATGGTCTTTCTGAAATTAACAAATTTTAACAAAGGAGTAAGTGATTAACCTGAAGATTAATGAGAGAGTTCTCTGTGAACAAAAAGTTCTCCATCCTTTTTATAAAATATTGCTGCCTCTGATGTAATCAATCATTTTTTAAATTCAGATTTCCCTTAAGTGAAAAAGTGTGTTTGATAAAAATGGGTCTCCTGGAGGTCCAGTGGATACTATTGAAAGTCAGTTTGATATTTAAGGATATATATATATATATATATATATATATATATATATATATATCCATGTTTTACAAGAGTTCTGTCAGCTACTCTGTGGTTGTAAGTATTGCAGATTAATCTTTATTCCTATCTTTTTGATGGTATGCTGGGAAATAAAATACCACATAGAATGATATTGTTAATCCTGTTTAAAGTGTACAATGGGAGAGCATATGTATGAAGAATGATATTTTGGTTACTCTACTGGCATCCTGACATTCGTGAAAACAATTGACTTTGACTAGTTCATATCTGACTGGAACAACGTCATCTTTTATGGCCTTCATCAGTAGTGTTTTGATGTTTTACTAATCAGGTAATCTATATGCTTTTCTTTGAGCAGAAGATGAACTGTGTTTTGGGGATCATCTTTGAATGACTGTGTTTGAAAGCTTGTGTGGGGGATTTTGTTTGTTTTTGGCCATGTACTCTCCTTGAGCACATGGTCTAAGGGGGCACAGCTTCTACTGAGTCAGTGACTTGCTTGGGGTCAGAGGTATGAGCTGCTGCCTCTGTCATTATTGCTCAGTCTCTGAGGGACAGCAGTAAGCATAGTCATATCAGTAAGAGTTATTACAGTCTGAAGGGGTAAAAAATAAATAACTGCAGGGTTGGAGGAAGAAGGATCTCTTGTCTGCTGCAGTGTGTGTGTGCCATGTTTGACTTGCCAGAAAACCTGACTATACTTGCAGCAAATACAAACTGATTGCTCTCTTGAAAAAGAAAGTCAAGAAACTGTAGCTACTGAGACTCTTTAGTACATCAGAGAACATGAGGACTTCCTGGATAGAAGAGGGAGAATTGAGCCTCCTGAACTAACAGGAAGAAACTGCCAATGAAAATGAAAAGGGCTGTAACACTGATTGCTTCAACTAAACAATCACTTCCTTCATCTTCTTGGGTATAATGCTGGTGAAAAGGTGCAAACAGGAGACTAGCAGCAAGAGACACTGCATGCCAGGGAAAGAGCCAACCTAACCCGCAACTGCAGCAAGAAAAAAAAGTCCTGATGGTAGGGATTCATTGCTCAGGGGTACAGAGGGAACTGTGTACTAGCAGGACAAGATGAATCAGGAAGCGTGCTGTCTTCCTGGTATGTGTATCTAGGATGTCGCTGACAAGTTCCAGAAGTTCATAACGAATATAAAGCAGTACCTGTTTCTTCTGATTTCTATGAGCACCTTTGAGCAGATCACCTTGAACTGTGAAGCCCTGGCCAAGAAAATGAAGAGTATAGAGGTGTAGGTAGTATGCTTGTCAATTCTACCAGTAAAAGGTAGTGGACCACACAGGGACATGAATATACAGTACTGTAGGTGAACGACTGGCTATGCAGATGGGGTTGATAGGAGAGGTTCTGGGATCATAGTCTTCACTTCATAGATAAAGACTTCTTAGCCCAAGTTTGACCATGATCAGTAGGAGCCAGCATGGCTTAGTCAAGAATGAATATTGCCAATCTTTTTCTGTGATTGGTCACTAATTTAGTAGATAGTGGGAATACTGTGGGTATCATTTATCTGGATTTCAGCAAAGCGTTTGATAAGGTCCTTCATGATATTTTGATTAACAAACTGACAATCTGGAATAGAGGGAAACATCTGTCAGGCCCGAAACACACGGGCCAAATAAAACGGCTTCTGGCTGCTTTGGGGGCATGGTGCTTACATGACACCCTCTCCCCAAAGCAACTGGAAACCACACTAAGGCTGTGCTAGGGGTTTAAAAGATGGATTAAGAAGGAACAGAGATAATTCAGTTCCTGGCGGCAGCTGATTTGGGATTATGGCAGCGACCTGCTTTGGAAGCAGGCTTTGCGGTTGCTGTGGTTCTGGCATGATTGTGGCCAGAGTGGCCAGAGGCCACTCGTAATCGGCCATCTGCTTCATGCCTCAGATGGATCTATAAACGGTTAGAAAACTGCTGAAAGAATTGTCCTTGGTGGCTGTGCTTCAAATTGGAATGAGATCTGAAATGGCAGTGCTGCAAGGCTGTGCCCTGGGGCCAACACTCTTCAATATTTTTATCAATGATTTGGATGATAAAGGGTATCCATATCAGATTTGCAGATGATACAAAACTGGGAAGAGTAGCTAACACACTGGAAGATAGGAACAGAATTCAAAAGGACCTTGATAAACTAGAAACCTGGGCTGAAATTAGTTTTAAAAAATCCAACAAAGACAAATACAAAATTCTACACTTGGGCTACAAAAACCAAATGTGCAGTTGTAGGATGAGGAATACTTAGCTCAGAAGAGGACCTTGGGGTTACTGTTGATCATAAATTGAACATGATGTGTGATGTTGCAGCAAAGAAGGCAAATGCTAGACCCCCTGTCCTCAACCTCTCTGCTCAGGTCCTGCAGACCCAGGCCTGTGTTCTCCCTGATTATCTTTGTCTCTCTCTACTGCCTTCCATATTTCCTAGCATCATTGATTTTTCTAATTATTTATCTTTTATTATCATGTGGCCAAAGTACGAAAGCTTAAATTTAGTCATCCCGGCTTCTAGAGAGTACCGACTTGATCTCTTCTGGAACTCACTTGTTTGTCTTGGCCATCCAGAGTATCCTCAGCACTCTTCTCCAGCAACACATCTCAAATGAGTTGATTTTTCTCCTCTCAGCTTTTTTCACTGTCCAGCTCTCACATCCGTACATGGTAATGGCGAATACAATGGCTTGGTCCATCCTCACTTTGAGTGTTCAGACTTATGTCTTTATACTTTATGATTGTGTCCAGTTCTTTCATGGCTGTCCTTGCTAATCCTAGTCTTGTGATTTCTTGACTGCAGTCTCCATTTTGATCAATTTGTGAACCATTGTACAGGAACTCTGACTATTTCAGTTTTCTCATTGTCTAAGGTGAATTCTTGTATATTCTCCATGGTTATTATTTTAGGTGTTGTTTCCCCCCCCCCCATTTTTTTATGTTCAACATTAATCCAACCTTGGCATTTTTCTCCTTGAGTTTGGGCATTTGCAGACTGCTAGAAATAGTGCAAATTGAGTCCACTTTAACTGCCCTGGCTCAGTGCTAGGGAATCATGGGAATTGTATTTTTTTCTGAGACATTGAACCTTCTCTGGCGCCACAATAAACTACAGTTCCCATGATTCCTTAGCACTCAGTCAGGGCAGTTAAAGTGGTCTCAATTTGCACTATTTTTGCCAGTCTGCAAAGGCCCTTTCTTCAGTAATTGTTCCAAATTGAGACCACTTTGTTTTTGCTAGTAGTATTGTATCGTCTGCATATCTTAGGTTGTTAATGTTCATTCCTCTTATCTTCAGCCCTCCTGCCTCTCAGTTTAAGCCGGCTCTGCATACGATATTTTCTGCATAGAGGATGAAGAAATAGGATGATATTATGTAGCCTTACCTGAACCTTTTGTCAATTGGGAACCATTCTGTTTCTTCATACTCTGTTCCAGGGGTAGGCAACCTTTCCCCTTTAAGGGCCGAGGGACTTCAGCTCCCAGAATCCCAGGAGCTATTGGCCAACATGAGACTATTGGCCAACATGGCTGAGGCTTCTGGGAGATGAAGTCCCTCGGCCCTTAAAGGGGAAAGGTTGCCTACCCCTGCTCTGTTCTGACAGCAGCCTGTTGTCCTGAGTACAGGTTGCGCATCAGGACATTCATTTGCTGTGGCACTCCCATTCCTCTAAGCACAAGCATAGTTGTGATCTGTGCAGTCAAAGGCTTTGCTGTAGTCAATAAAGCACATGCAGATTTTCTTCTGGAATTCCCAGTACAACCCATTATCCAATGTATGTTTCCAATGTGATATCTAATCCCTTTTCCTTTCCTGAATGCAGCTTGCAGCTCTGGGCTTTCATGCTCCATATATGGTAGGAGTCTTTGCTGCATAATTTTGAGCATGACTTTACTTGTATGGGAAATTAGTGTGATGGTTCTGTAATTACTGTAATCTTTTATGACTCCCTTTTTATTGGATGAGAATATATACCAGGGGTAGGCAACCTTTCCCCTTTAAGGGCCAAGGGACTTCAGCTCCCAGAAGCCTCAGCCATGTTGGCCAATAGTCCCATGTTGGCCAATAGCTCCTGGGATTCTGGGAGCTGAAGTCCCTCGGCCCTTAAAGGGGAAAGGTTGCTTACCCCTGATATATACTATTCAGTTCCACAGAGAGGGATACTTCTTTTTTTTCCATATTTGTTGGCAGATTTTAGTTAAAAATAAGCTTGATTCTGTCTCTGTGGCTTGTCGCAGTTTTATTGGTATGTCATCTGTTCCTAGTTATTTGTTCTTTCCAGCTGCTTTGCGTGTGACTTTCACTTCACTTTCCAAAATGTGGGCTTCATTTTTTTAAGTTTCTTCTTTCTATGTGTCATTCAACCTTTCACATGTTTATATAGCTCTTCTGTCTATTGTTTCCATCTGTTCCTCTTCTGATTGTAGAGCACCCCACCCTTAGTTCAAATTTCTCTTTGAATTCTCAAATCTTGTGGAATAGGTCTCTTGTTCTTCATTTTTTGTTGTCAGTTTTCATTTCTCTGCATTGATGGTTGTAGTAATTCTCTTTATCCTTACGTACTAATCGTTGGACAGTAGCATTCAAGGTTCTGATTATGTTTCTTCCTTCCTTACCTTTTGCTTCTTGTCTTTCTTTAACTGTTTGAAGCATTTTGTCTGTCATCCATTGTTTCTTTTCCTTCTTGGCCGCTAATATCATCTTTCTGCATTCCTCTTTGACTGTGTTTCTGACTTCTTTCCATAATTATTCTAATAACAGTCTATTCATCTTCGTGATACAACCGGAGAGGAGATTGTACACATGGACATCACAGAATGATCAACACAAAAACCAAGTAGACTACCTAATAGGTAACAGAAAATGGAAAAGTTCTTTTCTAGTGGCAAAAGTGAGACCAGCTGCAGACTGTGGCATAGATCATGAACTACTAAGTTCAGCCTGTATTAATATAAGCATAGTTTCCAAGTCAAGGAAGTAATAGTTCCTGCATATTCTCTGCTTGTCAATCTAGCATACTGTGTTTAGTTCTGGGCACCTCATTTTAAGGAGGATATAGATAATTTGTCATTCAAAGGACTCCCAATCAAGAACAAGGCTGTGAGGGAGAAGTTTGATTTCAGGATCTTTTCCTTCCCATATACGCAAATGTGTACAGCCTTTTGGGACAGATCTACCATTTCATTTATGAGTTATAGAGCCTGCCATAGTTGTCAGTCTATTTCCAGGATGGTGGTAATTTGGTAATTCCAGTTCAGTGGTAATTTGATACATTGTGCTGTCTCCAGCAGATTGCTGGAGCCAGAACCTATATAAGATCTACTTATTCCTTTCAGTAACATGGCTACTTTCTTTGACCAGCAAGAAGTCAATGCTATGCCGCCTCCCACTCAGTTCAAGGAATCTGGTGGGCAACTACTTGTGGGGCAGGGCAGTTGGAATATTGAATATTGAATAAATTTAAAATATACATTCCTTATAGTTTCTTGTATTTTACCCACTATATAGATCTTTTAATATCAGAGCATATATTCTGCTAAGCCATCTTGATACTTCCAAGAAGTATAAATAGAAATTAAATACAAAGAGAAATGGGTTCCAGTAAGGTGTTGGTTTTATTGTTCAGGGACAATCTACAAGATATCTGCCTAGCCAAATGTAAACACAAAGAATGGTACCCAGCTTTTAAAGACAATATCCAGGTCACTGCATTTTCATAGATTAGTAATAAATGAGATTTAAGAACCAAATGTATGGTATATATTAATAGATGGTGACAAATGATCATAAGAAGGTATTAATTTGTTTCTTTTCTTTAATTTTTTTTTGCTTTGTGTAATTATACATTGAAGTCCAATAATGTCAAAAAAAGAGGAAATCCTATATAATCTTATTACATAGTCTTTCTGCTTGTCTCTAGCAACCAATACAATATGCTGTATTTTGCATATTTCAACTCTTTTGTACTTAAATCTACCATGTTGCAGTAGAGTTTCTACAGGCCAGAGATAAGCTTCAGTGTTCCTTCATGATCTGTTGTTCCTTCTCTGATATATTGCATACAAAAAAGCAAATTTCTCCTTTTTTTACTTCCTTATTTAGTACTTTCTAGGAAGGGCTATTTTGAGCTTTGTACTGAATGATCAGTACCTTTTGCATGCAGAAGGTTCCAGTTCAGTTTTGGCCTCTCAAGGTAGTACTGAGAGCCACTGCTATCAGAAGAAGTTCTGAACTTTGATCAGTATAGGCCGTTCTTGTCTAGATAGCCCAACAGCTTTCAGTGTACTCCTAGCATTGCTTGAACTGAAGGAACTCTTGCGGGATAGAATAGCTGGTCCTGCAAATCTGATATCACTCATCTAAACATGGGAAGTTAATGCCAATCAGGAAGAATAAATACCATAACTCATGGATATCTAAAAACCAAAACATTCATCTTAAAAAAAAACCAACCCCTCCAAAATTCAGAGTATAGTAAAGGGGATTAATTTGGACTAACATTATCAGATGAAGTCCCATGTCTCCTGTATGGGTATACATGTACACACACCAGATGTCATAAAAGTGATATAAACATCTAAAAGGATGTAATTCCATGGCAGATGTTGGCAACATGTGGCCCTTCAAATATTGGACTACAGCTCCCATCAACCATAACCATCAAAGCTAATGGGGAGGGATGATGGGAACTGCAGTCCAAAAGCATTTGCATGGTCACAGGTTGTCCATTCATCTTGTAGCTATGGCATGCAAGCTATTCTTTTGTGCAGCCTTCTGAGATTGTACTGTTTGATGAAATTAGCAAGACAATATTTCATGAATATGCAGTATGTATTTTAAAGGATACAGAAATACAGCCTGAAAATGTGTATGTTTCAAAAGTCAGGGTAAGTTCTCTAGTATCGAGTTGATGCTATTGCCTGTCTATGATTCACCTTTAAGCTTAACATCCAATATTGAATAATTGCCTAAGAAATTAAACAGCTAGCTGATATCTTTTCTCAGCAGATAAATGGATGCAGGTTACAGACCAGGAAGTTTAAAAATTTTGAGTGTTATGATTTAATTTGGGCCCACCATTTTTTCACTTTTGTCATAGTTGTAACCTGGTGCACAGATTTTTTTGGGGGGGGGATCAATTATTGCTATGACATAGACAATGGAAATGTCCTTTGGAACTGCAAACTTCTGAGATTCATAAGGATAGTAGAATATTACAAGAAATGAACCACAAGGGTGAGTTTCTCTGCAAAACCTATCTTCACTAGTGAAGCTGCAATAATAACAAAGCTGTTCAACATTATCACCCTTGGCTTTTTAAGAAAATGGCACTTAGTTCTTTAGAATTTGTGGTCACTATTACGAAATCATGAATAGCATAGTGTAGGATAGTGAAACCAAGATTTTGGCTCACTCAAACTAAGGCTAAACTTGATTGATAATCCTAACTAGAGTAATGCATTGAATTGAAGGAATTTACATAAATATTGACTCACCAACTTCCTGTTGATTCAGTGGATCTACTCTGGTTGGGATTAGCAAGTGAATTTAGATCTGCTGCTGTACTACTTCTGCAATGAAAGACTGTGTTTTGCTGTAGATTTTTCTTATTACTATAGAACTGGATATAAATGTACTTGTTTTCATTTGAATTGCCACAAGGGCTTTGGATCCTCTCCATGCTCTCATTGAAAGAGAAAATGTAAAACATTCTATATTAAATCCCAAGGGATTTACATCTCTTTCAGTTATTCTCATGGGCAGTGGTAGACCACATGCTTTGCATGCAGACACCCTAAAGCTCAAATTTGGGCAAGGAGATAAGCTTCCTTGAAAATGGAAAGATGCTGCCAGTCAGTGTGAATAGTACTGTGGGAAATGGACAAAAAGTCTGGCTCATCATAAGACAGCATCCTATATTCCCACATATATTTTATTCCTATAGCATCCAAAAGTGTATTAGAAAAATCCAAAGAGGTACACGTGATAAAATTTTAAAAGAGAGCAACTGATAGGTGGGTAACAAAATTGTTATCACAGGTGGAGATATTCCAGCACAAACACTTGCAGAATTTTGTTGAGATTATCAACAGTAGGCTTGTCAAGGTTTTCTTCTGTATCCTCCATTGTATGCCACACTCGAGGGAAAGGAGACGGTATCAAGTGTAGGACAGGAACTCCTAGTATGAAGAGAGAACAATGATAAAGAGATGATCAAACTTCTGGAGTTGACTGTATTGGTGTGTGGGTAATGTTTACAAGTTCTGTATATATTTTTTCTAAATGTGGTCTCGCACATCCCCAGCCATTGTTGCATTTTTAATATAAATGTGGTATGCTACATTTTCAGCATTGGAAGTGTGATGTTGGGCAGCTAAAGGTTAATTAATTCACACAGTCAGTGATCTTGTGGCAGCCATTTTGTTCTGCAGTTCCAGTTTATTGTCTATTTGGGTGACTTGTTTTTCAACTTCTGTATCCTAATTGCTACCCTACAATGAGGTGGCTTTTGCTGGCATTCAGAAATGGAAGCTTCTGTTTGGGATATATAACCTACCCAACCTGCTTTCCACACGGAGGAACTGTTTCGGATTGAGCAAAAAGGATGCCACAGAGTTAAGACAATCATACGGACTGGCCCTAAATATGCAACTTGATTCACAAGCACACTTATTTCACTGATTTCATTGGGGGGATTAATATGTATGGAGTTATTTGCAAGTGAGCATCTTGTTCAACTGCTGTTGGTCAGAAGTGGGACTCATGGTTTTCTAGATGTTGTTGGACTTCAACTCCCAGCATTCCTCACCTTTAACTATACTACCTCAGGTTGTTGAGGTTGCCATCTAACATCTGGAGGGTTCTATGATTTCCACTCCTGCTATGTTGCAAAGCAACTTATGTGGTTGAAAGTTGCCTTTGTTGCCAACTTGGTGGTGGTTGTGTGCCTTCAAGTTGTTTCTGATTTATAGCGACCCTATCATGGGATTTATTATCCCAGAGTAGGACATAAGGTGTAAAGTGAAGAAGGTGAAGAAATCACTTAAAACCTAACACAATTAAATCACCACATTTAAAACAGTATAAAATTATATTTAAATAAATATATCAGGGATAGGCAACCTTTTTGAGCCAAGGGCTGGGTTGCTGTCCCTCAGACAATTGGGGGGCTGAAGCACCAAAAATTCAAATAAATAAATAAATAAAAATATTTTTAAAAAAAAATATTTTAAAAAATATGCATGCACACTCTCTCAGCCCCAGAAAAGCCATGGCAAAACCCCTGTGGAGATTTTGCCAAGAAAACTCCAAGAACAAGTAATAACAACAATAATCAATATTATCATGGCAGGGTGCGCCGGGGTGCGGCGGTGGCAGGACTGGCCTGGGGCTGGTCCAAAGGCCTCGGGGGGGGCAGCATCCAGCCCCCGGGCCTTAGGTTGCCTACCCCTGAAATATATATTTATTTATATAAATTTATTTTAAAAATATACAAAAGTTAACAAATAAACAAAGCGCACGCCCCGATAAGCCTGCCCGAAAGCAATTAGATATTAAACGCCTACTTAAGGTCTTTGCATGTCAACAAAAGGAAAGCATTGAGGGGACCAGTCATCTATGTCCAAGGTTTTCTGGCACTGAGAGTGAATGACTTGTCCAAGGTCACCCAATGGGTTTCCATAGCCAAGTGGGACTCCGGAGTTGTAGTTGAATGCTCAAATCACTATATGATACTGGCCCAACTTGGTACATATTATAGTATAAGCAACATAGGTCCTTGTGTGCCAGTGGGAAAAAAGAATTTAAAGGTTTCCATACCTCTTCTTAGAAATGGAGCATGGTCATCTTCAACAGGATGTCTTCGTAAGTCATTCCGGAAATATTGCCTTTCAGCAGGGTAATTCTTCAGCAAACCCAAATCATGAAGGTTTCGTTCTGCAGTTTGTTAAAAAATGCAAAATAATGTTTGAACAATATATGATGATGTAAATGCTTCTTTCAAAGTCTAATGCTTAGATGTGACTAGTTAAGATATTACACTGTAATATTATAACCAGACAGGAGTTTTCTTTAAGATTTTTCCACCCAAGGAGAGGGTAGGAGATGGCATGCTGACAGATGTGATGTAAAATCCTGAGAATGTTTATTTAAGAGTAACTGGTGCTCACAATAACAAGAGGTCAGAGCTTGTACTATGTGAAACTGGCAACTTTATTTTTCAAATTTATAAGTTGTGCAGAATCCAGCCTTACCAATTGCTTCAAGTCTAGCAAACCAACGAGCTGTGTTGAGAAAGTAAACAGGAAAAACGGGGTTCCGAGCACCAATTAAATCCAGTAACACAAAAAGATCCTATGAGAGGTTAATAAAGAGAAAAGAATGTTAAAAACATCATTTTTAGCAGCCTGGGCCTAAATACCCTGAAGGCATCATATCCCGTCTAAACTTGGACACTAAGCAGAGTCAGCCCTGGCTAGTACTTGGATGGGAGAGTGTCAACCAATACTAGGTGCTGTAAGCTATATTTCAGAGGAAAGAACTAGAAAAAGTAGAGTATTCCTTACCAAAGGAAATCCTATGAAATGGGCTGCCGTAAGTTGTCCGACAACTTGAAGGCACACATATACACAGATAAAATAGCTATCTAAAATGTTGACAATCCCAGACAAATTGTGTGAGTTGTCTTTCTTTAATGTTGTTAAACTCAGTACTAACTTTATAAATATACTGAGTGTATTTTACTTTCCCCCAAATTGTTTTGATTATTATGCATTATGAGATTCTACTCTTTAAAAAGTAGTATAACAGCTTCTTTACTTGTACCACAAGCCTTTAGCATATGATGCTCAAAAGAGGACAGATGGAACCATGATGTTGGCTGTAAACAAGCACAGATCCTTGGGCTTCCATGACATCTACCTGACTCTGTGCTACAGGCCATATGTTTCACCATGAGATGTGATCAAATTAAAAATAATTTGTAATTATTTTTAAAAATTACACTCCCTACCTCAGTGCTGGGTTTAAAAGGGCAAAAAAGCCTCCAGAGCTATAATAGAGGATTTTTCTCTTTTTAACCTCCATGTTATTCTTTTAATGCTGGTGTGGATCTTTAAATAAAAATCAAGATTGTCGGGGGATAAACCTGCGCCACTCATGGGGTGTGTGTGTCTACGGACCTTATCCCACGCTGCTCTCAAAAGTGGCAAGAAAGCGATATGAGCATCATTGCAGTACTATAGCGCTAGTATAAATATGGCGCTAGCGCTATAATAGCGCTATGGATAAGCTAGCGCTATTGCAATGCCCGCTGAAACCGACATTCAAAAGAACCCGAATGATGCTGCATTCCGAGCGGTTTCTTGTTGGATTCTGAGCGACGTCGCGTAATCACCCAGAAAACTATAGCGCTATAGCGCCTGATTCTTAGCGGATTCTGAGCGACGTCGTGTGATCACCCGGAAAACTATAGCGCTATAGGGCCTGATTCTTAGCCGATTCTGAGCGACGTCGTGTGATCACCCGGGAATGTATAGCACTATAGCGCCTGATTCTTAGTGGATTCTTGCTGCTTTTGGCCCCGTGGGATAAGGTCCTACGCTGGTGCCATTCCAAACTGGGATGTGTTCATATAATTTAGAAACTAAAACCAGCAACAATAGAGGTCTTTAACTGCAGGCTTTATTGTAGTAGTATTCAAAGGGGGTATCACTTTTAGTCAAACTGAGCATAAAAATGTGTAAAGAAATACTGAAACCCCTTTGAGACTGAGGGGGAAAAGTAGCATAAGCTTTTGTGGACTCCAGTTCACTTCACCAGATGTTAACCCCTGGTTGTGTCTAATTAAATGGATTTTCTCCACCTCAATTGTGCTACAGGCTTCATTTATATCTTTTTATGCAGGCTGCATGTTTAACGTAGCATGTGGTTTGAGCCAAGACTGCAAAATGCTTGGGCTGCATCTGCACTGCAGAATTAAAACAGTTTGACAGTATTTTTAACTGCCATGGCTCAATGATATGAAATTCTAGGGTTTGTCATTTGTTGTGGCACCAGAGCTCTCTGACAGAAGGCTAAATATCTCACAAACCTGCAAATCCCAGAATTTCATAGCATTGAATCCTGGCAGTTAAACTGATGTCAAACCACATTATTTCTGCAGTGTAGATGCACCTGGGTCCATCTTATTCCCTGGCCACAGTCAGTAGCAACTGGTGATTTCCATGTCAATGAGGTGGGGAGCAGCTGATAAATTCCATATCATTGAGGTAACTCCAGAGCTTAGTCCATAATCTTTGCAGCCCAAAAGGAACTATTCAAGGAGCCAAACCTACCTGGGAATTAACATTCAGCACCTCAAATAGCTCTTTTTAAAGTTTGGACCAAAACCCAGGGCAGATTCATTGCCACTGACACAGAAGCTACAAAACTTCTATAGTCCTTTAAAAATCTACAGGCAGTTTTTAAATAAACACACACATAACAAACATATTTATCTAAACATCTGTTACTTCCTGACCTATTCTTTATTTCCTGTAAAGAAATTGTGGAAGTAATTTTAAGGATATTAGGAAATTTGAAGATAAGTATATGAAAAATAATTTTATAGAGAAAAAAGAAAGGGAAATTAAAGTGGAAGTAAAGTATGTGAGAAGAGTATGAGTAAGTATGATAGACTGGAGGAGGATTTAGTGAGAGTAGAGAGTAGGAGAGGGAAAGGTGAGATGGAAGAAGGATGGAGTGGATGGAAAGAGGGAAAGGAAAGAGAAGAATAAAAGAAGGAGAGAAAGGATGAATAAAATAGCAGAAGAGAGGTTAATGGAGTAGAAAAATTAAAGTGATTGATATGAGGTTTGAAGAAATGAATGGTTTAATGAGTTCATATAGAAGTTAAATTTTAAGTTAGAAAGGGAATACTGTATATGATAATATAATATTGATGTAAGGCATGTTTGTTGTTTGTCTTGTCTTTATTTTATGTACATCTGTCTATAAGTCTAATAAAAATGTTTTTTTAAAAAAACCCAAAACCATCTACAGACAGTTTTGTCAATAAGAAACCAGTCAAATATCCCCCAAGAAACTTTCCAGATCTGATATCTAGATCCACAACTTCAGCTGCTTTGATTTTGAGTTCCTGCATGGCAGGGGGTTGGATTGGATAGCCCTTGTGGTCTCTTCCAACTCTACAATTCCATAATTCTTAAGTGAAACTCTCCCCTTTTCTTCAAGCATCATAAAGTTAACACTTACAATGCCCTGGATCTGATTTGTATTTGTGGCACCCAGTGGGTGTGGAGTAGCTGCCATTTTCTGGGCCAAGGATCGTGAGCCATAGAGGGAATCAGAAGGGCTCCATCGAATAAAGGCTTCCTCACCGTCAAAGAAAATGAGCTTCAGGGAGAGATCTGGCCTGGCACTCAAGTTCATCTGCTATGGAAGGAGGTATGGAGAAAGTAAAATGTGAGGACACAAACTGAGGGATTACACTTATGCAGAAAGAAGAAAGGGAAAGGATGCAAGTACCTTCAGTGAATGAAGTTGTGTGTCCAAGGCACGTGCCAGTTCTAGCATCATAGCACACGGCACGGCTGAGTCAGTGGCTCCCACAAAGACTTCGCCATCCAATTGTGGTGGAAAGTATTTTGAATCATAATGGCAAGCGAGGACCAAATGGCGCTTGGCGAAAGGGTTGAGGGTGCTGATTATGTTTGAGAACGTGCGGTAGCCATAAGGAGTGTGGCTCTGAAAGGTATCCTCTTCAACAACCCAGCCAGCCTGGAGGCCGTGCAAACGGTGCTTGATATGCTGAAATGTAGACAAGCCATGGGTCAGAGCAAGAAGATCATTACATATTTCCCAGCCAGCTTTGCAGGAACTAGAGAACTTCCTTGAAAAAGCTAAAATGAAATTTCAACCATGGAATAATGTCTAAACTTAAAACAGTGGAAAAGTAATGTTAATTCTGTTTAATATATTTCTCTACTGTCTTCTGAAACCAAACAGGTCTATATAGAAGCAACAGCAATGCAGTAGTGACATAAAAATCTAGCTCTGGAGCCAACCAAATTAATTGCTGAATGGTAGGTCTAGCTGGGACTAGTAATCCAATTTAAGGCACAAGTAAAATGCTAAAAGCAATGTTTAAAACCCTCAACAACATTATTAAAGACCCATTTTGAAAGGTACATCTTGACACCTTATCTAACCATAGCAAAAGTAGGGACTAATTGTACTTCCAAAAGCAATTCGTTCCTGAGTTTGGAGGTTCTACAGAGTAAAATTTATGTGTGTGTATGCATGTTTAAGGATATATGTTTTAATCTGGTTTTAATTTTTTGATTGTTTAATCTTGTTTTAGCTTTTGAGCCCTGAATTGGGAAAAAGGTAGGATAGAATAATAATAATAATAATAATAATAATAATAATAATAATAATAATAATCCACTCTTGTCTACTCCATAGGTTGACCTCAGCTAGCAAAGATGTCTTCAAAAGAAGCAAATGCATAGCCTTCTTGTCAACATTTCATCTTTGCTTAGGGACAGAATGCAAATAAGCACACAACTTGATGAAACAGAGAGGCATTCTCTCCTTGGTCTTTGGTTGCTATTTAAGAGGCAGGGGATTATGGAGGATGAGGGTGCATCTGTATTTCATTCCCTGTTGATCTTAAACTTAATTAAATGAGTGGCAAGATAATTAATTTCATTAATATTATTTAATCAACTGTTGTTTTTTCAGTATTTATAACATAGTTAATATTGAGTTAGTAGCTTAATAGGAGACGGGCTTTTTCAGGATAGTAGTGTATAGGCATGGAGTGCCATTCTGGAGGTTCTGCCCCTCTTCGAAATGTCAACTTCTGACTTATTGAAGAGAGGGGCAAAACCTCCAGAAAGAGGTTCTGGAAATATAACTGGTTTGGTTATGATTCTCAGAATTCTACAACCAACTAGGGTTGATGTATTCCCAAAAAAGTAACTTTTCAAAACTTTGCAGAAGGAGGAGGAGTCAACCAGAAAGACATTTTTGTGAATGGATGAGGCTAAAGGTTAAGAGCCAGTTGATCAAGGCAAGTCTTAAACGAAAGTGCATGCATATTATGGATACACCTACAATCTGGATCCCTCCTCTTCCACTGCCATACTTTCTTTAAGTTCTTAATTGCAAAAAGCAGGGAAGCCACTTTAAAAAAGAAAAAGTGTGGGGGAGTGGAGCTTTGAGGCAGTTTACAAATCCATTTGGAAATCTAAAGAATAGCTAGAAAAACGCAACCAGGTTCTGTTCCTTAGCGATTATCACTTAATGACATTTAATTGCCTTTCGCTGGGGGCAGGCCACGGTGTTTCCTTAGCAATGTGTCTCATCTGCTTCAGAAACTATCTCTGCGGCATACTATAATGTCATTAGGCTCAAGGTCTAATGGGGCCTTATATAACATGCTGATACTTGTCCCCAAGAAAGCCTCTGTACAAATTAAAAGCAAAGTGTCGAAAGGCTATTTATTTAGATTAAGATGGATACAAATGGTCTCGTCTATGAAATCAAACCAACAGAAAGGAAGGCCAGCCCCAGTGCTCATGAGAATGAAATTAGACATAACTACATGTGGCATTACCATTGGCAACGAAGAAAGGTCTGCCAGTTTGTCCTTCTGTGTGTTTACTAGGACAGAAACTGCAAAAAATTCACATTAAATGAAAGGATTAGAGAAGGTGCCTGATGCGACAACATCTCCAAAGGTAGGAGAGTCAGGGCACAAACAGTTATTGACTAGGAAATCACCTTTTACACCTTTCAAATATTAGGAAATGTGAATGTAACAAACATATAGCAAAGAAACATTAATCTACAGGGAAAATGACAACTTAGTACAATGGGTTGCCTGTCTTGGATGGGAATCGATTCCAAACATATCCAGATATTATTTTGTCCATGCCAAGTGGTCCAAATGGCTATTTTATCATAAATATTCTTAAGTGCAGGTGACACATAGTAAAGGCCCTTATCAATATACCTTGAAACTGTCAAAGAGCAGTTATCTCTCCATCAAGTTTCAGATAGTGTTCTCTTCCCGCACATCAATACATCAAGATTTTTGTCAGAACATGCCCAATGATTGCTGTGCCAGAGATGTCACTGTTATGCTCTTTACTTAGGCAATCTGCCAGCAAATCTCTTAGGAGACACAAGACTTCGGTGCAACTGATGTTTGTGAAACGGTCTGTCTCTTTTAGCGTTTCATTAACTGTAGAATAAATGTACCTATCCTTCCATTCCTGCTGTACTAAGAGAACTCACCATTGCTTTACAGCCTTTCCAGAGTATCAGGCTTTAGCGTGATGAATATGAAATTGTCCTTATTTTGTGGTTATATTTTGTACCTCAGGAATATAATTTTTCCTCCAGCCAATATATCAATTGCTAGTGGCTGTGGTTAAGGTATTACTGACAAGGACATGTTCCTCACATCCATTCCATGAACTTTGTGTACTTTAGACAACAATAGCCAGAATCCTGATGGTACACTATACTAGTGGTATAGCTTTTTTCCTTGGGTCACACTGTTAAGGAGGGAAGGCAGACTGAATCTGCTCTTTTCAAGTTGTCTATGAAGCTTATTGAACAGTTAATTAAATCACCTTACCTGATCTGGTTTAAAATTTAAATCGGGCGGCATCCTGATATTATCACAAGGATTTTGCCGCCAAATTTGCCGCCCAAATGCAGCTCGGGTCCAGTCCCTGCTCACAGGGCCGCTCAGCGCGGCTTTTTTTTTAAGCTGGGAGTTTTCTGGCTTGAGAAAATTGCCACCGGAGTGGGGATGGACCCAGGATGGTGGCGATTTCAGCAGCAAAACTCTCACGATAGGGTCTGGATGCCGCTGATTTACAATTTAAACCGGATCAGGTAAGGCGATTTAATTAACTGCGATAAGCTCCATTTCTCCAACACCATATTTCTTTCATGGCTGCAGCACCCATAATCTTTTTCTTCTCCTCCCACCATACCTTTGCAATTACTCCAGCATAGTGCATCAACAGGACACCAGCCAATAACTTCTACTTCCTCTCTGACCATGAGTTCATTACAGAATGCAAATTCAATGTTCCTTCAGGAACCAGGATGACAGATGACATCATTATCTCAGCTGATCAAAGTGCCCTGATATCCTGACATTGTGAGTGCTGGATCCGCTGTAACATTGCCTGCCATGCCAACACAGTGTTTGAGCATTTGTACAGCACCATTATTTTAGTAGCGGGAAGACACCAGTACAGTTTCACAATTCCTACAGCAAGACTGTACCCTTTCAGTCTTTTAAGTGGGAAAGGAATATTACCAACACCATGTCTGGGCTAATGTGCTTAAAGTGTTCATATGTTTGATGCTGTTGTACAAATGGAAGGGCCTCAGTGACTTTCTTAGTGCAAGGATCATTCCAATGCTATGGATGCAGATAAACCTGAAGATAGATAGTGATGACATGCCACAGTGTAGAATAATGTTCAAGAACCAGTGTGTGTGAATCAATTGAGAGGTTCAGGAGGCAGTTGATGAGAAAAACCTGGAAAAGAGACAGACAAGGAAGATTCAAAATATCAGTAAAGACTGTATTTCCAATCTTGTTTAGCCTCACCTGACGCACTGCATAACTCCCTGGTGATCCTGGATATCTCTCTATCAATATTGGGTGCAGGTCATTCTGCCACATGCGATTGACATCTGTATGCACAGCAACTTGTTGGATGCGTGTCACATTTAAAATGCTTGGCCGGTGGGAATACTATGGATGGAATCAAAGGTAAGATTATGACAATAGGCTACTGTAAGTTGTTTGGCTATCATGCTTTATCCATTTGCCACTTTATCCATTTGCCATGCTTTATCCATCTGTCACTTAGAGCAGATGGACTGAATCAATTGCTGAATGATAACTCAACACGTACATTAAGTCAATTATTTTGGTTAATTTAGTCGAGTTGGGCCTAGTAATTGGATATAGGCCTAAATAGGGAAGGATTTATACATATATTTAAGAATACTTTTTTTTCTGCTTTTCTATTAATACAAACATTGGAAGAGGTTAACAATGGAAGAAAATTGTACACTTTGGAAACTTCATTTTTTAGTGTGCTCAGTATTATGGCTAAATCCTACTTTTCTTGAAGTATGAATAATGGAAAGTATACTTGTTAACTTTTCTTGATGGCTATGATTACAATTTTTAAAAAAATGTTCTTAACCAGCACAGCCCCCTGACTCAAAACTCAAATGCTTGTAGTTAAAGGGGGGAAAATCCAAAATAAAAGCAGATAAATAAACAGACTTTGCAAGGAAATAAATGAAAGGCCTAGAAAGACAGTCCACCATACCGAGAAAACAGAAGATGGGCTTACTTATGCCAGTCTTTGCTGAGTAGCAATAATACTATGGTCAGGTTATTGTTGAAGTAAGCATGTTCTTTGGAGGTACAGAGGAAAATTCCTAACATAGAATGGAATTCAGAGAAATAACTGTGTTTGTCTGGATCAATATGCAAAGGGATCTTGTAGCACCTTTGAGACTAATTGAGAGAAGTTGGTAGCATAAGCTTTTGTAGACCATGTCTATGCACTCCATGTACCTGATGAAGTAGACTTAGCGATAGTCCACACTGGCCAAATAAAGCAGCTTCTAACCGCTTTGAAGGCAGGGTGTTTAGATGATGCACGAGTCCATACTGGGTGGAAAGTGAAAGGAAGCCACGCTCCAGGGCTAAAAACCAGAGCAAAAAGAAGCTGGGATACTCCAACTCAAGGCGGGAAATGCACATCATCGCGTCGGCATATAAACAGCCCAGTGCCAGTAGGGGACTGGCAAAGCAAAAACGTGATCACCAAAAATGCAATGGATGTAATTACAACATACACAGTTTTCATGGGTCATCTCCAGACAGTCCAACAAGGGGCATGGGGTGAGGAGGGATGAAGGGGGCATGTATGGTAGGCTTCCATGATTGTGCTTTGCCAACGTATCACAAGCAGAGCATAGCAACAGTGACTGTGTGGCCGATCATATGGCAGGTGTCCAATGAAATGGCATCTGAGCGGGAAGAGGGAGGTATTTGGAGGTTGCAGGCGGTATGTTTGTGTGATGGTGTGCATGCATGGTGGGCAGATAACAACAACGACAAACTGTGCAGCACAACTTGATACTGCATGGTGCAGATAGCTTGTGGGTGTTCTGCCTGCCAGGTTTTGATCCACTTTCAGAAAACCCAGGATTGAGCTGCTTTTTCCTGCCTGTTTGTTCCGGCCCTTAGTGTACAAAAGCTTATGCTACCCACTTCTTTCTCTTAAAGGTGCTACAAGATCCCTTTGCATAGAATGGATTTACTGAGGTAGAGATGATCACTGATTAAAGTAACAGTGCTGTAAGAACTGTTCAGCAGTGGAACAGACTGCCTCAGAAGAGGATGGACTCTCTTTCTTTTGTGGTTGTAAACAGAGGTTTGATGTCCATCTCAGGAGTGCTTTAGCTGTGTATTCCTGCATGGCAAAAGGCTGAACTAGATGCCTCTTATGTTTCCTTCTAACTCTGTGATTTTATAATTTTGTGCTGACGCATAAGGGTAAATGAACACATTATAGTATAGCAAAACAAAAGCAAAGCAGCTCCATTTATATACTGCTTCATATCACCCTATGGGATGTCTAAGCTTCCACCAATCTTCCCAAAATGGAATCCTGCTCCAGATGGACCTCATAGTTCTTCATAGCAATAGCAATAGCAGTTTCATTTATATACTGCTTCATACTGCACTGCGCAGTCTCTAAGTGGTTTACAACTGTAAGCTAATTGCCCCCAACAAGCTGGGTATTCATTTTAGGGACCTCAGAAGGATGCAAGCCTGAGTCGAGCCTGAGCCCTGGCTGGTACTGAACTCACAACCTTGTAGTTTGTCAGTGAGTGGCTGCAGCACAGGCATTTAACCATTGCACCAGCATGGTCTGTTAGACTCTTCTGGTGGTTCAAGCTTTTTAAAACCTCTGCTCAGAATCATCTCAAAGGTTCAAGCTTCTGCCCAACTGCCCATCTCATTGGCAATTACTACCTCGTCAGCTGTGATGATGAATCTCATTAAAATGCAACTGTATTTCCTATCACATTTAACCTTTTGTTATCTGGACAGAAAGCTCTAATAATGAGAGGACTCTTTATTATCACACCATAATGCACTGTAATTAAATATTTTCTGTGATCTCACAATAATAATAATAATAATAATAATAATAATAACATTTATTTATACCCCGCCCCTCTGCATAGCAATCAGGGTGGCTTCCAACATCAAAATACAACACAATAAGATCAATCCCGAAACCCACCCCCTCCCACCCCTTAAAAAGTCATTAAACAATCATCGATTATCAATTAAAAACAGTATTTAAAATTAAGGCAACAGTAACATCAGCAACTGGTTATACAGTTCAACCCCCCCTCTCTAACACTGTGTGTGTGTGTGTGTGTGCGCGCGCACATTCAGGTCACCTGTTGATGTACAGCAACCCCATAAATTTCCTAGGGGTTTCTTTGGCAAGGAATCCTCAGAGGTGGCTTTGCCAGTTTCTTCCTCTAAAATGTAGCCAACAGGATCTAGTATTCCTTAGCGATCTCCCACCCAAGTACTAACCAGGGCTGATCCTACCAGTGGCATGACTAGGGCTTGGTTCCATCCCAGTGAGGTACCTTAGGTTGTCACCTTCAGACAGAGCCACCTTGCACTTCCAGTGAGTAGGAGCTGCTGGCTGAGGGAGGGATCCAATCATGGTTGCCTCCCTTTCCCCATAGAGCAAAGACTAGACTAGGCTGACCAGGGTTCCCTCTTGGCCCTGCAGAAGGTGAGGGAAGGAGGGCAAGGGGAGGAGGATGCCACTGCTATTGCAACAGCTCTACCCCAGCCTGATGCCCCAAACCCCCCTCCTCTCACAGTCTGTGCCAGGTGAGGAGGGGGAAATTCTTCGCGTGGCCCCATCTCGATGGATGAAGATCATTGCTGCTGGTTAAGCTGTGCCTTGTTATATATTTTTTTTCTTTTAAATGTGTTTTAAATTTTATATTGTTGGAATTATTGTTTTAATCTTTTTTTGATTTAATGCTGTTTTAAGGGGGGGAGGGATTATTTTGGATATTATGTATTTTTAATTGTTGTAAGCCGCCCTGATTGGGTTCCCAAAGGGCGGGATAAAAATACATTTTATTATTATTATTATTATTATTATTATTATTATTATTATAACAGGAGGGCAGGGAGGGATGTTCACCATCCACCCGACCTCGCTCTCCTGATTACCTGACCACCCTCCATGTACCATTCAAGCTGCCTGGCACACTCTTTGGCTGTCCCACTCTGCCATCCAGGGTGCCTTTGCTATCCAGCTGCTGTGGCTGCGGGCAGCACCTCCTTTTTCCAGATGGCCAGCAGCCCTGCCAGACCCAGAAGGACTTCCTGGTGGAAGCAGCACCCTACCCTCACCTAGTGGCATCCCTAGGGTTGGGGTCACCTTCCCGCTACCACACCATACAGACTTACTGATATTTTCTGTACTGATGTTACTCGTAATTCCCATATATCACTGAAGGTAGCAATAGCTTCATTTATACCAGGGTTAGGCAACCTTTCCCCTTTAAGGGCCGAGGGACTTCAGCTCCCAGAATCCCAAGAGCTATTGGCCAACATGGGACTATTGGCCAACATGGCTGAGGCTTCTGGGAGCTGAAGTCCCTTGGCCCTTAAAGGGGAAAGGTTGCCTAACCCTGATTTATACAATGGTCATACTTGTGCTATAAACAACTAGCAAAATTAAAATTATATTTTAAAATTACAATATATATGCTCATTCAAACAAAAATCCATCAGTGATACCTGTATTGGCCAGCCAAAATGCACAATATACTTGTTGCAAGCTTTCGAAGCTCCATGGGCTTCTTTGTTCATCAGGCAAGATGTGACAAACCAAAGATGAGAAATACATTGGAGATGTTAGTCAGATGCCTACATGTTGTTTCAGTCTTTAGTTAAGATGGTACAGTCGTCCTCTGTTTTTGCGGGGGATCTGTTTCGGACCCCCCTGCAAAAATGAAATATTGTGCATAGTCAAGCCTCATAGGCTTGAAAAGGTGCATGCTCCTGTGCGTGCATGCCATTTTAAGTATCCTCTCTTGCCAGTCCACATAAAGCACAGACCATGGACTTCAAGTCCGCAAAAATGGAGGGGTGATTGTATATGGTGGGCAGGCTCCTCCTCCTTCTGGCCATGTGACTATAAGTAGATTTCCAAAGTCCAGGAAATTTAAAAAACATGTTCTCTGTCACTGGAATGGAGACATATATTGGACTGCAAAAGAGGAGTCCCAAATGGATTTTAAATTTTCTGGACTTTGGAAATCTCCCTATAGGCACAAGGCCAGAAGGAGGCAAAAGATATTTTCATATACCATCTTAACTAAAGACGGAAACAACATGTAGGCATCTGACGAACATCTCCAATTATTTTTCTTCTGTTTGGTTTGTAACATCTTGCCTGATGAAGAAGCCCATGGAGCTTCAAAAGCTTGCAACAAGTATATCATGCATTTTGGTTGGCCAATAAAGGTATCACTGATGGATTTGTGTTTGAATTTGCTAAATGGCCAACACAGCTATCCCTGAATGTTTAATATACAGTATATGCTCAGTATAACTGCATTTACATATACATAGTTCCATGTGTTTAAAATTGATAAGACGTGATGTCTTTAAAGAACATTTTAAAATAATTTTTAATTTTTAAAAAATCCACAAAGCCTCTCCTTTCTCCTCCTACTGAGTCTCACCCCACTCACAACATCTCTTCTGCTGAGCTCCAGCATTTTAAAGGGATGCAGGCAAGGGTGTCCCCCAGTGTGGTCCCCACCACCTAGTAATGTTCCTGGACACTTCATAGGACGTTATCACACGGGGTCTAAAGCAGACAGCACCCCATCCCATCCCCGTCCCATTGCGGTTCCTTTGCCCCTGTGTTAACATGATGTTGCACAGAACCCCGCCCATCCCCTCCCATCCCCGTCCCATTGCGGCATCATCCCTGTTCTTTTGCATGCCGGTTTCATTGGGAATTACATTTGTGCGACCAGAAGCATACCGGAATGATGCTGCTTTCATTCATTCCGGAATGATGCTAGTTGCTAGAGACCCGCATGTGAAAACGTCCTTAGCTTCCAAGGTAAGACAGGATCTGGGCCTCCAGAGGATACTGCTAATCAAAGCAAAATAGCAACTTTCTTTCAGAAATCCCCAGAACATTGAAAATACATACCAGATTTTTTGTGAGGCCTTATGAGCTACACTGAAAGCCTCTGTGGGCGTAACAGGACAATGTATTCCAACAAATCATTATATTTAAATGTTATTCTACCTTTCCTCCAAAAAAATTCAGGGAAATGTCCATTTTTCTCCCCTTTTATCCTTACAACCACTCAAGTGAGGATGATTAAACTGAGAGGTAACAGAGAAATAGTCAGTGTTCAAAGACTCGCTTAGTAGGCTTTATGGATGGAGTGGGTGAGTGTGAACCCATATTGACCACTCTGATTCTCTGCTTACTGGTTCCCATGGCTCAAAATATTATTTCAATGAGACAGATGCTTAATATTTTCTCAGTAAAGTACTGCAAAAGTGGAATAATAGTTTGGGTGCAAACCATGTGCCCCTGCACATCTTGTTGGATTGGAATTCCCATCATCCCCCATTCCTGCCTATGCTAATTAGGACATATTGCATATGCTGGCTAGGATGTGCTGTGCAGCATGTAGAGGGCTGCTTGATTCCTACTACCAGTGTAGATGAAGAATATCTAATTTGTTCATATTTCAGGGTTACATCCAATGTTATATAAGTGGATTTCCACTCATGCTATGGGATTTTCCCTTTTCCGTACCCTCTGGAGCCTTCTAAACACTCCCTGAATCTGCACCAGAGGTCTCCTGGATTGCACATAGGGGCTGCTAGTTTTGATTCAGAATGACTAAAGGTCTGTCTTCTCCTTTATGAGTAAGGCCATGCTCTGCTAGCTTCTGAAGTACAGGGGATTAAATATGGGGCCTTTGGGCCCATTGAACCCATTGGGATTTAATCACAAGGACCACCTATAAACTGGGCTGATGAATCTTTGTTGTAGAATTCTCTACTTGTTTTCATTTTATTTTGCGGTGGGGATTGCTTAAGTATTCCACCATCCATGCATTGACCAGACCCATCTGCTTATCTTCAACAAGAAGATTGCACCATGCAACTTCATGCCCTGTTTCCATTCACTCCCAGCCTTTATTTCACCTGTGTTTTCCTTCCTCTGGAATCTGACCCTTCTGCTTCATGCTGAGATAACTGGGCTGAGTGGGAGGTATTGATTTGTACATCATCACCTCATCACATATTTTAAAAAATATGTAGCATAAGCCAACTAGATCACCTATTTTTAATAGATGCAACATCCCTTCTGGGCATTCAGTCCATACTGTGCACAATAATAGATTAAATGAGAATGTAAAAGTCATAAGGACAGAACAATAATGCTCAGAACTGAGTCCTCCCACATATCATATCATATCACCATAAACATGCACACTCATTCAGTCCCTGCTTTGCTAAAAAAAAGAAATGCTATTTTCAGTCCCTCTTTTCCCCAAACCAATGATGGAGAGGTCTGTGACCTCTTCCCATCCCACTCCAATTTCCATCCTCATAAGCCATCCTGCCCTGTTTATGTTTATCTTCAGATTCCCACCATCACACACAGACACCCTGCAAAGCGTGGGGAAAATACAAAGCAAGCCAGACAACAGGCAACGAAAGAGTCTTGACCCACCTTTTCCTGAGTCCAGTCTGCTCTGCCTTCTCGGCCCTTCACTAGCCCAGGGAGAAAGGCCACGGCCAAAGAGAAGACCCAGGCCAGGCACAAGGAGGCTGCTGCTGCCTTGCTCCCTATAAAGGCTCCCTTAGCCATGCTTATCTTCTGCAGGAGAGGTTTCCCCTTTCAATGTGGCAAGTGGGGCTGCTAATTCTCTTGCTGAGGAAGATCTATGCGCACATGAGAGAGACAGCTTTGGAGGCAGCAATGAAGCAACTCAGCCTTCCTTCCCACAGAGAATGGGGCTGGTAAAGCTGTCAGGAGAGAGGACTAGAGGCAGCTCACTCAGAGCCACTCTGCCTTTGCATGAGGCTCATGCTTGCTTCTGAACCTGCTTCCTGCCAGCCTGCCTCTCTGGCCAGCTTCCCTCAAACAGAGAGATGCTGAATAGCACTGATTCCCACCATCCAATCAGTCCAGCCTTGCCTATCACCATTTCCTCAGGGATGGGATTTTTTTGTCCCTGGCACCACGTCAGCAGCATCGGCATCAGGAGGATAGCATATGACTAATCCCCGCCTCAGCCTTGGGCAGCTGCCACAGCAAGATGGGCTCTCTCCCCTCCCTGCTTCATTTCCTCTTCTCCTTCTTCCTCAGCCAGAGATGCAACTCAACAGTATCTCTGGGTACTGCATTGGCTGCTGGGTGTGTGTGAGTGTGCTTCGTATGTGCGTATGTTTCATTAGCAAATGGACAATCCATTTGAGATTCCTCCCCTAAAAAGTTCTAGGGATGTAAATCAGGCACGATGATTTCTCTTGATAAGGTGATTTCTTTTGATAAGCCCCATGAGCATCAATTTCTGATGTGGGGGTTGAAGGGTACATATTTCAGTTCCATGAAGAAGACAGGACAGCCTAACTTTTACCTCTCTTTTCAAATCTCAACATTGTTCTTAAGCTTCATTCAAGTGCTTGATAATACAATAAATTAAGGCTGCAGTCCTTTGGACTGCAGAATAGCCTTCAATTAATATGCTGGGATTTAACTGACATATAACATTGCACTTCACATCTCAGCATCAGCAACACCCCCTTCAAATCTCCCAATATGTTTTTGAATTATGTGAATCTATATAATAACTTAGATACGGATTGAATGTAAGTTGTATTTGATGATTTTAATTAATAAACTTTAAAAATTTTTTTAAAAAATCTCCCAATATGTTGTCAAAGTCAGAGTGCTGGGTTATCATAGTGGTTCCCAAATTTTGGTCCTCCGTATGTTTTGGACTCCAGTTCCCAGACGTCATGGCTGTTGGCCAAACTGGCTGGGGTTTCTGAAAGTTGAAGTCCAAAACACCGGGAGGACCAAAATTTGGAAACCATTGGGTTATCATTTGTTTTGGGGGTGATGCTCACCCTTTTCCTCAAAGGGTCATGATGAAGATTGTTATTAGCAGTGGGAAATGTCTGATTTGTCTGCAGGGATTTCCGGCTGGGGAGAGGCTTTAACCACATCACCACCTCCAGGCTCATAGTGAGGAATGGAATGGGTAGAATCTTGCCCTTCCCTGTAAACCCAGGTATAAGCAAACTGCTACAGCCTCTCTTAGGTTTTCTGTTTGTCCTTATTCACAACTGTTGACATCTTGATCACACGTTGATGTTTCTTGGCCACACATGTCCCAGTTTTTGTCTGTGAAATGTTGGAAGATGTGAAACGAAGTTTGTATCACACCATTGCTCTGGCACATTCAGTACATTTTATGAGAATATCAGATGGTCTTGTCTTCTACTTGTAATCCTCCAGAAAATTAATTAACAGGAAAAAGATAGATAAACTGGACAGCCCTTCTGACTGCTAGCATGAAATAATTTTGGAGATTGGAATCAAAGAGTTGATAGAGACCCCAAGAGCCATCCAGTTCCTGCCATGCGGAAACACACAATCAAAACACACCTGACAGATGGCTATCCAGTCTTTGTTTAAAAACCTCCAAAGGAGGAGACTCCATCACACTCCAAGGCAGTATATTCCATTGTCAAACATCTATTGCCATTATGAAGTTTATCACACAGGGACAATTGGAAGTATAAACCGTGATTAACCCATCAAAATTGTGCATTTGTGATTAAAATTTCCACATGATGTCATGTTCAAAGCACAATTATCCCAGGAATATCCCAGGATACTCGCAATTGCATGAACAGTTTTCACAATACATTGTGGTGAGAAGCGATTAAAGTGCCATTATCCCATGAATAACCAGGCAATAAACAGCAACAAATCATTCATGGAATTTTCCTGTTTTTTGCTGTTTATTGCCTGGTTACTCCCTGGTTATCCCTGGGATAATGGTTCTTGTGTGTGAAAATGTTAATTGTGTTTTAATCTCGATCACACAATTTTGATGGGTTAATTACCATTTTTAAACTACCCCCCATGTGATAAAGTCCTAGGAAATTCTTCCTAATGTTAAGGTGGAATCTCTTTTCCTGTAGTTTGAATCCATTGCTCCATTTTCTATCTCTGGAACACAGAAAACAAGCTTGCTCCATCATCAAATAATTAAGCATGCCTGTCATATCATCTCTTAACATTATCTTCCCCAGGCTAAATATACCCAGATCCATAAGCAACTTCTCATAGGACCTTTCATAATTTTGGTTGCCCTCTGGAAATGCTCGAGTTTGTCAATATCTCTCTTGAATTGTGGTGCCCAGAACTTGACACAGTGTTCCAGTTGAGGTCTGACACAAGCAGAACAGAATGGTACTATTACTTCCCTTGATCTAGACACTATACTTCTATTGATGCAGCCAGATTTCCACTTGCTTTTTTAGCTGTCACATCACACTACAGACTCATGTTCAGCTTGTGGTCTAGTGAGATGCTTAAATCCCTTTCACATGTATTGCAGTCAAACCAGGGATCACCCATCTTTTATCTGTGCATTTGATTTTTATGTCCTAAGTGTAGTACCTTACATTTCTCCCTGTTGAAATTAATTTTACTAGTTTTGGCTGAGCTTTCTAACCTATTAAGGTCATTTTGAATTTTGATCTTCTCCTCTAGAGTATATTTGGTGTCATCTGCAAATTTGATAAGCATGCTCACCTATTCTTCCATCCAAGTCATTGATAAAGATGTTGAATAGCACTGGG
>CM034701.1:336684538-336697737 GCA_020142125.1 Phrynosoma platyrhinos
TTCCACTTTATTATCGCTTTCTGGCCCACGTGTGATAACGTCCACAGACACATTTCTGTGGGGGAGGGAAATGGAGGAAAGAGGAGCTCCAGCACATTAGCATGCAATTAAGAGGAAAGAGGGACTCTGGACCTTAGGAAAGGGTACTCCCCTTTTCCAAACTCACACACAGACATTTCTATGGTGTGTGTGTGGGGGGGAGCTGGAGGGAAGGGCAGCTCTAGTCCCAAGCAAGCAAAAAGTTCCACCATGCCTGCAGCATCGCCACACACATACCAGGACACAGGAAAGCCTCCTTGCTGCTCCAAGCCTCTGCTTTCCTCTTTTTCCCCTCAGTGGCCCCTGGAGCTTTCCAATGCCACAAGGGGGGCGCTACCACCCACTTTGGGGACTGCTGGTACAGTGTATCACTACAGTTTTCTGGAAGTGGTGAAGGAAATTTGAGCTTTTCAACTTTTCTCGTCTTCTCCAAGAAGAAGCTGTAAAGCATAATAGAGGCACTTCCTGCTTCACATGGACATGGTCACAAACCCAAGTGACTCCTCTACTGTGGCTCCCTCAGTCACATTGGTTGTTGCGGGGGGGGGGGCAGTACTCTGTAGAAGTGAATTAACATTAAAAACTGACCAAAATACAGAGTATAAGTACAGAATGGTAGTCGGTGTCTGTTTAACATATAAAGCTGACTCTTCCTTTTTCCGCAGTCAGGCAGTGTTTCATATGAATTCCCTGTCTTTTTCATCCAGAAATGTTAATTCTCGCACAGAGCTGAGAACACTGTGCCATAGTCACAGCACATGCACAGTGCAGGAGAATGCATTTGTAGTGTTGACAGGCAAGGGAGATGGGTCAGTGATGTACTGGGGTCTTTTGCAGTGTTCTCTTTCTGTACTACTTTGTCACTGTGCTACACAGTGTGATTCAAGAGAGCAGTAATAATGTAAGAAACTACTGTGTGGGGGACTATGAGGGGTTGGTAGAGCTTAACTCTTCTTCTCTAAAACAATATTTTGTATAGATGTCTGTGTTTGTGTTAATTTACAGCCTGCCCTCCACATTTGTGGCTTTGGCTTTTGCAGATTTGATTATTCATGGATTTAATTAATATGTTCTCTCTAGGAATCTCCAGCATGACTCTGGTAGCATCCACTAGAAGTTGTTCCAGAGGACCTGGAAATTTCTAGAGACAACACTTCTCTAGGCATTTGTAGGTCCTCCAGTGCAGTTCTGTGACCAGCTTCCAGTAGATGTTGCAGCAACAGCAACTGTAGAATAAGCACAGATTTGTACTGAAGGATCTAAAGATTCCTAGAGAGGTGATCTCTCAGGTTTAAAAAAATGTTTTTTTTATTTGCAGTTTTTCCACCTTCATGGGCAGGGGGTTATGCCCCTAACCCCAGTGAATGTGAAAGGCCCAGTGTATTCTGATACTTTATCAGTTTATTTTCTTTCTGAATGCATATCTGTCACACTGTTTCTCTTGGACTGGCTTCTTTAGTTTGTGTCTTCCTGTCTGGTTGATAGCCGCTGCTTGAATTGGCACTCACTTTAAATTCAGAAGCACATAATATTCAGAGCAATTGCACTAAAATGGCTAGACCTTTAGAGTCTGGTCTTGTCCAGTTGGTGTTAGTGCAGCTGTATGTGCATGAGAGCTCTGATTATGCCAGCAGCAGCTGAAGTATAAGCACATGTCTTCTGCAGGCAAAAAACTTCTGATCAGGAAATAGGAAGGAGGTGTTCTTATTTGTGGTGGATTTCTTTTCATAAGTACTCTACCAGCTGGTGCACAGGTGGCAGTACAACTCCAAGATCATAGACAGATCTCATAAGTGGATCTGATCTTTGGCCAGGAGACATCGATATGTCTGAGAACAAAGACCTAAAATCAGATTGCATATATTTTATCTCAGTATGGTCTGACATGAAAGCATTCATCTGCCAAGCAGGAGCTGGTAGCAATCCTGTTAGAATTCTGCAATGTTAAAGGCCTGCCTATCTGGCATTCCTTGGGTGGCAGATGTTTTCTCATTGGAATTGATTTCTCCATCAACAGTATGGCCATTTTGGGTCACAATTGGTGATAATCTCTCTGTATTTATGTTTTGAAAATCTGTCTCTAAATATAGAGAGCCACCATGGTATAGTGCAGGGGTAGGCAACCTTTCCCCTTTAAGGGCTGAGGGACTTCAGCTCCCAGAAGCCTCAGCCATGTTGGCCAATAGTCCCATGTTGGCCAATAGCTCCTGGGATTCTGGGAGCTGAAGTCCCTCGGCCCTTAAAGGGGAAAGATTGCCTACCCCTGGTATAGTGGCTTGTGGGTTGGACTATGACTCTATAAGTCAGGGTTTGATTCTCTGCTTGGCTATGGAACCCTGTTGGGAGGCCTTGGGCAAGTTACACACACTCAGTCCTAGAAAAAAAAACACAACATTAAAAGTTCACCTTAGGGTCATCATAAGTCAGAAACTACTTGAAGGCACAAAACGACAAATATGTGGCTGCATCTCACACTGTTATTGCACTCATGGAAGCAGCTTCTGTGAGTACCAGCAGAAAGGGACAGTCCCCTCTTTCTCCTGTGCCTCCCAAGCCCTAAAAACCTCCATGAGATTGACAAACAATCTGGTATATGTTTTTGGCACTAGAAAGAGCTACAGTGACGAGGAAAAAGGGGATAAAAATCCTAGTGTTAACACAGCTGTAATGTTGGATTTAGGATTGTGCATTTGTCTTTTTTTATATCCTAAAGGAGGTCAGTATGACATTTGAAATTTCACTTGTTTTATCCTAACAGCCCTGTGAATTAGATAGACAAAGTGTGACCTCTGAGTTACTGAGTGAGTTTTGTAACTAAAGGCCTAAGAAGACTGCCAGAAATAGTGCACATTAAATTGAGGCACTGCCCCGGCTCAGTGCTAGGGAATCATGGGAACGGTATTTTTTTCTGGGACATTGAGCCTTCTCTGTGAGAGAGCTCTGGTGCCACAATAAATTACAGTTCCCATGATTCCCTAGCACTGAGCCAGGGCAGTGCCTCAATTTAATGTGCACTATTTCTGGCAGTCTGCTTAGGCCCTAAGGGGGGAAGCAGACTGGCGGCTCTGCGCCGCCCCGGGAAGGTGCACCATAGGACCGAGGCAGCCCCATGCCTCGTTCTTGAGGCGCTCCCTCGCCGCCCCTGAAAGGAGCGCAAAAATAGCGCTCCTTTCACAAGTCAGTGAAAGTGCGCCTCAAAAGCATGAGGCGCACTTTCGCTGACTTATCCGCTGCAGCGTGTGCAGACGCTGCGGCGGGAGGTTGCCCTCGGAGCAACATGCGGAGGGCCGGCAGCTCCGAGGGCAACCTTGGGAGGAGGAAGGGGCACTGAGCGTGCGGCTGCCCCTCCTCTTCCCTGCCTCGAGGACGGCTCTATTAGCCGTCTGCCGAGGCCCTAAGGCGCTGAGCAGACAGGCCCGTCACGGGCTAGGTCCTAACCTGAATCAGTACATGGTCTGGTGCAAGGGTGGGTGGGTGTTTACAGGCCTGTCCATCCCTGCATCATGGACCTGCTACTAGTGCATGCCCCTGCTGCTACTGAGAAGACCCTTGTGGTCACATCTGGTAGAAATGGAGCACCTGGCTGCACCCACATGGCCAGGCGTCCCCTTTCCACATCAGACATGATCATGGGGGTCGTCTTAGTAGTGGTAACAGCAGAAGAATGTATGGGGCATGCATAGTCGTCCAATGTGCTGAGGGTTGCTGTAGAATTTCTGAGAAACTCCACAGGAACTGGTGGGGCATTTTGACCTGCTCTGAGGCCCCTTTGTGCTGGGATTGGACTGGGACTGTGAATCTGCATCTGGTCTACTTAGTCCCAGCCTGGGGGTATTGGCTTGTATTGTTTGAACAGGACAACACAAGGTTGGAATGAATACAGCTATTTTTCTCCCCCCTGATCCCGCCACTGTTTTGAACTAAAGGGAATCCTGCTGTTGTGATTGTTGTAATATGTTGTTTGTTGATTTTAACTATTGTATGTTTTAATTTTTTTCTGGTTTAATTCTATTTTAAAGGGTGGGTGGGTTAGGATATTGATGGATATATGTATTGTGGAATTTTTTAACTGTAAGCCGCCCCGATTGCATTGTAGAGGGGCGGGATAGAAATAAATTATTATTATTATTATGGGCCTTTTGGCCCGGGTGGACAGGCCCTAACTAGAAATTGGGCCTAGCTCTATCTGATCCAAGTTGAATCTACCAGGCTATACTACTACCCCTCTTTGTGTGTTACTTGCCTTAAGGACACTTATGCAGAGAGGTGCCACCGGCTCTTACCATCCAGGTTCATGTGGTTGAGTTAGACATTTGAAAAAAATAAATCTAGGCAGCTTGTTCATACATGGGTGATTTCTATTCAGATATCACAGGAAAGAGAAACCCTGCTCTTCCTTTTATCCATGGTCTTCAGATGGATAATGTGTGAGGAGCACCATTGGTTTTTCTCTCTAATCAGTTTTGGTATCATTTGTGCTTTTGGTTCAGCTTTGTAAATTCATGCTCAAAAAGATTTCTGGGTATCTTGTGATAAATGTTCTTGAAAGTTAATAATGTCAAACTGTTAATCCTGGGAAACACCAGTTCCTGAGTGAATGTTAATTTTTATTTTCTTAGTTCATTACCTGTGTTAACTGTTTAATTATGTAGTAGCATTGGTACTGGAATGGTTAGTGTTCCAAAAGAAATTATGGGGATGAATTCTAATGTAATGTTTAGCTTCACTGACATAAGTTCTTGTTGGTTTTTTAAAAACACATTATAGAGAAATGCATGTGGAAAAGATCAGGTTTTGAGAGAAGATGCAGTTGAACACTTTAAAAATGGTAATTACATAGGAATTTGCACACTTTAATGAAGATTCTTCTTAGGCAAGGGTGGGCAGTTGTGGAGGAAACATTGGCTAGTTTTAAAGTCAGTGCCCCATGACATGTCGCAGTCTAAAGAAAATTGGGTCAAAATAGCTGGAAGTGGGACTTGTAAGTTGCTTTCAATTTTGGTTCTAGCTGATTTCCTGGCATTTTTTCTATTTTGGGATGGGATTAGGAGGGTGATTTATGTGTTTTTTATATTGGCCACTCCTGGAGACTTCCAAGAATGACATCTTATGATTTTGGGAAAACTTTGTTCTCCAATTTTTTTTGACAAGGATTTTAGGATTCTGTTGCAGGATAAAGATTGCAAGAAAGGTTCTTGGGCCTGTGAAAAAGTCCTTTTGAGTCACAGTTTCCTCTCCTCTGCTCTTAAGCATCACTTCTTACTCTTATTATGAGGAAGCCTGAAAGAAAAAAGGCATACAACTTCCCAGGATAGAGACTTTTCCATTCCAACTGCATTTTCCTATAAAGCAATCATTCCAAAAAGTACTATGGTAGTTGAGAGAAGTGGTTTGAGAACTGGACTGTGGACCTTATCCCACGGGGCCAAAAGCAGCAAGAATCCACTAAGAATCAGGCGCTATAGCGCTATACATTCCTGGGCGATCACACGACGTCGCTCAGAATGCACTAAGAATCAGGCGCTATAGCGCTATAGTTTTCCGGGTGATCACACGACGTCGCTCAGAATCCGCTAAGAATCAGGCGCTATAGCGCTATAGTTTTCCGGGTGATTACACGACGTCGCTCAGAATCAAACAAGAAACCGCTCGGAATGCAGCATCATTCGGGTTCTTTTGTATGTCGGTTTCAGCGGGCATTGCAATAGCGCTAGCTTATCCATAGCGCTATTATAGCGCTAGCGCCATATTTATACTAGTGCTATAGTACTGCAATGATGCTCATATCGCTTTCTTGCCACTTTTGAGAGCAGCGTGGGATAAGGTCCTATGACTCTGGAGAGGGTTTGAATCCCCCCTCAGCCATGAAACCCACTCAGTGACCCTGGGCAAGTCACACACACACTCAGCCTCAGAGGATGGCAAACCGCCTCTGAAGAAACTTTCCAAGAAAACCCTGTGATAGGGTTGGTGTAAGTTGAAAATGACTTGAAAGCACACAACAACAACAACAACAATTAAGGTAACAAATGTTGCATTAATGCAAACGTTCTCAAGAGAGACTGGCCTTTTTAATTAAACAAGCTTTAAAATATTTTGATCACCTACATGTTTCTTTATCACAAGGTAATAGGGCCCTATGATTCCACTTTAACTGGCATGGGAACTTCCTGTGAAATCCTAGAATTTACAGGTTAGGGAGGGGTATTTCAAATTCTCAGCCACAAAGCTTTGGTGCTTCACCACAATTCCATAAGATGTTGTCACTGCAGCTTAAGCGAATATAATATTATTATATGGTGTGAAAGATCTCTTATGCTTATCCCTTAGGAAGAAATAGTATGCCTTGCAGAAGTGAACATATTTTGTAAAATGTGACATTGAATGGGTCAAACCCTTATGATCAGGAATCTCTTTGTCCCATGTTTGTTTTCTTGAACTACATAGGCTACTTTATGTTGACCCTGTGCGGCTATTATTTTATCAAGCACTAAATTACAGAGCTGGAGATAAATCGAAGTGTTTTAATGCTAACCTGGTTCTTCTTTTGTAATCTTGGATCAATATTAGCAATGATTTTAATTCTTGCATGACCTTCACTTCCCCATTCCCATCTGAGAATAATTAAGCTATTTGTTCGTTTCCCACTATTTTTGCTTGCTTTAGTCTTCTGCTTCCTTCATGCCCTCCAAGGTGGTAGAATTCAAAGATATAGCTGTATTAGGGCCTTTACAGACTGCCAGAAATAATGCAGCTTGAGGCCACTTTAACTGTCCTGGCTCAGTGCTATGGAATCATGGGAATTGTATTTTTTCTGGGACATTGAGCCTTCTCTGTTAGAGAGATCTGGTGCCACAATAAACTACAATTCCCATGGTTCCTTAGTACTGAGCCAAGACAGTTAAAGTGGCCTCAAGCTGCATTATGTCTGGCAGTCTGTAAAGGCCCTTAGTCTGAAAAATCAGTATGCAAAAGGATCTTGTAGCCTTTTGCATCATGCCCTCCAAATTCTATCTGTTTCCTGAAACATTCTCTTCCGTTTTACAGGTGACAGTCAAAAGGGAATATTAACATAGAACAAGAAAATAAAGGTAATATTGTACTTTTAATATGGAGTGAATAACTTTTTCTAGCATATGGAGATTACCTCATAAAAACTTGGACTCCTATGATCTACATCTCTCCAGGGTTTCAGATAGAAATCAACTTATCTGGAGATGTCAGGGATTGAACCTGGATCATTCTTCACATATAAAGCATATCCTTTTCCAACTGAAATGTGGCCCTCCCCACATTGTGTCCTTGCCAGTGTTAAAAACTGTAGGTATAAGCTAGGTTGTCCCAAGGCCTTTGCAGACTGCCAGAAATAGTGCAAATTGAGTCCACTTTAAGGGTTAGGGTTAGTGCTAGGGAATCATGGGAATTGTTTTATTTTCTGAGACATTGAGCCTTCTGTGTCAGAAGTTCCCATGATTCCCTAACCCTAACCCTAACCCTAAAAGTGGACTCAATTTGCACTATTTCTGGCAGTCTGCAAAGGCCCCCAGTTTCTGCTAGCTTTAATTTGAGCCTTATCATTCATGGTGATAGATTATCTTATATCTTATGTAGTATAGCGGAGAGTTCTGCTTTCTTTTATAGCAATCCTTAATAACATTTCAAGAAGAGAGACTTTTTTTTAAAATAAAAAGTTACATGTGAACATTTTATATTCTAGCTGGTCATTTTCCACTCCACTGTCCCAGTCCTGAATTAGTGATTACAGCTAAGTTAGATCAAAAGTATTCTTTGTTTTCTTAAAATTTACTGTTGCTCTTTGCATTATTCATCTCTCCAGATTTCCCTTCCATTTTTCATTGCTGTTCCAATTTTGTGTTATCTGTACTGATCTCTCCCACAGCGTTTCCTGTAATGGCTCATCTTCCCTTTTCTGGCATCCTTTAAAGTGTTGTTCTCCATTATCTCCTCTTTTGCCCAATCTTATGTGCTCTAATTTCTTTGAACTGCCAGCACACCTCTGATTCTGCATTCTTCTGGTTTGAAGCCAGCCTCTCCCTCATGATTCAGCTTCATCCCTTGCACTGTTATAGCAGCAGTTCTGGCCTTTTCCTGTTATCCTTAATTCACTTCCTTAAAAAGTTAACTTGCTTCTTATACAACTATTCATATTTCCATTATTGATACCTTATTGTATTACCTTTGAGCCAAGTACAGTTCTTTTCCTGAAAGTATGCTACAATGCTGTATGACTTCTTCTGTTTCTTTTTTCTTTTATGTTAATGTCAAACTAATTTCATGTATAGCAAGCACAGGAGGAAAAATCAGCACTTTAAACAAATGGGGAGAGAAAGAACAAGGGGTCTGATAGTGTGAGAAAATATGTTTTGATTGATAAAGTAAATGGATCAATGTGTTTTGGAGATGCTATAAAAATGCAGTAATAAACAATGGAAAGCCACATATAAAGCTGTGAAAGACACTCTAAAATAACAACGCTGTATTATATAAATGTAGTGACAAATTAATGGAAGGATTTAAATATATATATAAATATTAAGAGAACTTTGCAAACCTCAATAAAGCAAAAAAAAAAAAGACTTTAAAACTATTACAAATTCACAGACACATCTATGACTTAAAAGACCTCTTCTGCTTTCAGTTTGTATATATATATATGAAACTTAGGAATGAAAATTGAAATGCACTTATCAGGTTCATAAATTGATAGCCATGGAGGATAGTATGAACAAATGATTCTATGTGAAAGCTTGAGAAATGATATGCTACCTATTTTTAAATATGTGAAAGGCTGATGTGTAGAAGGTAGGGTGAGTATGTTTTCTGATGCTCTGGAACCACTGGAACTAGAGAGGCATTGGACTTTAAGCATAAGAATAATCAAACATTGGCAGTTACGATTGTTATACTGACACTGGAAAACAAGGTGGCTATGTAGGTTTTCAATATTCAAAGAGCAAACTATGTATTATGTCAGTTGAGGCTTACCTGCTCCTGCCTAAACCAACAGAAGTCAGGTCAGTAGAACTGTCTTTTCCTTATCTTTTATTCTCTGAGAGCAACATGGCAGCAGTTTAGAATTGCCTCATGTTCTCAGGCTTCCATTAAAAGCCATGTTTTTCAGTTATGTTATGTTTCTCTCCGCCTACAGAGATGTGGTTCTTTTTGATCTATCTCACAGCATCAGTGTTCTTTCTGTGTGAGCTGTTTCTACTTATGTTTGAGTACTGCTTCCCCATCCTTTTAGTTGTGTCTTTGAAGCTCCCTTCTATTGTTGTCTTTCTTTTGATCCTAATGTCTTATATGCCATCTTCAAAGAATACATTTCAGACCTGACCTATCTCTTCTTCATCTTTTATCATGAATGTTAATTCCATTTTCCCCCTTGAACAATCATCCAACATTTGTGGCTTCCTTTATTTATAGCATATTAAGTACCCTACCCCTCATCTTACAATAAACCCAGGGTTGTCACAGTACAGTTGGCCCTCCATATCCACAGATTTTTTAAATCCACAAATTCAAGCATCTATGGCTTGAAAATATTTCCAAAAAATATAAATTTCAAAAAGCAAACCTTGATTTTGCCATTTTATATAAGGGACACCATTTTACTATGCCATTGTATTTAATGAGATGAGCATCCACAGATTTTGTTATCCACAGGGGATCCTGGAACCAAATCCCAGCAGACACCAAGGGACCACTGTATTTAATAAAGAAAAGTCAGGAGAGTCTCTTGACTGTGGAAAATCTTGGGGAAGTCCCTTCCATTCCTAAGTTCCCACTCCCTAGTATGTAGAGATTCCTCTCTGTACCATTGGCCTTCCTACTGGCAAAATAAGAGACACTCAGGAATCCCACTGTCATCTCCAATCATGGATTGGAGGCAGGAGCATGGATTTTCCCTAATGACAGTATTGCCTGACCTGCATCCTCACCAGAGTGGGAGGATGTGGGGCACACGAATGTACCCTGACTAAGGCATTAGTTGCATTGGCAATCCTGCAACCAGTACCTTGGCTGGGGAGAGTTTTCTCAGCCAGGGAAAGTCCTGGCACAGCAAGTGGGAGTATCTTTGGCATCTTTCCCCTACCTTGCTATAATAAAGGGCCAACTCTTGGTCAGATCCTCCCAAGCACATCTGGAGCTGACCTACCACCTGCCTCTGATGTACTTTGTCCAGAAGACATATTCAGGGCTAGCTGTCTTGGCTGGGCAGCAAAATACAGCAAAATACAAAATCCACAAAACAGTGGTACCTTTATTGAGTTAACTAAAAAGTACAAAATACATGATGCATGGCTTCTTCATCAGGTAAAGATATTGAAAACTACACAGGAGAAAACAAGTGACAATTTTACAGTCACAAGCCTACATTTTGTCTCAAATTTTATTTCTTTTTCTATTGCATTTTTGAATTTTTCCAAAAATTATATCTTTTCCTGAAAAAAATAAAATTGAATAAAGTTGTTCCCCTTCTTACTTCAAATTTCTGGACATTTTACATCTTAATTGGTGGTAATTATTCAGTTTTGGGTACAGGAAGTTTGATTAGATGAGTGAATTTAAAATAAAATTTTGATAAAACCAAATAATAGTATTTCTTTAAAAGACTAACAATACGGTGTAAAATAATTTTATAGTATAGCACAGCTTAATGAAAGTGTTATAATTATTTTGAGCTATGCATTTTAAGCAAGAACATTAGTCTTTTGAAAGATGAACCAGGTATTTAACATCCATGATTTATGTGTAGGCATGCTCTCTTTTTAATATAACTGCTGACTTCTACAATAATTATTTTTTATAGAGAAAAAAGCACATTTTCATTCTAGTTTCAGCTGCTGTGATCATTTTAATATGCAGAATCATATTCCCCTGAGAAAATTGTTCATCAACAAATTGTGATGACTATAATAAGTATCCGTCCTTAAATGGTATTTGTGTACACCATAAAGAACCAAATGGAAACTGTAAAGAGGTTGAATATCAAAGAAACTACGATGGTTGCAATTTATAAGTTATTTATAGTTGATAATTTTATGGCCATTCCAATTCAAGATATTACATTTTGGGATGCAATAATATCCTACAGAGCTGGGAGTTCCCCCCCCCCCCCGGTATGTTGTATTTGTTAACTGTTGTGAGTGGACAAAATAATAGAATCAGTACAATGTACAGGTTGAGATTGCCTTAACTGAAATGCTTGGGACCAGAAGTATTTTGGATTTTGGATTTTTTTTTTTGATTTTGCATAACTGTATTTGCAAGATATCTTGCAGATGGGATCCAAATCTAAACACAAAATTCATTATGTTTCATATATACCTTAGACATATAAATTGAATCATGGGAACTGTAGTTTATTGTGGCACCAGAGCTCTCTGACAGAGAAGGCTCAATGTCTCAGAAAAAAAATATAATTCCCATGGTTCCCTAGCACTGAGCCAGGACTGTTAAAGTGTCCTCAAGCTGAATTATTTCTGGCAGTCTGTTCAGGCCCTAAGCCATCTTGCTCTCCATTAAATATTGCAGCGTTGTTCTAATATAAAAAGCATCAATAATACTAATGTCAGTTGTAACATGACTCTTATTAATGCTTTACCCATTAAAATTTTGGCATAGCTTAACGCATAAAAAGGACATTCAAAGTTGATTTCCTGTATTTAGAAAGAACTGCTCTATTTAGGAGGAAGATGCTTCTAAAAATGCAAAGCTGGAGTACATGTTTTTGAGATTAAGAGAATGTCATAGATAAAGGTGAGGTTTTTCTAAGCAACTAGAATAGTTATTGGTTGCTTTGTCTTCAAAACTAAAGTCTAAATCCACTTGCTGGACAGTCTGGAGTAAACTCATTGAATCAGTTGCTTAGGTAAACTCCATTGATTTAATAGGTTGATTTTGAGTTGAGACTAGCATTTTGGATTTCAGCTCAACTTCAGTTCTGTATCCACCTGCTTGGAATAAGTCCCATTGCTGTTTTTTTTTTTTCCCACCTCAGGAACATGTACCTCTAATTCAGTGATGTAAAAGGCTTCCACAGATTTTCCTCTCTGGTTCTTAAGCTTCTTTAAACTGAAGTCTCCCCATCTGAGTTGCTGTGGATGACTAGATGGGAATGACGATGACATCACTTAGGACTATTGCCTCCAAAATCTTGCCGGTATGACTTCCCAGGATGATGGTGTTGGTACCTGTCAAACAATGGCAAGTTTGCTATGTTTAGTATGCTGAAATCAGTTTGGAGTTCCTTATCAGCATGAATGACTAAATGTTGTAAGAGATTGCTGTATTGTTGAAAACATCCCACAATGTCTGTTACATACATAAGATTACTCTCTAATGATTGGAAGTGTGAAACAATCTTGAACACTGATTTTTAGGAGCAGTCAACTAACCAACATATGTCAACAGATATGGAAAACAAAATGATGGCCAACAGATTGGAAGTGATCAATATACATCCCCATCCACAAAAAGGGAGACACAAGGGAGACGCAATTATAGGATCATCACACTGATCTCCCACGCAAACAAAATCATGCTTACAGTTCTGCAACATAGAGTCCACTCATAAACGGAGAGAGAAATCCCAGAGGTTCAAATGGCGTTCAGGAAAGCAAGAGGCACTAGAGATCACATTGCAAACCTATGATGGCTAACTTGTATGCAGAACATATTATAAGAAAAGCAGGCTTGGACACAGAAGAAAGAGAAGTGAAAATAAGAGGAAGGAATATCAACAATCTAAGATAAGCAGATGACACCTACTAAGGAAAACCAAAGAAGAAAGTGCAAAGGCAGGCTTAATCTTGAAAATAAAGAAAGCAAAAATAATGACCACCAAGGACCTTCAACCTAAGTTCAACCTAGACAATGAAGAAATAGAAATAATAAAAGAATTCCCATTCCTGGGATCAAACACTAATAGAAATGGGGACTGCAGTCAGGAAATCAGAAAAAGACTAAGAATGGGGAGGGTGGCTATGAAAGAACTAGAAAAGATTCTAAAATGCAAAGATATACAACTCAGAACAAGTTAGAATCATATACACCATTGTATTCCTTATTACAATATGGATGTGAGCTGAACATCTGAGGGAGAGACACTAGGCCCAGCACCTTCGGGCCTAGTGTAA
>CM034701.1:336703678-336735327 GCA_020142125.1 Phrynosoma platyrhinos
AGACCACTCGAAGAAATACTGTTACAGGTAAGCAACCTGTTCTTCCTGGTACACTACATATATTAAAACAGTAATTAGCATCCTAGCCTCATGAGGACTGTCTTGGCCAGCTTATTGCTGTATGTCTTTAAGTTGTTTCTGACTTAAGGCAACCCTATCATGGGGTTTTCTTGGCAAGGTTTGTTCAGAGGGAGTTTGTCATTGCCTTCCTCTGATGCCGAGAGAGTGTGACTTGCCCAAGCTTACTCAGAGGGTTTCTGTGACAGAGTGGGGATTCTAACCCTGGTCTCCAGAGTCATAGTCCAGTGTTCAAATCACTACACCACACTGGCTCCCCTTGGCTAGTTTATTGAAACTTTTTTCTGGTTACCAGCCAGCATCAAACTAAAATAATTCCCTCCACCATTCATATGGCTATCTGCTTACTTTGGCTATAGGTGTCATCTTTCTTCCCATCTTTGTCCCCCAGCTACCATAGTGAAAACTGAACTTATAACCTCATCACCATACCCACAAGTTTTGCATTTCTGTTGTGACTAGCACATACATTCAGCTGTTTCCTAGCTATAAAGGTCTGTTTCTAAGCACTTCTCTCCATGCATCTGATGAAGCATACTTAAGTCTAAGAAAGTTTATACTACCAACTTCTTTCAATTAGTTTCAAAGGTGCTATAAGAGCCCTGGTGGCGCAGTGGTTAAATGCCTGTACTGCAGCCACTCATTCATAGGCTACAAGGTTGCGGGTTCAGTACTAGCCAGGGCTCAGACTAGACTCAGGCCTGCATCCTTTGGAGGTCATTAAAATGAGTACCCAGCTGTTGGAGGGCAATGAGCTTACAGTTGTAAACCGCTTAGGCATCCCATAGCATGATATGAAGCGGTATATAAATGAAGCTGCTTTGCATCCCTTTGTAATACATGTAGTTTCAGTTGTAAATCCAGCCTCTTAGAATGTGCTTTGTATGATCTTTGAACTGACATTTAGTGGCAAAGAGTTTCTGATACTGTGTGAATATTGATTTTCTCTATTTCATTATTCCTGATTGAAGCAAACATACTTTGATATATAAGAAATAGTTTACTTTTGGTTCAACAAAAAGCATTCCATTAATTGTCCCTGCTTTCATTTTCCATTCTAGTTGCTCTATAATTAATCAAAGAAGAGTATATATGTTTAATGATGTAAGTATGTGCCTAAAACAGTGAGATTCCAGTTTATCAGACTTATTTTAGCATTAATGGTTTGGTTTTCTGAACTTTTGACACATCACCAATTTTGAATATGTTGCACAACCCCATCTGTGTTTGGTTCACTTTTGAACAAAAGCTTCACTTTAAAAAGATACTAAATCCCATATTCTTATGACTTTTTAATGTGGTCTTTTTTGTTGGTGGTGGTTTGGAAGAATGGGTTAGTTAGACTGAGCATATGAAAATTACATGAGTCATCTACTGGAAACAGAACATAGATCATGACTTTGCGAAAGGATAGAAAGATCTGTGGAATGTAGGCCAGGACTTGAAACCCAGCTCAGCCATGGAAACCCACTGGATGCCCTTGGGTAAGTCACACTCTCTTAGCCTCCAAGGAGGGCAATGGCAACCCCCCTCTGATGAAACATGCCAATAAAACCCCATGATAGGGTCGTCTAGAGTCGCCATAAGTTAGAGACAGCTTGAAGGCACAACAACAACAACAACAGGAATTTATCTCAGACATCTTTATAGCCATTAATTGGGGTGATGGTAGCAGGGAGATAATGGAACAAATGTAAGGGACTACAAATGTTTTAGCAGGAGCAATATCCCTTCTCTATGCCTTCTTCGCTCACCTGATTTTTCTATCCTTTTCTTTCAGTCATTTTTGTTTCCTCCCTACAGTTGTGGATAAGAATATCCTATCTTCTTTAGAACACCTCACTCATTTTTCTCTTCTCCCCCAATTGCAACAGTTAATGCACTGTGATCATAAGTCTTCTCCCACAGTGGGTGTTGGTTTGCAAGTGGCCATGTCTGATCAGGGCAATGAGGTCTTTTGAAGTCATGACCAGAATTGTACAGAAGATAAAATAACTGATATAGAACTGTAGGGTCTGCTAAGTGTCACTAGGGCTTGAAAAAAGGCAAGTGTTTTGAAAAAGCATTCCAAGAGTGAACACAAGAAGAAATAGATTTTATAAAAATCCAAATTTTGTGTGATGATTTATATGTAAATCATATCCAGACACTAAAATTGTTTCAGTTCAACATAGATTTAGCAGCTGTGAGAATATGAGTGGGATGTTTAGCATATTTCTTATAGTTGGTCATTTTGAAAACAAGAACTAGAGTGTCAAGGCAGTAAGAGGAAAAATGCAAAGGAAATTGGATGAAGATGTTGTCTTGTTGTATGAAGCCAACCAGGCAACTAAAGTTTTTGTTTATCAGTCTATTTGATGAGAATGTGATTGCATCTTTGGCAGCCATTATTCTTCGGCATTATCTTGACACCAACTCTGACACAAATGTTCCCATGAGAAGTACCTCTTAGTGACATCAGTGTGTTTCTTCCTCTTTAATAATAATGATCATTAAAACTTATTTTGTCATCTGCTGTTTGGCTTTGATAATATTTTGCTAAAATTGATGAGACAGTAGATGGGGGGGTTGAGTTCTATCTCATTGCTTGTCCAGTGGAAACTGTTCCATCATACATACTGAGGAAAAGAATAATAATTGAAAAATGTTAGCAAGGGGATGGAGAATCAATTTTAACATCTTTGATATATCTTATATTGGTAGTGAAGAATAATTTATAAATTTGCTGTTGCTTTTGTTGTCCATTCTCTCAGATGCATGCGCACGTGTGCAGGTACACATCCCCGCACACCTGCGCACTTGTGCAGGACCTGTCATTCTGTCACTCTCTGTGTGCAAAGATGACTGAACTTTGGCATCCCTGCGAAGCTGTGCAGGACCTGTTTTAGGGTGGCATACAGTCTGTCATTTTGTCTGTACAAAGGTGACTGAAGTTCAGCATGCCTGCGCACATGTGCAGGACCTGTCATACACCCACATATCATACAAGGATGCACTGACCTCAGCTTCCCCCAAGTAGTGGGTGCCATAGACAGGTGCCACTGTCTGATTGTGCCATCCTTGGGGTGAAGGAATGAGTTTGTCAACTGAAAAGACATCTACTCCATCGTCCTCCATAAAACATGTCCCACACAAATCAGGGAGGGGAGAGGTACCTGCAAGGGAGGTTTGTGAGGACAAACTGGATACATGTAGCTGGTGGCCATGCAAGGAACATGGTCAACAGGACACATGGACAAACGTTACTCCAGGAGCCCCCCCCCATCATGCCAGGAAGTGGTGTGCAGGTCTTATGCGCACCTGCACAGAAGAGGTAATGAAAGCCTCTTTCATGCAAACTACTGTGCATACTGACAGCAAGCGTACATGCAACAGAATGCATTTATTGTCATAACAGAGGACAGTTGCTATGGTTCATGCGTAGGGTTACAATTAGGGTTAGGGTTAGGGTTCTAACATTCAAGCGCACCTGCACTAGTACATCCACACCTGGAATCATAGGGTGCTTTAAATTAAAGCCTGCATCGTAGGGCGTATGCTCTGGACCGCTGACTCAATTTCCTCCACACATGTGATGGTGCATTTATATGGCTGTTTTCTGGTGCACTGGTGTCACTGCATACATACGCACATGCGAAGGTGCGCATCTTCACTGAAGGAGCGGAAAAAAGCTGCTCCTTTTTGGAGTGGCTTTTCTCGGCATACGATGGCTAGAGGGCGCTTTCCTGGTGACTTTTAGGCGTGTGTCATCTAAATGCCTCAAAGCACCTCTTTTTGCCCGTCTGCATAGCCCCTAAATCTGTTTGTCAGTAAGCAGACTATAATGTCCAATATCCTATTGGATTAGAAGACTATTTAGACTCATAGGCTACCAAGTTTGAATGCAAAAATTATGCAGCTTTCTATTTGGACTCCAAAGAACCAAATGTTTGTATTGTTGTGGTTCATTCATGTATTTAGCTGTATAAGGGCAGTTGATTAGTGTTTGTATAATTGTGGTTCCAATTAAATTAACTTTGTTCACTTCAGAAATAAAAAAAAGGGAAACATAACTTTTACTTTTCAGATCCACTTGAAAATTGGAGCAAATGATGCACAGATGTCTTACTAATAGCTTTCTTTGCCAAAACTCATTTACAGAAGTAGCCAGAAATGTGTGTGTGTGCATTTTGTAATGCAGAAAGGTCATGGGTTATTCAGGAGTTTATGCATTTTCTCTTTCACATTTGAAATTTTCAACATACAATCATATATCTAATTTCTGGCTGTTTGTTTATACAAATATAAAAGTTCAATGTGATGATTGGTTCCAGTTTATGCATCAATTTTAGGACTCTATATCATTTTGTTGTGGATCATAGCTCATTCACATTAAGAGGTAGTATATTCAGACTCTCTAAATCAGCCATCAGCAGTATGGAATGAGATACTAAAAATGCATTATCAGTGTGTGTAATAGGATAGAATAGCAAATAATGAAACATGGAGACTGCATTGTGATAATCATTTCCTGCCCATCTCGGCCCCACACCCAAGCATTATCAATTCCTTTCCTATCCCTAACTGTCTTCCCCACCCAACATTGGGCATGGCATATATTATACCAGCATAAACTAAATATGACAACATAATTTTTTGCTATATTGAGTGTTTTTGCTGTTTAACAATATACTATGTGAAGTTTGTATATGAACAGTGTCATGTACTAAGGTCCAGTTGCTACATCTTTCATCTGCAAAGATGTGATTATGTGTATTCATTGGTTTATTAAATTATTAATTGGTGTGGTTTGGTAGTGTTACCTTTAAGTAAGTATGAGATAGAGAAAACAAATAACTGGAAACAGAACTTGTTTAAACTGCATAGTTTTAAAACCACTCCTTGTATAAATTGATTGCAAATGTGTGTATGAACAAAATATATGAAATTCTGTTATTTATCAATGCTACGGTCCATTAGGGCAATTGGGAAAAACAGCACAGAATTATTTAAACACTGTAGATTTAAGTAAATTTTATTCTAGGCATTTAAATTTGCGTTTATCAATGCTAACTTACTCAGAAAATGTTTTGTACTGTATTGTATTCTAAGCATTGCTGTACTGTATTCTAAGAAATTATTATGCTTTAATGCTGACAGTACTTGTAGATATTAACAGATGATAGCATTTTCTAATGTAGATTTTGCTTTTTAATATTATTTTTGGTTGCAGTTTCCAGAGTGTGGTTTTTTTGGCATGTATGACAAGATTCTCCTATTCCGCCATGATCTGAACTCAGAAAATATTTTACAGCGGATTACATCAGCTGAAGAGATACATGAAGGTGATCTCATTGAGGTTGTCCTCTCTGGTAAGGATATTTGATTTTTCTAGTGGGACACTTACTGACCAAACAGTAAGGAGGTCCTGGGTAGATAAAACCACAATATAATTGCACTGAACTAATTTAGCTCTGTCAGATCCATAATAATTTATTAAAGGCTACTTAACAAAAGCTGATGAAATGAGACCTTAAGCCTCAAGCAGATGGGGCAAAAGGAGTGGCCAGAGGCCTCTCCAGCCCTGATTGCTGCAGGCCCGTGCTGACCAGATGCTGTGGTCCCAAGTTCGGCTGCTGCTGCAGTCCTGAATGCACTGCGGCAAGGAGCAGATAAAATCCATTCCTTCTGTGACCAGGTTTTGGGCATTTTAGGTGGCCCCAGCATGGCTTCTGCGTGGTTTGGTGCCATGCGTTGTCTAAACATCATGCCTGTCTGTTTCAAGCCCTACTGAACTGGACTTTACAAATTTAAAAGTATGAGAACTCTTTAATGTTTAGATAACAGTTTCATTTTTATTATCTTAGTGTTATAACATTATTAATAGTTACGGTCGGCCTCTGTTCTCGCAGAATTGAAGCCCGTGGTTTTAAATATTCACAGAGAGGCGACTTCTGTTAAAATCAATAGGGTGCGCCCCATTCAAGCCTATGGGGCTTGAATATTGGCAAGTCTCCATTTTTGTGGAGGGGTCCAGAATGGATCTCCTGTGAAAATGGAGGGCCGACTATACTTCTCACTTGCCAGTGAAATATTCAATAAGTAATTTTACCAGTGCAAATAATGGTATGCTCATGAAAATGACTACTTACAGACTGTTCAGAAGGGGGGAATCCATTTCATATGATTAAAATATTTATATTCTGCACTTTCTTGTGAGATTTCAGTGCAGCAAACAATATAAACAGTTTGAACAGTTCTAGATAAAAACAAAGCAATTTAAATAGGATATAAACTTATTAAATAAATCACCAGGTTAAAACAGTAGAAAAGGCTAAAACAATTAAAACCCTGTATAGATGTATTTTAAAAAGTAGTAAGAGTCAGCCCTGAAGGCTTCTTTTTAAAGTCAGGTTTTAATGGTAGCTAAAGAGACCAATGTTTGGAACAACCAGACCTCCAAGGAGAGTGCATTCCATAAACATGGTCCCACAGCAGAGAATGCCATCTCCAGTGTTCATGCATTTCCAGTTGTGCAACTTGCTGTACAACTTGTAGAAGTGGTGGTGTGCCTAAGGCCACAAGAAGAAATACGCTCCTGCATCTGCATCTAGACAATCAACAGCACTCTTGTAGTCCGCTTTTTGTCATCCATTAATGTTTTGGATTTAGGCCACTTTGATCTCCACAGTTTGGAAAAGTGGAATTTTGCCCATCTTTAAAAAACTACTGTTAACATTGAATTCAGATGTATGTTTTATGATGCAAGTTCATTAGTACATTTGATCATATCCGTTACATTTGCTACACTATCACTTCTATTAAAATTTATTTTAGTCAGTAATTACTAATATTGCAAGAGAAGTGTTGTGCTCATTCTATTTTTACAACTTATCTTTTTCATAGCTTTGGCTACAGTTGAAGACTTCCAGATTCGTCCTCATATGCTATATGTGCATTCTTACAAAGCTCCCACTTTTTGTGACTATTGTGGAGAGATGCTTTGGGGCTTAGTACGGCAAGGGTTGAAATGTGAAGGTAAGCTGGCTAGTGAGCCTTAAGTATGATATGCCTGTATTAAATTCTGTAGAGGTCAGTATATATTTACAAGGTCAGGGCAGATGGGCACAAAAGAGTGTCCTAAGTCTGCTCTGGCCAGTACTGTGTCATTACTGTGGGTCAGTACTGTGCCGACTGTATGGCCCATTCCCAAAGCAGGCTGTCCCCCATGACCCAACCTGTGTTACCAGGAGCTGGATTACCCCAGTTCCTTTTTGGACTAGTCCAGAGGACTAGAGCATAGTTTTGGTGTGTAACTTCAGGCTGCTTTGGAGGTGTATGTCATTTGAATGCCATGCCTTCAAAACTGCCAGAAGCCGTTTCATTTGACCTGAGTGTTCTTGGCCACAGTCATGTTGTATAGGAATTTCATTTGGCATAAAGAATATATGGGTGCAACTCACACAACAAAAGAATTTTAAACTTTTGGACAAATCTTACACAAACAATCTTTTAACACTATACACACACACATTTTGTCTAGGCCAAGCAAAATCTGTTTGTTTTATGGGAATGCTGAGATACAGGTGGCCCAATTCTTACTAAGGCAGGGGTGGCAATTGTGTGGCCCTCCACAATTTTTTAAGGTTGTAGCTCCCATCAGTCCTAGCTATAATAGCCAATAGTGAGAAATGCTTGTGTTCTAATTCAGCAACATGTGGAGGATGGCATTGTGTGATTTATAGCCAAGAAATATACTTTAGGATGTGCATGGGCAACACCAGTGCAACATAATACACTATGATATGGTTTGTTATTTCCAGCTGTGTGCCTTCAAGTCATTTCTGATTGATGGCAATCCTAAGGCGAACTTATCACAGGATTTTCTTGGCAAGGTTTGTGCAGAGGGGTTGTGCAGAGGGGGTTGCTGCCTGTGTCTCAGCATTCCCATAATACAAACAGATTTTGCTTGGTCTAGACAAAATATGTGTATAGTGTTAAAAGAATGTGACTTGCCCAAGGTCAACCTATGGCTTTCCATCACCAAGCGGGAATCACAAACTTGGTCTCCAGAGTTGTAGTTCCAATGCTCTAACTACTACACCATGCTGGCTCTGCCCACATGCAAATATTTTGGGTTGTGATATGAATTAGTGAAAGTTTTCATTTCATTGCTTCAGTTTTTTTATAGCTTCTGAAGAAAATCCCAAATGGAGATCCCTTTCTGTGTGGCTTTTAATTCATTCGGCTGCAGTGCCTTCCTCAGTCAGTAGGCTGTTGTCCAGGTATTAGTAATTCAACACTTGTTGCCCATTGGCCTTTGCTCAACGCCTGTGGTTCTGGTAGAGCTAAGAGTACATTATTTAGATACTCTGCCAGGAGAGAATGAGCTGAAGAAGATCAGCAGCAACATGAATTGCATAACAGGCCCTGTTTGCAGGCTTTAGTCAGGGTGAAGCAGGGTCAGAAAATCAAGTATTGAAGCCAAAAAAAATCCATCTAATGCCGAGAACTATTACTAATGAGTAAATCATTGCAGTGATTTAGACAGTGATTCAAATTTAAATTGTAAGCATTAGCTTCACCATATTTTGGCTTGATCTGTATTTCCTGCAAATGTCCCCATAAAAAAACTATCACTCTTAATTTTGTTTAAATTTGTAACATCATTAGTACTGTGTTTCTCTCTCTACTTTTATCCATCCCCAATTCTAATTTCATTAGGATGTGGATTAAATTACCACAAGCGATGCGCCTTCAAGATTCCAAACAACTGTAGTGGAATAAGGAAGAGGCGTTTATCTAATGTGTCTTTACCAGGAGCTGCACTTTCAGTCCCAAGATCAATACAAACTGAATGTACAGTGACAACTGCAGAAGAGGTATTGAATGTCCCCTTGGAGAGAAAAATGTGTAAAGTTAAACTGGATAGCCTACAGTTCTGAATTTAAGAATGTGATTTTAATATTTGCAATTCTGTTAATATGTGAGGCACCAAGAGTTCCCTACGTTTATTTAGATGTAATCTGAGCTGGTGAATCCCTGCTATGAAGGAGTTGTATAGCTGACTTTCCATCCCAGAACTTTGTCCCTGAACATTTTTTCTTTTATTTCTAAAACTTTTAAATTACAGTTCAATAAAAATAAGAAAATCTGGTATATAAAAATAATTGGGATTTGGGAAGTAATAACAAGAGTGATTTTGATCACTTGCAGAGATGCAGAAAAGCCCTGGTATGCCCTACACTCACCACTTTGGACAGATAGATACTGCTGCTGAACATTTTTTAAATAACTTGTAAAGTATATTCCCTGTGACCCACTGCACAAACGTGCCTTCTGCTCAAGCAGCATTGGATTTCTCTCAATGATATACTTTCATTTTCCCTTTCGAAAAACTTGTGCGCATATCAGTGTGTGTTGGTTTTGGTTTTAGGTTTTTCTGTGTGTGGGGGAGTAACTTATGTGCAGTGATGTGGTGGCTTGGCATTAAGACGCTGACTCTAACAATCACAAGGTCAGCCGATTGGCATTTCCAGACCCAAGTGCTGCATGACAGAGTGAGCTCCTGTCACTAGTCCCAGCTTCTGCCAGTCTAGCAGTTCGAAAGCATGCAAATGCAAGTAGATAAATAGATACCATTTTGGTGGGAAGGTAATAGCATTCTGTGCAGTCATGCTGGCTACGTGACCATGGAAGTCATCTTTGACAACGCTGGCTCCCTTGGCTTAGTAATGGAGCTGAGCACCACCCCCTACAGTCAAACATGACTAGACAATCATGTCAAAGGGGAAACCTTTACCTTTTAACTTTTGTGCATTTATAATAAAAATAAATCATTTACCACAAAGGGTAGATTTCAGACTTAGTAGAGCTGATGAACTAAATTTTCATTGTATTTGAATTACCTCTTTTATGTCTTCACAAGTTGAAGCCTGGCATGTTTGATTTTCTTTTCAGCGATGTCATCCAGAGCCCAGTAAGAGAATTCCTTCCTGGAGTGGGCGCCCAATATGGATGGAGAAGATGGTGCTTTGCCGGGTGAAGGTTCCACATACTTTTGCTGTTCATTCTTATGGTCGACCCACCATTTGCCAGTACTGCAAACGATTACTCAAGGGTCTTTTTCGCCAAGGAATGCAGTGTAAAGGTAGGAGTTTCATTTTCGACAGTGGGAAGATTAATATAATTAAGGCTGTATTCTCCACTACAAAAGCAGAGTTCTAATTTTTGTTATGTGCCTTCAAGTTGTTTCTGAATTACAGCAATCCTAAGGCAACTCTATCATGAGTTTCTCAGGTTGAGAGTGTATGACTTGCTCAAGATCACCCAGTGAGTTTCCATGGCTGAATGGGGAATTGAATCCTGATCTCTAGTTGTAGTCCAACGCTTAAACCAATGGCGTCACAGGGGTGGGTGGGTGCAGGGGTTACGGACCACACCAGTTGACACTCCAGAGAAAGAGTGACACCCAGTTGGGTCCTCCTCCCCCTGCAGTGCAAGAGAGGTGCACATGTGCCCTTCCTGGCCTCTCCATCACTAGGCTTTCTCCCTGGGAAAGAAACATAACAACAGAGTAGCAGGAGGGGTGAACATGCACCCTTCCTGGATGACACCCCCACACTGGGTAATACCACACCTACTGACACCACTGGCTCAAACACAGTGCTGGCTGTCAAAGTTTCAATTACAGATGCTTAGAAAAGAAGGTTATAGAGCTTTGAATTATTTCAGTCTCTCGTGACTGGATGGTTGTTTTTGTTTTCAGTGTTCTAAAAATCTACAACCAGGCCTTTCAGAAGTTCTGCATACATGGACAATCCTCTGAATAGGCAGAAATCTGTAGCTTAAATATGCATAACTACCATGTCTTTTGAAAGCAATGGTCTACAGTATATCATATGTATTAATACAACATATAAGTGTGATCTGTATGGAGAATATTCCTGCTCAGGATTCTAGCCAACCATACCCTTTTTCAGATGCCCCAATCTGTCCGCCTTGTCTTTCTAGAAGGGACTAGATCCGGTGGAGGGTCCTGATAAGGAGAGTATTTAAAATATCATCCCCCCCCCCTTCTGCTAACTTACACCATTTTCTGGAGTGTTTCTCAGTCTTCCAGAGTAGCTTGTCAGAAGAGCAGTTCTCTTGCAGAAGTGCTGGATCAAATCTTTTATATCCTTAAAATTGATCTACTAAATGTATATGTCGTACATCCATATATTATTATATCTGAATGCAGTCAGAATGGTACAGTGGCTAAAGCAGCCATATAAATGACCCTTGAATAATTTTTACTTGTGTGGTCAGGAGCCCGAAAAAGTTACTTTTTAGACAACAGCTTCCTGCATGGCTCTGCTGTTGAGAGATTCTGGGAGCTGTGGGCAAAAACAAAACAAAAAACCCTTTTCTGGTTGCATTTGTATGTTGAGGAAACATGGAACACTCAAGGCCTAAGCAGACTGCCAGAAATAGTGCACATTAAATTGAGGCACTGCCCTGGCTCAGTGCTAGGGAATCATGGGAACTGTATTTTTTTCTGAGACATTGAGCCTTCTCTGTCAGAGAGCTCTGGTGCCACAATAAATTACAGTTCCCATGATTCCCTAGCACTGAGCCAGGGCAGTGCCTCAATTTAATGTGCACTATTTCTGGCAGTCTGCTTAGGCCCTCAGGCTACTTACTTGCCTGAATGCAGTTCCTTGTTTTCTGTGACAGTCATCAAAAGATTAAATGCAAGGCTGGGCCAAATGGTGGGGAAACCTCAGTACTGAAACTAGTGGATTCAAGAATAATTGAGCCTAATATAGACACCTTTTGTTTGTCCTTCCTTCCCTCTTACCTGTCCTGTGTAAAACTCATCTTCTTGTTAGTATAATCATGTTGTAGTACATGGATACTTCAGTTAACAAAGCCTCTGAAGGTGAAGCTCCTTTTTACAAAGATCTAGCTGTCTAGCTAGAAGGTTTTTTTTTTAGCAGCATCACAATTGGGAAGATAGTGAAGGAGAAACACAGATTTTTGGTGTTGGTTTGCAGGAGCATGCCTGCAGTAAACAGCGCAGTAAATGAAACCTGAACTGACAAAGAATGGGATTCTAATCTGGCCAATTCTACCGTGCATGAGTGAATGCAAAAGAGAAATGGAGAGACCAGACAAACCTGCCTCCCCAGCTCTTCCCCACATGTTAAAAAAACATAGATCTATCAGTTTTCCCCACCAAAATGGAAGTTATAAGAAAGTAGAAGCTTGTGAAAGAGAAGCTGGGAGAAGTGGACTCCAGAAATTTCAAAATATTTTTGTTTGCTTACATAAAGCTTAGTTGACTTTGTTTCATTTCACATGTTCATATATTGTTAAGGCTCAAAGAAAATGTTTGCTGAAACATGTTCAACTGCTCTTCATCTTTGTGATGTAGAAACCTGTTCCTTATCTAGCCTCTGGTACCAAATTTTCTGTTAAGGAAGTAATGGCTGGGAACACCTATACTTTTTAAACGGTGGTATATTTCTATTATGTCTAGATCAGTACTTACTAGGGTTAGGAAGGAGGTTTCAAATTCTGTTTAAAAGCTAACTATGTTTAGTAAAAGTAATATTACACCAAAGCTGTGGAACCTCTGGCCACTCATATGATGATGGATTCAAATTCCCATCATCTCCAGTCCAGCTGACCAATGGTGAAGGATGATTGGAGAAGGGGTTCATCAGTGTCTGGGAAGCCAAAGTTTCCCCAGCTCTATACTATATTATGTCTTACAGTACAGTATGTTTAACATTGGAGACAATGTGAGAATCTAAACATTTAACATTACTTTCTTTCCCCTCATTTTAGATTGCAGATTTAACTGTCACAAACGTTGTGCCTCTAAAGTTCCTAAAGATTGTCTTGGAGAAGTAGTGTTTAATGGAGGTAAGAGGAAACATGATTGGAGGTTGAAAGAATCCCTAGGAAGATAACAAGAATAACAACTCTTGTTTTTGGCAATTCTGGAGCTTTCAGCATGAAATACTGTTTTGTATTGTACAGTATGTAGCAGTGGGGTAAAGTACTTGGAAAAAATAGCTATATTTTAAAATACATATGCTGCATATTTATTTGGAAGTTCAGAATTGTTTATACAAAAAATGCTTGCTATCTTTTCTGAAATTAGCAGTTTGGCCCATTTCCCCCTTCAATACCCTGATATGACCCTTGCCCCCTAATGTTCATTCCCCCCCCCCCCCAGTGAACCACACACTCGGAGTGTTTGAGAGGGGAATCTGCCATTTAATTGTTATTTGTTCTCCACAAGGCCTGTTATAGACAAAAATGTGTTTCTTCAAAACAGGACTATCAGTTATTGCTGTGTGCTTTCAAGCCATTTCTGACTTATATGACAACCTTAAGGCGAACCTGTCATGGAGTTTTCTTGGCCTTTGCCTTGTTCTGAGGCTGAGAGAGTGTGACTTGCCCAAGGTCACCCAGTGGCTTTCCTGGCTAAATGGTGACTTGAATCCTGGTCTCCAGAGTCATGGTCCAACACTCAAGCCACTCCACCATGTTGGCTTTTGGACTATCTCTAGTGGTGTTTTAAAAACAGCACTCCCTGATTTGTTGGGGAGTTGTTTTATGGGCTTGCAATGAAGTGGAATGATGAGGCATCATGTTTTGGCATTATGGATTAGACTTCTTCCTAGAATTCCACATGATTTGTATGGGCTTCAGAAAAAGTGGGAAATGCTAGCCAGAACGTTTACAACCCTTGGCAGGTAGGCAGGAGTGGGGAAGCCCTTGGAGGCGGTATATATTAAGTCTCCTGATCTCTCCATCATTTGGTTTTGGATTCATTCTCCCCCACCTTCCATTGTTGTTGTGGAATTTACATGCTGGCATATGCTTGATTACTGATTTTATCACAATTTGTTGGGGTGGTTTGTCATGGGATCCAGATCTGGGAAGAAGGTGACAGTATGGTACTGCTACTACCCAGCAGAATGATAGAGGGGTCTTCTTCAAGGCCAGTAGTGTTTGGCCTTGCCCTGCTCCCAGGTGTCAGAGGAATCAGCAGTGGTCTGACCCTGTGGAATCTCATATCTATTATTCCAGAATAATGTTGTTTGACAGGGCTGGGTAACTTGGCTCATGGACTGATAAGCAGTGTGTTTCATGCCTGGCTCTTTTCTAGACCCATGCAGGTGCCAAGCTTATAGCACTGTAACCAGTAAAAATTACAGCCTGTTTCTTCCAACAGAATTGGCTGTGCATGTTCTTTATAAGCTGAGCAGGGTTTCTCACTAAGCATGTCATGCTTTTTAAAAACAGGAAGTGACTGGAGTGGGAATAGGGACAACATTTAAATGGCAGGTTAAATGGCTTCTGAAATTGCAATTAGATTTCATGGGACAAATTTTTCTTGGGTTTGGTTAGGGAAATTAGAAGGGTTTCAAGGGCCCCTAGGGGGACTGAGTTTATCCATGGACCACACACTTTACCAACTCTTGCAGTAAACAAAGAAAATAAAAACTTTCCAAAGTTGTGCACATGTGTCTATTGTTGTGTCCTGGAAATCCCCTGAGCAAGCACTCCTGTTTGAAGAAGTCAGTTATTTAAACATTCTGTTCCCTCCTCATTAACCACTGGCAAATGTTTATGTTGGAGCTTGGTATTATCCATCATCAGGGAAGCAGACTCTTTCATCATTTATGTAGCCAAGCTTAGATAGTTACCGTACTTTAAAAAAAGTAATTGGCTGCTATTACTGATCCCAGCCCAAAATAGTTGCCCAGTTTAAGGTTTTTAAAAGTAACATTACTTTATTATTGATGACTATAATAGTTACACCTAGATATCTTAAAAATCAGAGTGCCAGCTAGCATGTGGTAGAAGGGAAGATCCTTGTATCTGGAACAATAATTTATAATCTGTATTTTAAGATAACTAGAAGTAACTATTACAGTTAATAATAAGAAAGTAATGAGTTAGTTTTAAAAACGTTTAACAGAGCAACTAGCTGGGAGTTGGACCCAGTAATAATAGCCAATTTCTTTTTTAAAGTAACCATCTAAGCTTTGGCTACGTGCCCAATTCCATAAATAGAATTGCAGTTGTACAGTGAAAGAAATGACATTATGGCTTGTTACATTCCATTTGTAATGATACATTACATTACAGTTATAATGTAACTTAATTATTCTTTACTTATCGAAAAATGGAATTGTAATTTTTATTTGTAAACTGGTTACTTTCCAAAATTGTGCTCCTAATTCTGACATTGAAGTAACAGTGTACTTTATGTGTGGCAGTAGGATTGCTTCTTCGTTTAATACCTCTGTTGTAATCATTAGCATGAGTTAGGAATTACACCTTTCTTGTTTTGTTTTTTTTCCACACAGGGACCTTGAGTAGAATCTTTACTAAAGCAGACCTAAAATGTTGTAAGGCATAGCAGTGTGATCAAATTCCTTTTCTCTAGTTTTGTTGCAAAGCTATCTAAGTGGTTTTTAAAATATGCAGAAATATTGGATTATTCTTCCTCTGTGTGAGTGTGTTGGGGAGGGGGCACATTGTGGCTGCTTCTGCTTGGCTATCCTGTTGGATTGGAAGCTGCAGAAACTAATTTGCCTTAGTAATGAACCCAGGTGTAAAGAGTGTTCAGTTCTCAGATTCCCATTCTGTTCACACCCTTTCCTGGAAAGACCTGATCATGATGTTCTTTCATCAGAGGACAGAGAGTCAGCTGGCACAGGAGGTGGAAGAACTATGCTTATGCCAACTTTCCACTGAAGAGAGATTTGCCCTGTGTCAGGATGTACCTACATAGTATGAAGTAGCCTTAGCAAAACAAAAGGCATAGCTGAAATGTTTCTGCATATTCTTCTGTCTTGGCAAATTTCTATAATCCTGCTATGCATTGATTGAGGACTTCAGTAGATTCTTAATTCTTGTTGACAGCAATTTGACCTCTTTCTTGTTAAGACTTTTCACTCAGATATATTATAAAATGTGTTTGCTGTTCTGAAACAAATAATAACCTCTTGTTTTGTTTTAGAACAAGAACTGGCTAGTCCTGGTCAAGATAGTGATTTGCCAATGGAAGTTGATAGCAATGAAATGAATAGTGATGGGGGTAGGGGCTTGGATGATGTGGAAGAACCCTCTCCTCCTGAAGACAAAATGTTTTTTATGGATCCAGGAGATCTAGATGTAGACAAAGATGAGGAGGCTGTCAAGACCATCAGGTTTGTAAAGTCAAGGCATTATTCAGGAAAAGAAACAGTGCTTCCAGATATATGAAGCCCCTTCTTAAAAACATGTTTTCAATGCAATTCAGTTTTCTTTTTTCATTACAGTGATTCACAAGACAAACTTTTATGCAAGTAAGCACAAATTAAAAATTAGAGCTTAGTTAACAGAATTAATAAATGCAGAAACATGTAGGCTTGAATCTTTTGGAAGTAATTTCCCATGAGATTCAACATGGAAATAGATTACATTATTGAAGAATGGTTAGCTATACAGATTTGTTGATGGAAAATACTGAGCTGACCTAGATTTCTAGAACTTCTGACCTTAGGCCAAACTCGTTCCAAACCTAATGTGAGTCAATTGATTTAATGTAGTTACATAAAGAATCAATTTAACTCCTTGTGGTTGTGTTTGCTGTAAGTTAGGCTAAAGGTATCATTGCTGGATTAATGACTTGAAAAAGGTCATTTATATATACGGGAGTAAATTGTTTGGATTACAGCCTCCTGAAGTTTATGAGATAAAGCACTGGACTTGGGTTGATCCTCAGCTCATTATGCATCCTTAAGAAAAGGATCCCTTGGCCTTTAGTTCTGTATGGTAAAATAAAATAATACACATTGACTTTCACAGGGGTATTATGAAGATTAAAGGCCTGATTGTAAAATACTTTGTCTAATAAGTGTGTTACCTAAACAAATCTATTGGTATACTGTTTGCTTCCATCATCATGGAAGCGGATTCTTTCGTCATTTACATAGCCAAAGCTTAGAAAATTACTTTAAAAAGAAATTTGATGCAACTGCCAGAGAACACAAGTACCTAGTACAAAATTGCTATTGAAAATAGATGCAATGCATGATCAGAAAGGTACTCCCAGGCCCCTTGCCATGTGGCAGGGTGGACTAAGGCACAGCATGGGCACTTCTTATACCTGTTGCACCAAAATAATATGTATGTCCTGGCATCTTTTGCAATGTTGAAAGGAACCTTGAGACACCCATCTTAAATTCTCTGTAGTAGCCCCTGGTTGTGGTCAAGTGTCTTCTCATCCTGGAGTGGGTAAGTGAATGATTTTTTTTTTGGAAAAAAAACCACCCTGTTATCACATGAACTCTTTTTGTAGGTATAAGGGCCTTTGCAGACTGCCAAAAATAGTGCAAATTGAGTCCACTTTAAATTGAGGCTCAGTGCTAGGGGATTATGGGAACTGTATTTTATTGTGGCACCAGAGCTCTCTGACAGAGAAGGCTCAATGTCTTAGAAAAAAATACAATTCCCATGATTCCCTAGTACTGAGCCAGGGCAGTGCCTCAATTGAAAGTGGACTCAATTTGCACTATTTCTGGCAGTCTGCAAAGGCCCTAACTTACACAAAGGTGGTTTTAGTTAGAATATTCCATTTAGTAGTATTCAAGTGGACTTTACAGGCAAAATATATTCTTATTGAAATATTTATTTAGGACTATAATTTGATGTGGTGAAATATATATGATCAGAGCTATACAATTCTTTTTATTTAAACAGCCCATCAACAAGCAATAATATTCCACTGATGAGAGTTGTGCAATCAGTCAAACATACAAAGAGGAAGAGCAGTACAATGGTGAAGGAAGGATGGATGGTTCATTACACTAGCCAAGATAACCTGGTCAGTCCTGCAAGGTCCTTACTTTTCTGTAGATCTTTATATATTAAACTCAGAATTCAAAGTGCAATGATTTAGCAAGGTCACTCTGTGCTCAACTGAAGCCTCTAAACTATGACTGTGGAAGATGAAAAATCCTTTTGTGCTTACTTTTGTGTCTGCTAAGGTTCACAGCTGTCACTGAGGTGCTTTTATTATAAGATTCACTTGCTTGGAAGTCATGTACAAGGTTGCAGTGCCAAGCAATACATCGGCAGGTGGCTTTGCTCTCATTCTCTTACCCCAGCCTCTCAGGCTAGTCTTGTCCCTTGCTTGTTTTTCCCCAGTATTTCCCATTGCAAGCTTGAATTGAAGGGCTGTGGGCCTAATGCACCAGACCTACTGAATCAGCAGTGTTGCAACCCCTGAGGAGGAGGAGGAGGAGGAGGAGGAGGAGGAGGAGCAGCAGCAGCAGCAGCAGCAGCAGCAGCAGCAGCAGCAAAGAGAGACTGCAATTTTGCCTCCTCCTTCCTCCAGTCTCTTCTTGTCCTTTAGGTACAGCCTAGAAAAGCTGCTTTTGGACATCAGTTCCCAGAATGCTGTCTGGGGGATTTCAGGAGTTGTGGATGGATCAGTTATCTATCTTGTCTATTTATCAGATGCCTTTTCCCCAAAACTGGGATTCAAGGCAGGTTATAAGATAAAAAGACCTACAAGTACAAATACATGTAGCTGAAAAAAGCTTAAGATTAAAATAGTATTTTGCTGTATATAGAATTAAAACATTTTAAACATTTTAAAACATAGAATAAAGGCAAAGACTAAAAGTAGTACAGCACTCCAGGAAATGTCCTTTTCATGTAAAATTATCCATTATGAAAAGCCTGCTGGAATAAAACGGTCTTCACCCACCCACAAAGGGACAGTGACAAAGAAGCATGTTTGGCATCCCTAGGGAGTAAGGAAGGGAATTGGGAGCTGTCTCAGAAAATGCCCTCTCAGAAAGCTGATTTTCCAAATTCTGCGACAGATAGACTTTTGCAGATGGCTGAGACTGTGAAATAGGAAGTGGAGTCAGTGAAATAGGAGGTGGAGTCAATCCTTAGAGTCGGTGACCTGGTCTGGTAACTCATGATGTCACCCCCATATTGACCTCCCCCCATTACCACACAGATAAAGAATCCTTAGTAATTTTTTTTTATACTAATGTTACTCATAAATCTTAATTCCCATATATCACTGGGTGTAATGGTAATAGTTGTGGCATAAATAACTAGCACAGTTAAAATTATACTTTTAAATTACAATATTAGAAATAGTGCAAATTGACCCCACTTTTAGGGTTAGGGTTAGGGAATCATGGGAACTGTATTTTATTGTGGCACCAGAGCTCTCTGACAGAGAAGGCTCAATGTCTCAGAAAAAAAAAATTCCCATGATTCCCTAGCACTAACCCTAACCCTAAAAGTGGACTCAATTTGCACTATTTCTGGCAGTCTGCAACCCCCCTGAGTCTCACCCAATTCATATAATCTCTTCAGCATTTTGAAGGGACAGAAGTGAATGCCACAACCTGTTTCTGCCAAAAGGCAGATGTTTGGGGAGCAGTAGTGTCACTCCCTCCTTGTGCCCTCAAAGAGCTCAACAGCTACTGGGAAGCTGGTCCTGATCCATGGAAAATGGCAATTGTTGTATTTTTAATAAGAGACACTTCTATATTTGTTTCAGAGGAAAAGGCATTACTGGAGACTGGATAGTAAATGTCTTACATTATTTCAGAATGAATCTGGGACAAAGTATTACAAGGTAAGAAACTCAAAATGAACCCCATATTTCTTACTGGTGGTAGTTCTCTTTTAAAATGTTTTTTGCATATTGTCATTTCATCTCTACTTGGATTCCTTAATTTGTTTCCCTTTATTCTTTATGGTACACTGCATTTCTTTTTTACCATTGAAATGAATACCACAGATGAGTGGCCACTATTCTGAGAGCAGTGGGTGCTGAGGTACATGGGAAAGACTGGGGTGAGGAAGGTACAGCTTGTGGGCTGTGTGCAGTCCCAGTCTCTTTGTTGTGCCCTCATGTTCCCCAACAACTGCTTTTTTTTATTGCATCCTTTCATACTTCATGTTTTTCCCCAAAATTTATTTTGGTTGTGTGGGTGTGAAAAACACCCAAAAAGGGGAGCTACCACTTGTGGACCTTCCCACTACTTGTTGTGAAATTGGTTGTGTGATTGGCCAAAAATATAGTAGTGCAGCCTGTCACAAGGGACACAGTTGTCCCCTACCATATTTACTCACCTGTATTACAATGTTCTTAGATCCATGTGCAGATAGTCAACTGCAGAATGTGCCACCTCATAATAATCTCTATGGAGCCTATTGGCTATGGCTATAGAGGGCAGCCCTGCTGCAGCCCTGCTCCTGACAAAAACAAACATTGTTGCTGTGTGTACCTGATAGGACAACCAGCAGACATGAAAGAACCTCAAAGACTGCATATAGAGAAGTATGAGTGCCATATATTGGCTATTAGTTGTTTACCTGTGTTGTAACTTGAGAGGGAGGTTTGTGTCCTGAGCAAAGATAGCTTTATAGGTAGATCTTTTTATGGAAACCTTTATGAAATCCTTGGGTGCATAAAGCAGGACTAGAAATAACACCACTCAACACTGTCAAAACACCATTAGTTTAGTGTAGTAGTGTATGTGTTTTACTTGTTATTTTGTTGAGCTTGCTGAACTATTGTTGTTGGATGCACATACAATCCTTTTTGAATACCTTCTGTTCCCCTTAGGAAATTCCACTTTCTGAAATTCTACAAGTGACTCAGCCAAGGGATTTTTCAAATGTGGTGCAGGGGAGCAACCCTCATTGCTTTGAAATAATAACTGACACAGTGGTTTACTTTGTTGGTGAGAACAACGGCAGCAGCCACCACAATCCTGTTTTAGCTGCTACTGGAGTTGGACTTGATGTAGCGCAGAGCTGGGAGAAAGCTATTTGTCAAGCTTTGATGCCAGTAACACCTCAGGCTAGCATTTGCACTGCTGCAGGACAAGGAAAAGATCACAGTAAGAACAGAGAAACACTTTATTTCTTCCTAGTGGTTATCAGCTAAATAACTGGCCTTTTTCAACAAAGTACTTTATTTTATGTAAACATAAATGCCTGACTGTATTGGGCTCCTCTTTTTTTAGTACAAAGTACAGTAGCAGTTAGCGTGGTTTAGGAGTTCTGGTTAGTTAGGACTAGATAATTAAACTGTTGGAGAAGGGAAGGAGTCTTAACGATTGTAACTGGAAAAAGAACATGGCCTCCTTCCAGGTTTGGTTAGCATATGGGAAATATCTGTATAATTGTTCTTGAGTTATGCTATTCAGTAGTGAGTTAATTTAAAAATTTCAATTCTTCCATCCAGAAATGGTGCCTGGTGCTTTTTGTGTCTGTGATTTAAAATTGTAACTAGCAGAATTGCCCCATAACTACTGCCACCTAAAATTAGTCCTGTAACAAAAAGTATCAAACATTGTAGTATATTCGTATTACAAACTAAAAGAGAGATTAGTTACCTTATATATGCAGACCGCAGTTTGTTCATAAACAACAGCTGTTACATAAAGGGTCCACATTTCACTAACGAGTGTTGTACCAGCTAATAAGAGTATCAGTAGTAAATGCAGTAGTTCTTGAAATGCCATGATTAAAGGAGGGTTATGTTTTAGGTGTTTGCTTTTAAACCAGAGGTGAACACACTCTGGAGTCCAGGGGACCCCACCACCACGTTTTTTGCTCCTCTAGAGAGGTGCAGCACATTATCACAGCTACCATTTGGTGCAACTGGAAGTGATAACACATCACTTATAGTTCAATTTTGGGAGGTGTTTTGTGCTGCTTTTGGGGTGGGGAGCCCATGAAATAACTCGATTGTTAAGAACCAGTAATATAAGTGTTTTGGTGGTAGCCCCATCTATTCCTCACATGCCTAATGAGCACGCATCCCTCCTATTGCCTCAGTTCCTTTTCGTCCGTTGCAACAGCATCAACATCAGCATCATAGGAATCTTTCTGAGCCTTTTTCTGCAGTACTTCAGTTATACACACACACACATGTACAGTCGTTCCTCCTGGTTCGCAGAGGATCCATTCTGGACCCCTTCCCCCAACGAATCGGAAAAACCACAAATATTCAAAGTGCAATTTTATCCCTCCCAGCTTGCCATACATGAAGGAGGGAGACCGTGGACTCCCAGGTCTGCAAACAGAGAGGGACGAATGTATATATTTTGGAAATTTGGATTTTAATAATAATAATAATAATTTTTATCCTTCCCCTCTGCAACGCAATTAGGGCGGCATACAACAAGTTTAAAAACATCACAAGTTAAAACAAGATCCAGCAACCCATTCCCTAACCCACCCACCCCTTAAAAATATATTAAACTAATACAGAATTAAAATACCAACAGATAAAAACATACAATTCTTTAAAATAGAAGCTCGACTGAACAATGGCGGTTTGTGGAGCAAATGTGTCTTTGTCTTCTGGCCCGGGACATTATTCAGGAAAGGCCTGCCGGAAGAGATATGTCTTTACTGCTTTTTTAAAGCAGTCAAGAGTGGAAGCGAGACGGATCTCATCCGGCAGGCCATTCCATAATCTGGGAGTGGAGACAGAGAAAGTCCTCTGGGAAGTCACCGACAACCTGGTTCTCATAGGCTGTAACAGGTTCCTCCCAGAGGACCGAAGTGCGCGGGGAGGATTGTATGGAAGGAGGCGGTCCCAGAGATAGGTTGGACCCAAGCCATGTAGGGTTTTAAAGGTCATAACCAACACCTTGTACTGTGCCCGGAAATTAATAGGCAGCCAGTGGAGAGATTTCAGTAATGTGCTCTCTCCTAGATGTACCAGTCACTAACCTGGCTGCCATATTTTGAACTAATTGAAGTTTCCGAGTTAAGCACAAGGGTAGCCCCATGTAGAGCACATTACAAAAGTCGAGATGGGAGGTTACCAGAGCATGCACCACAGTTTTGAGATCCCTAGTCTGCAAGAATGGGTGCAGTTGGCATATCAGCCGAAGCTGATAACAGGCACTCCTGACTGTCGCATTTACCTGATTTGTCATGTGAAGCGACGAATCTAGGAGTATCCCCAAACTGCGAACACAGTCCTTGGAGGATAGTGTGACTCCATCCAGGACTGGAAGTTGTATTCCCAGACTTGGCTTTGGGCTGCGACTGTTAGTACCTCCATTTTGTCAGTATTCAGTCTCAATCTGTTTTTCCTCATCCAGTCCATTACCACTTTTGGACTTTTATATGATTACTCTTAGTGTTTTGGCTCTTGGAAGGATAGTCTATCTGGTTTTCTAAGTATAGATTTATTGGCAAGGTATTACTAACAGAGTTTGGCTTGTGTGTTTCATACTCCTGACTGCATGAGGCACTTTTAAGAAGTGCATAAAATATACAGATAAAATCTGTGGAAAGGATGGCCACATTAAGTGACTCCTTTGTTTGGGTGAAGAGCACAATGTGCTGTTCTGTAGACACTGCCAGGCTTTCATGTCACAGGCCTGAAGGAACAGAGAAGAATGCTTAAAGGTACTCCTATGGGAGCATGCTTTGGGAGCTACTACATAAGTGGTGGAGAATAAGAGCCACTTTGACTCCCTATGTTGGGAGAAAGGTGGGATGTAAGATAATAATAATAATAATAATAATAATAATAATAATAATAATAATAATAATAATACTCCCCACACACCATATAGCCTCCACAAACACTTCAAAGTCTTGTCTTCTGCCTCCTTTGGCCATGTCAGCTCTGACACCTTTGATGTCCTCAGTGAGATTGGTCTTGATACAGTCTCTGACAGAATTGTCTTCTGCACCGAAGAAGTGCAAGACAAATCTTGAAAGACTGGTTTCTGAACTGCTTCCTGAGGAACTGGCAACACCAGGTTGTGCTCTCTAAACAAAACAGTGCCTTTGGTATCGACCCGGGAGACTACCCATAAGAAACAAAACAAGAAGAAGAAAGCAAAGGAATAACATTCATTCTCCTTTGGTTTCTCCTCAGCAGTAACAAAGTAAATTCCTGATTGTGTAATTAGGGCTGATTCATCATCTCTATCAATTGTGTCTATCTGATTGGTGCAATATGAACAGCCCATTTTTCAAGAGCTTGCTTCACCTTGACACTGGGAATATCCATCTTCCGTCAGGGTGATGGTTAGTACCATGAGTCTATAATAGCATGGAGTCATACAAGAGATACTTATTCTCATTATTACAAGGTCATATCTCCTACACCATATTATCATTATTGTAGATTTGATTATGCCTACTCCTGTAAATTAGTGCAATTTAAATACTACCAGCACTGATAGGGGCCAACTCAGGGACCCTATTTGAAAATAGGTTCCATGTGCTGTGGTTTTGATTTCACCATCCTTGTCACAAATGGAACAGCAAGCCCAATCTCCTACTGGATCTGTCTAGAACACCAGTGAACCAGGTGTCGATGCTCAAGACCTCTTATCAATGGTCTTTACCAGGTCTCTAGACCAACATCACATCCATCTTGACCCACAGTTTTGATAGTTATTACTATGGGTTCTGAGAGGCAAAGTGGTCGCAGATTTTGAAGACCAAATACGTTTCTATCGCCATCTACACGCAAAACATCATCCACTACTAGATGGCAGCTATTTAAGAAGGCCCAGGATCAAACTAAGCAAGCATGTTTGACTGCCAACACAATGTTTTCCTTCCAACCAAGTGGTATATTGCTTTCCCTACCTCCATTTAAAGACAGGCTCCAGAATTACTGTTGTGCCTTGGCATCTTCAGTATCATCAGAAGAGGATATACCATAGAAGACATACAAAATAGCTCAAAGATTTAGGTTCTGGTAAAGCCTTAATACAACTAAAGTCTGAATTGGGGAAATATTTGCTATAGTTTAGCCTGGGATTTTCATCTGCAAGTATCTCAGTTCCTGAAAATAGTGACTCAAATATGTAACTTGAATGAAAGAGGAACATAAGCATTAAGTTTGATGGCCAATGAGAAAATGAAGCTGGAGGAAAATATTTCACTCAGTCTAGGGAGAGATGTTTGATGTCACCTTCAATACAAGGCAAATTTTAGAGGCTGTGGGTTAGCAGAATTTGGAGGAGGGGGTTGGAGATGAATTTTATATATTGCTTAGAACTCGTCAAATCAAATGTTTGGCCTCTAAGTCTTTCATTTTTTCATTATAATACCGTTTCTTATTGCAGAAGAATTATCTGTCAGCATTTCTGTTTCAAATTGCCAGATCCAAGAAAATGTGGTGAGTTGCAAAGTATAACTGGTTTGTTGTCACCTATTTCTTGATAATTATTTTATGTTAAAAATTAGAGTTAAACATTCATGACATTCTGAACAATTCTTTATTTGTGTTAGGTGAACTATCCCATGTAGTGTAGCATAGAGAAGTGTAGTGTGTACTTGGTATAGAAAAAAAGTCTGCATGAAGTCAGGTTCACTTACATTTTTAGTAATGAAGTATACACAATGAGAAACTTCTTAAATTGTATTGCTAAATTGTGTTTCTCTTTTCCTAATCAATATAGGAATTAAATTTAATGTAGTACATTTTAGTAACAAATTTTGAACTTATAATGTGTTTCTGCCTCTGTGGTATTCATTTGAACATTTAAAAAAGTAATTTAACTTGATGTTTACTTTTCCTGGCCAACTCCCTTCCTTTCCCTAGGATATCAGTTCAATATATCAGATCTTTGCTGATGAGGTGCTTGGTTCTGGGCAGTTTGGAATTGTGTATGGAGGTAAGTATGTATAAACATAATTGTAAATGCAAACTTGTGAAGCTGTACTTAGCTTCTTTGCAGTGTACTTGTTCTGAAATGCTAAATCTTAAAACAAACATGACAGGTTTATTATAAAAAGATGGTATGTTAGAAATCATGAAAAAATTGGAATAATAATGGAATATAAGAATAACAGTGAAGGTTTTAGCTCAGTGGTAGAGCACATACTTTGCATGTCAAAGATCCCAAGTTTGGTCCCTGGCATCTGGGGTTGGAAAGACTTTTGGAAATCCTGGACAGTTGCTACTGTGTAAACACTATTAAGCTGGATCAGCCATTGACCTGGTATAAGGTAATTTCTGAGATTTTTTAAAAAAATATTTCCTCTGCTCTGCTTTTTGCAGCTTCATGTTATAACTCATCTTGGTAGCCATGAGGGTTGAACAAATTCTTGCTGTTTAACAGATGAATTCCTTGGCATTTTAGGTTGGGCAATTTTGCTTCACGCTATTCTCCCAGATTAGGAGAAAGCAGCCACTGTCTGTTTTATGCAATCTTTAGCCATCTTAACAAACTTCTTTCTTATTTAATTGGCTCTCCTGCTTCCTTGCAAACGTGCAGAAATGTTACTGTTAGTTTGCTTTATACTTTAATGAAAATAAGCCTTATTTTTTTTTTTACCTTGTACTTATATTTAAATCTTTAAGGCAAGTGCTCTTTCTGCTTGCAACTATCTTCCAGAGCAGTTACTGTTCCCTGACTTGTTACAGAGCCACCAGTACTGAATAAGGAATTCCAGGTGAGGTCTAGCTAGGCCTCTAAAATAGCAGTAGTGCAGTGTTCTTGTAGTATTTCTTTAGCATTCTCTGTGCCTCTTTTATTTGTATATTTTGCACATCTGAAATAGATTGGTTAGCTGTTCATTTGAACAGGTATTACCTTTATTTTTAAATTCCCATTTCTTTTAATGAATGCAAATTACTACAGTTCAGAATCAAGGGTTTTGCATGTTTTATTCTATAATCTGTCTTAATTGAGATTGAATGTTTTAGCAGCTAGAGGAGTACTGTCTTAGCTTTTAAAAAATAAACTATTAGGTAACTGGTCAGACTACATTCTCTCAGTTTGTTCCTCCTTTGTAATAGATGAGTAAGTGATTTTGTTTTACAGTTAACTGTTGCTAAGAATGGTATTGGAAATAAGCTTCTTTGTATGCTGAAACATTTATTAAAATTTGAAATTTGCTGTTTAGTGGAGTTGGAAGTCAGGGTCCCTCCCACCCATCAGAGACAACATTGAAGACTGGCCTATGTGCACAGGGGAATTCCTGATGTTATCTCCTCTAACATTTATCAGAGATAACAGGGAGTGGGGGCTTTCAGGATCTCCTGGAAATTGTGATGAGAGTGCTTGGCTCATTTATTTCCCACCCACACAAGCAAGGGGGAGGTGGAACCAAGTCTTTATTTCCTAGCTGAGAGTTGAGAGAGGTTTTATACACACATAGGTAAAGTGGTGGACCATCATATCTTCTAATAAATATGTAGTTTTTGATTTTAGGTAAAGAAATTCCTCACATCCTTTTCTCATTTTGGGCATGTGGAGTTGTGGCATTAAAGTGAGAGTAGTCTTAAAGCTGGTGACAGTTGCTAACTACTTTAAGCAGAAAAATGCAGGGGAGTAAAAAAAACAGGGTGGAAGCTTACTGCTGTTCAAACTTCAGTTGAGACTGGGTTTAGGTTTGTATTGCCCCGGTCCACCTCCATATTTACTTGATATTCATAGACTAGATGTCATGTTTGCATAGGAACCTGGCCTTAGTTCCACCCCTTCTGGATTTCTGTAACAACACCACATGACATTGCCTTTGAATAGTATTCAGAAACTTCAGCTAGTCCAGAATGCTGCGGCCAGACTGTTGTTGGGGACCAGTAACAGTAAGCATGTGACTGTTTGGTTCCAGTACTTTGCTGACTACAAGTCTGGGTGCTGATTATGATCTATTCAAAGTGCTGATTATGATCCTTATATGACTGGTGTTTAGACTATATGAGAACCATGTTCTTTGAGTGCTAGGATGCCAGTACCATTGGAGACATTTTGTGGGCACATGAGAAAGAGATTTTTCAATGGTTGCTTCCAGGCTGTGGGTCCTCCAAGGTAGACCTCTGTTGTCTTTCTGCTTGCAGGCAAAATTCTTTTTAATTTGAAACAGACTTATGGGATTTCTGTTGGATTTTTGTTGATTGGATGAACTTATTTTTATTTTGGTTATGTTCATAATTGTGTTTTTTAAAAATCATTTATGTTTTAATTTTATTTACAGAATTTCATTATTGTTAGCTGCCTTGAGTGGCATTTTGGGAGGAGGGTAGAAAGGGGGAATATAAATTAATAAAATGCTTCTAGTCCAAGAGATGAAGGCTCTGTTTGTGCACACCTTACACACTGATTTATGGTTTATAAGTTGTTTGTTTATTCATTACAATATTTATATTTGTATTTGGCTTCTGAGATTTCAGGCTGTAGTACAGATAATAAAACAATGTAAACAATGTTAAATAATTATTTAAACAATTAACAGAATTGAACAAGATAGAACAATAAATGGAAATCCACAAATCAATAAATGAAAGTCAAGCAGTGGTCACTGGGCCTAATTCCTGGATGAAGAACAGAGATTTTACTTGACACTGAAATGAGGTCGGCATTGGCACTGATGAAACCTGCAAGGTCATGTGGCTAAAGGCTATGTATGTTGGATCACATTCATCCAATTAGGAATCATTTGCTAGTTCTAGCTAGAGCTGACCTATTGAATAAATGGGATTTACTTTGCAACAGTTGAGTCAATTGGTCTAGTCTAGCCAGGAGTAGCAATTGTATTTAGGCCTGTGTTTCTAAACTCCCATGCAAATGTGAGGTCTATCCTGTGAGTATCAAACAGTAATAGGGGCAAAACTAGCACTAGTTCCATTATTACATGTAAACAGATTGTGTGTCTATGCAGAGCTAATATTCTCCCTTCTTTGCCATTTCATGGTTACACTGAATTTCCTATTATTACCATACCTTCCTCTTTGTGGAAGATTAGCTACCAATTCTTTCATTTTTATATAGGTTGGAAATTCTTAGGTTTTTCCTCTTTTTTGTTTGTGTAGGAAAACATAGGAAGACTGGAAGGGATGTGGCCATAAAAGTCATTGATAAAATGCGATTCCCTACAAAACAGGAGAGTCAACTGCGCAATGAAGTGGCCATTTTGCAGGTAAAAAGATAGGACAATATACAAATTATATTTTGTATCTGTCATTGTGTCAAAGGAATCAATTTATTATTCCAATAGCATTAACTGGTTAGGCAATCAGAGGCTCAAATTCTACATAGTGATTATTTTTCATTCTTGTTTGAAAGAAAGGCTAGATTAGCAGACAGCTGGAAACATACCAGTGAGCCTGAGCATTGGTGACATGGCAAGGTGCAATCTCTAAGTATTGTTTTATTTAATACTTTTGTTACATTATCTTTTGAGTTGCACTGGAAAATTATAAAATGGATTATTGAATATATTGTGTGTCTATAAATATTGCTAGGATTTGCTTGAGTGCTTTCAAAATATTAAAGCAAAACCAGCATCCAGATAAAATGGGCCCTATCTGTTGTAGATATTTTCTGACCTGTGGAACATAATAGTTTATTGTTCATGTCACTGTTATAAATTTTTCTAGAATTTGCACCACCCTGGGATTGTAAACCTGGAATGTATGTTTGAAACTCCAGAAAGAGTCTTTGTTGTGATGGAAAAACTTCATGGTGATATGTTAGAGATGATTCTCTCCAGTGAGAAAAGCCGGCTTCCAGAAAGAATCACCAAGTTTATGGTCACCCAGGTGGGTTCTCTGTTTCTAATTCTTTGTAGATCCCTGTTCTCTTCAACTATACATTTGTCTGAAAGAAGAATTTCCCCACATTATTATAAAGAAGAAATATTTCACTTAATAAACAATAATAAAATGGTTTATTTCGAAAGGTATTTGGAAGTGAAGCTGAGTGTAATTAAATGCTAACCTGTACTTTTTAAAAAGGTGTGTGTAATGCAGTTGTTCAGAACCACTGCACTTCAGAACTGATTTGTGTTCTGAACTTCAAGCTGCAATTCAGAACTGATGATGTATACAAGTTTTCTCCTCAGTGGAGCTAATCTCTCATATGAGGACAAATGTTATTCATGAAGTAGCTGGCCATTGGTAGGGATACGAGTCTGTATCACCACATAATTCATTTTCTGCATACTGACTGAAAATGGTAAGTCCAAGATTTCTTTCCATTACAGCTATAGTCTTTGTTCAGGCATTGTGGAAATTCAGTGTGATAGCTCTGTTCCTCTTGGCACATTTCAGTTGCTTTACCTCATGGACAGTTATTTTTTGAATATAAGAGCCACCTCTGTAGAGATTCTCCATGTGGTCTTCTGGATTGCATTTGCTGAATCTCCATGAAAATATGTATTCTGGATTGCACGAAGAGCCATCACATACAGTGGAGAATCTCCTCTTCACAAAAAAATCAATTTCCTCATGGGTAGAGGAATGGGAATGTGTAAGGAACTGGCTGGGAATACTGTGCTCCATCCACTTCTGTATTTGGTCTATAAAGCTTAAACAAGGCTTATAAAGAAATTCCTTCCACAGATAATTGGTTAAATTATGATACAGTCTCTTAAGCAGTTGGGTTTGTACTTTCCCACCTGCTTGGCTTAGTAATTAAAGACAGGAAGGTCAAAAAGTTTTGGAAATTTATAAACTGAATATCCTGCACTTGCTTTTAGGCAAATTTTGGATTGTAATGATTTCATGCATCTTTTCTGTCTGCCTGACTTTTGCTTTAGAAAATACTCTTTTTTTTTTTTAGATACTTGTTGCTCTGAGGAGTTTACATTTCAAGAATATAGTACACTGTGATTTAAAACCTGAAAATGTACTATTAGCATCAGCAGAGCCATTTCCTCAGGTGGGTATGGAATGAAATAACTTTTCCTGGGGGCTCTGTATTTTGCAACAGGAAATTTGCAGCAGTTGTAGGCCTTTAAATGAATTGTTTCTAGGTGTTCAAGCTAGAACTATTTCTTTCTTTGTGGCCTCTGCGAATCACACAAATGGGTTTTATCTGCGCATGCGCAGCAACTTCGGAAACTTCTGGAATCGCTAGGCAGAACTTTAGTTGCAACTTTTTGGCGGTAGCTCTGCCCATCCCTATAAAGTCCCCTAGCGGTCCTGCTCTTTTCCAGTTCCAAAACGTTTGCCGCAAGCTACGACAGCAGGAATTAAATAATGAGCAGGACATGACTGAGGTAAGCATAATAATGGGCGGGATTTGTGTGAATTCGCAGATGACCACTTGCATTTGGATGTGCCACTAGGTTTAACCTAGCCTCTTCCTTGGATGCCCTCCTCTTTTGGAACAGCCACACAAAGAGAAAGTTGGAAACATCAGTTCAGTTTAAATTCAATGTAGTTTTGTCCAAACCCTATATATTAGTCCTACTTTGTAAAAACAAACCAAGTTCATAAATTAGTGTGAAAATGGCTTGTTTCCCCTAATGATAATTAAGGCCAACCACTTTGTCTGTTCAGATGATAGAACAAGCTACAGAGGGACCTGGAGGAGGCTAGGCTTGTTTTTGTAATGTAAACTGTGTTGTAGCATAGTGGTTAAACCAGCTAGTTGTAATATTTGAGATGAATGAATAATGCAAATTGCACCATTCCATTTTTCTAGTCAGTATTATTTCTTGTAAAAATAATATTGTGGTATTGTTCCCTAGAGTCTATCTAAACATTTACAGAATGCCTTTCCTTATACATAAAGGGGACACATGGTCTTAGATGTCTCTACACTAATGCACAGAGC
>CM034701.1:336735427-336750755 GCA_020142125.1 Phrynosoma platyrhinos
GATGGCCTTTGTGGTCTCTTCCAACTCTATGATTCTATGATTCTACATTTGCTTTTCTTTGTTTCATATATAACCATTTATTCTGAGTCTGCTTGTTTTCCAGGTCAAGCTCTGTGATTTTGGTTTTGCACGCATTATTGGTGAGAAGTCTTTTAGGAGGTCTGTAGTTGGAACCCCAGCTTACTTGGCCCCAGAGGTACTTAGAAGTAAGGGGTACAATAGATCTTTGGATATGTGGTCAGTGGGAGTCATCATCTATGTGAGCCTGAGTGGTACATTTCCATTTAATGAGGATGAAGACATAAATGACCAGATCCAAAATGCAGCATTTATGTATCCACCAAATCCTTGGAAGGAAGTATCTAGTGAAGGTAACCATTATCAGGAGACTTGGGATGTAATATCACTGTTCCTAATATTTTCTGTATAGTAAATATTCTCTGTCTTAGAAAACAAGGCATGCCATCCGAGTTGTATGAAACAATGCAATTATAAGGAAGAGGCACAGTGCTACCATTCAGGAGTTACTGATAATCATCTTGGCGTAATTGAATGGAGAACAAAGAAAAGCTTTTACTTTTAGTTAGAAGCATTGCACTGGGTTTTGCAGGCTAGTAGAGAACAGCTGGAGCTTTTTGAAAATAGCTGGAGCTGTGATACTGTGAGGCAGTATATTCAAGGTTTTTCTATTGCCAGCTTTAGAACAAGAAGTAAATCCTTAGATCTGGGTAGACAAATGTAGGTGTTGGATTGCATCTTCCATAATGCCTCATCATTGGCCTGATGACAGTTCCTGCCCAACAATAACTCTCTCATGCTTTAGGGTTAGGTACTGATGAAGCCCCAGTTGCCAGAATCAGTCCTGAATCCTCTGTAAAAAAATCACACCAACATTTTTGAACTGGTATGGTACACTAAACTTAGTTTACATGCATCATTTCTTAAAGAGTGGGTTTTTTGCTTTTATTAGAATTAATAAAGCAGTAGGTTATGCCTGTAGGTTAGCCTTCCCCAGAAAAGTAATGTTCCTTATGTTTCAAATATTTTTATGTAATGTGTAACTTACTACTCCTGCTAGTCTGTGCTGAGTGACAATCTGGAAGTTGTTATTTAGGCCAACTGCATCCTTTTTACAGCAAATGTAAACCTTCTGACATTGTAGATTAGATTGAACTAACAGAAAAGTGCTTTTAATGGAAGGTATAAATTTGTAATGAAAAAAATCTAGTTAGTAAACAGCCTGAATCTGAATATTTACTCAGAAGTAAGGTCTACCGAGTTCAGAATTATGTCCTGATTGTGCGTGTGTAGAAACTGTTATTTTCTTTCAGAATTATCATTGTGGGATGGGGAAGAAATTGAATATTTTTTCTGATTATGTTTTTCCCCCACTTACTTTCTCCCCCAGCTATTGATTTAATAAACAATTTGCTTCAAGTGAAGATGAGAAAACGTTACAGTGTTGACAAATCACTTAGTCACCCTTGGTTACAGGTACAACAAATGCATACTAGTTTTACTATGCTATACCTAGTCCAATTACATGAGTCATTTTCTGACTAAAGTAGCTGAGAGTCTTGCATAAATGAGACCTCTAAAGTACGGTTTGATACAACTTGAGTAAAACTATCAAGTATTACAGGATTTGCTTTTCTTTTTCTAGATATGTGATACCTTTTTATTTTGGCTAAGTGATAGGTATGCATTGGATCACTGGAGATGTTATAATATACATTTTTGTATGGTATTTTTCTGCCCAGGCTGAAAATGCATTAGAAACCCTAAAACAATGCCTCCTTATTCCCAACGCCTTCCTTCTTGGTCTTAATCAGATCTGGTCCACTGAATTTATGAATTGCCCTCTCTAGCACATTCCATGCATCTTGGAGATGTGCCTTGTAATTGTAACTACTTTTAGTAGCGGCTCTTACTTAAGGTACAACTAGATATCCTATCCTACTTCTAACAAAATAAAGTGATTGGCTTTATAGTGTGTGCAGTATTTGCAAAGTTTGTGTGTGGGATTCAATTAATAGAAAGATTAACTCTTCCTCTTTATTCTTCTTTGTAAATGCGCTACACACCTCCCTAAAGTGTTCTTTGTTTTAGAGCCCAGCTGGATGTGATTTAAAAAATGGGGAGAATCTTGCAGGGAAGAACCATACGATCCCCTGCAAGCACCCCGTTCCACTTACTGATTCTCATCTGCAAGATTCGTTCCCCATCAGTTAGTGTTGGAGGAAAACTGTCTTTGTCTTGAAACAAATTCTGCATCTTTCTAATTTAGTCTGTGCCAAAATTGGGAACTACTTGCCATTGTCACAAACAGAGTAAAGTAGTGTTTTTCTGTATAGAAAATGATAAAAGTTGAGTAATTTCTATAAGGTTTGCATTTTAAAGAAATTGTTGTAACTCTGAATGTGATGTGTGTTAGCCTCCATTTGGAACAACCCAGAAAAGTTACAGAAGAGAGGTGATTTTGGCTAAGGGTGCTTCCCTCTGAACTTAATCCCAACATGGAGTGTGAGAAAACTAGCCACCGCTAGGGTATCACAGGCTTGGTGGAAGTCTGTAATCTTCATATATGCTTTTTGATGTGGTCCAGGTGGTCCTTGTATCCTCAAGGTGAAGGAGGGTTTATCTTGCTCTCCTTTTGAGGTAAGAAGGGTTTGGGAGAACATGCAACAATTCAGTTCTGGAATTTGCTGTATACCAGATTACCTCACTGTGCTCTTATAGTGCTGCTATTCCACTTGTACTGCTCTGGCTGTTTCCTGTTGCATTCTAGGATTTGCAGTTTAGGGAGGGGCATTTAGAATTCTTAGCCAAAGAGTTCTTAAGCCTCACTACAAACCTCAGAATGCAACAGGAGCAACAAGAGTGGAATAGCTGTTAGTAGCACTATAAAAGTAAAAGTGGAATAGCAGCACTATAAGAGTGTAGTGTGGTAATCTGCTTAGTCGGCTGTTGTGGTTTTGCCACATCTTCCTGGTTTATTACTTTCCATTTTGGAAATGAGGCTGTGCTTTTGTGAAGGCTGAATAATGTTCTTCCTGCCGCTTCATTGTGGCACACAATCAGTCTGTTACATTGGTTTATATCAAAAGTGGTGGCAGTGGCAGGCTCAGGGGATAAAAAACATGCTGCATTTTCAGAACATACTGTTTTTTGGAGGCAAATTATTGCTGCATTAAGATCATCCCTTTATTTCTTTCAGTAGTTATCCAGAAATAACTAATTTAAAATGTTCCTCTTTTCCAGGATTATCAAACTTGGCTTGATCTTCGGGAGTTTGAAACTCGAATTGGAGAACGTTACATTACCCATGAAAGTGATGACGCTCGCTGGGAAGAATATGCATATGAACACAACCTTGTATACCCCAAGCATTTTATTATGGCCCCTAATCCAGATGACATGGAAGAAGACCCATAGAAATCAATATGGGAAAGGCACTTAAATCAATTTATGTTCTCTGGAGCAAGTGTTGGTCTTGTTCTTCAGGTTCCGTTTAGGAAGCATGAATGATCTCCTGGATCAGTTTGTGGATGGATTAGATGATCCAGAAAGTCTTTCCAACTGTGACTGTTAATGTGATCCAGCATTGGGTTGAAAGCCATGAAGTGTTTGTGTAACATTGCCTTATTGATACATCACAGTGATGTTACTTACAGATGAAATGCACAGTGAATTGGTATTTGTGAATTTTCCAAGTTTTTTGTAGTTTATACAATAACAGAACAATTGTAATGGTTTTCTAGTTCATACCTACTAAGCCATAGAATACTATTTTCTGGTATTTAGATACATCTGTTAAGAAGCTGTAAAGAAACCTGAACTATATACCATAACCAAATAATTACATTTTTAATGTCCATACAAAATGTTGGTAAAATATTTATTTAGCAGGCATGATGTGGAAAAGCAATAAAAGTGATGGGAGCAATAGAAGTCAAAGAATTCCAGTAGTGAAATCCTGCTCCTCTAGCTTAATTAAAGCAGCCTCGTGAGGCAGGGCAGTAAACTTAGGTAATTTTTATTGAATACAGACAATCTGTGTTTTAGCTTTTATGGGAAAGGCACTTAAATCAATTTATGTTCTCTGGAGCAAGTGTTGGTCTTGTTTGGATGGGAATAAACTAACACATGGCGGGTTGGGAGAATGTGGCAGACATTAGTGTGACTTTGGAGTGTATAAAAGATTTTGTGACTTCATTTAACTGAGAGGCAGGGTGCAAAGATACAATCTTACGGTTTTTGCAGGGGGAACTACTGAGCCAGACAGCAAATCCAAGCTCTACTGGTCCATAACTCATTTGTGTGCACATATCAGATCTTTACCTGGCCAAATAGCATACAGTGAATGGGCAATTCCATTCCAAGAATGCATCTGTAGTGGGAAGTCTAATGTAGTTGATACATTAGATCTCTTATGGGGGACAAAACTTTGATTTTGGGACAGTAATATGTGTAACATAATGGAAGAAGCTTTACATTTTTGAAAGGATATGGCTAGAAATTAAAATGTACTTTATTTTGAATTAATTCAAACACAGTTACAGGATCTAGTACAGTACCCCTTAGAATCTCTGATTCATGGAAAAGACTTTTTAGATTTTGGGCTGTTAGGTAGGAGAAGGTTGCAGTGGCGTCTTCCTTTTGGCTTCCTTTTTAACCTTGGAGCATCCAGTCATTTTTTGAGAAGTGATCAAACATACAGATTAAGCTTTGATAATCTGTGAGTAGGACTTTATGTTCCATGAATTGGGGACAGGGCACATAGACAACAGTGGTTCATCCACCTGATCTAAACACAGCAGGAATGGAAGAACAGGGTGTGGGAAGGTTAACATGCACCATGGCTCAATTATAGAGCTAGATCAACTCACAGAGAAAACTGCATCTGTGAGTAAATATTTGTTCACTGTGATTACCTCATTAAGCAGGGATGAAGAGCTTTTTTGTGCCTGAATTTATCAATTTGTGTTACCATTTTGAAGATGCTTTATAGCAGACAGTGCTGAAAGCTGAACAAGGGGTCAGGTTGTTTCATGCAACTTGTCTTCCAACAGAGGAGGCCCACCACTACAGCTGTTAGAGCAGCAGCAACTTCAAAGGAAGTGTGACTAAGGTGTGCCAACCTACATAAAGAGCAGGCTCCCCAATCTGAGCTAGTATGCTGTGGCATTGGTCATGCTGCTTGATGGGAGTTGTGATCCAGCACATTTGGAGGATACTACAGAAAGCCTGTATAGTTTCTTTTGGGCCATGGTTTTTGACAGTTGTTCTGGTGTTGTGTGCCTTCCGAGTAGTTTCCAAGATCTTGTAGCATTTTTGAGACTATCAAAGAAGTTGGCAGCATGAGCTTTCGTAGACTTCAGTCTACTTCCTCAGATGCATCAGAGGAAGTAAACTGAAGTCTATGAAAGCTCATGCTGCCAACCTTTCTTTCAGTTCATTTCAAAGGTGTTTCAAGATCTCGCTACATACTGATTCTACAGACTAATGTGGCTATATCTTTGAAGTAAGTTTCCAACTTATGGTGAAGTCACTGTCATGGGGTTTTCTTGGCAAGGTTCTTCAGAGGAGGATGGCCATTATCATCCTCTGAGGCTGAGTGTGACTCACCCAGGGTCACCCAGTGGGTTTCCATGGTTGAGCAGTGATTTGAACCTGTCCTCCAGAGTCATAGTCCGACACTCAAATCACTACACCACACTGGCTCTCTAACAACTATTGTAAGACCAACTTATTTCCCAAGTTCTCAAACAGTAAAATGTTTTGTCAGCTTCTCTATGTCTTCCTTTGTTCCTTAACAACTTTTTACCTTGTGAATATGTGTTGTGGCCACTATCTAAGTCTGTCAAAATGATGTTCCATGCCAGAATTCTTTAATAAATATTACATGCCACGGCAGGAACAAAATATGTCAACTGAGTAATAAAAAATGGAGCAAATTTCAGGAAGAAAGCTCGTAAAATTATCTAATTTAAAATAAATCTTATCCTGTTTTAGTTTTATTTTGCATTGGTTAAACTGCCACCAAATTTATAAACCACTTTTAATCTCAGTGATAGTATTATTGTCATGTCCCATAAGCAATTGGTTGGCCCCTGTGTAAACATAAGGCTAAACCACATAGGCCTTTGGTCTGGTCCAGCAGGGTTATTCTTATGTTCTTAATGTCAAAATTTTAGATATAAGCCATGAATTTGCAAACCTTAGAAGGAAAAAAGTAAATTACGGGGCCACTGAGGAGTTCAACTGATCAAAGCCACCAGAGTGATTGAATATATGGAAAATACGATTTTATTCATACATATGTATATCATCACTTGATGACTTGCAGCTGAGAGTGTAACTGCTTCTATTAAAAAAAACATTGAGGTGACTATGAGTCTGCAATTCTTCATGTATTTGCTGTTGCATTCTAATTCTACTCCATGGATGGATTTTAAGTGTTTCAGGCTGAATCTGCATATTATTTGTATATATTCCTACCCCATGATGATGTACAAAAACACAGTTTATGTGGGTGAGGTGAACCACAAGATTGCTGCGTTTATGTTAGTATGATCTGAGTACCAAGTCATTTATGTGTAAATTGGGTTGGAAAGTGCCAGCAAATGGTTCAGTGGATTGCAGTAAACAATATTTTTTCCCTTGTAATCTGACTTGTTTGTCCTGTGTGGGCTACAAGAAGTGGCTGTTTAGGCAAAAATAATAGTTAAGCTGTGGCAGAATTTATCTACTAGAAGTAAAAGTGTTCATAGGTGTCTCACCTTTGAGAGGATCAAAAGTATTCCCATTGTCTAGCTGTTAACTGCTTCTAAAACATTCAGAAGTAAATCTCATTAAGCTCAATGGGCCTTATTTTGGGGTAAACGCATGTTTAAGATTGCAACATTAAGATCAGTTTCTGTGTTGGATGGTCATATTTTAAAAAGCAGCAAACCAAGTCAAGGTATATATTATAGTTCTTAAATTAATTTTAAGCTTCAGGACAGCAGTGCTGTGGACCAGTAGAGTAGAATGCAAACCTTGTTACCAATAAAGAAGAGAAAACTGGAATGTTTCTATTCTGTAGTAGCTGTTAACACATTTTACAAACCATAAGTAAAAAATGCATAGCTTGCACCCTAACTTTCCTATGACTGCCAAAAATATTAATCCAAGCTTTAAGTTAATGAGGGTTGGCATTAATCAGTTCCTCCCGATGAATTTGTACCCCATGTTGCATTATCATTAATCTTTGTTTTTTGAATTAAGTTGCATTCATTGCAGAAATAGTGCTGTATTGATGCTAGACGATACTCATGTAAAACTTGTAGCCTCAAAAAAAACACTGTCAACTACTTTTTTATATTTTTATATGTCCCGTTGTTTGTAAATATCTTCTAAGCTTGAAAATAAATTTTATTTCCCTATCATGTGTGTTCTTTTCTAGTGGTGTATCCTCTCCTAAGTCTGATAACCACGTGTCAGACTCATTTGTAAACACAGCAACAGAAATAAAACAGAAAGCAAGATGATGTTAAGATGAAAGGACTTGACTATATCACAGTTATTACTACTAGTAATTTCCAGCTAAATAACTGTTCTATTAGTTGACAGCAATGTGAAACCATTTGCCTAATGTATTTAGGTGTTGTTATACTTTTCTGTTTGCTGGGCCACAGTACTGCTGTAACAGAAGCTACAATTGCAGAATATTGCTGTTGCACCATATGTCCCTTTGTCTGGATCTCAGGGCCCACCTACATTTGAAGAAAAAGTCCAAATGGACTCCCCATTTCTTCTGCCTTGCACCCACTCTGGAGCTGTCCTGCACCCATTTTATCCACAGCAGTTGTCTATACTGTTTTTGCTGTGGTCTGCTGCCAGTGTCTTGATGCCACTGTCTTTCCCACACCTCCCAGAGCCATGACAGATCACTGGCAGGGACTGCCATTTACCTTCCCAACATGGAATTATGTTAAAATAATAAAAAATCCTGCTTGTGGGTTGCCCAGTGCCTCATGAGCATGTCAACAGGAGAAAAAAAAAATTCCCTGCCTGGAACGTTTCCCTCACTTAGTGCCACTTCTGGTGGCACACTTTGAGGTCATGATGAGGCGCTTAGGTGCCTCATAAGCAAGAAAAATATTTAGATGTTCCAGGCAGCCTGTCCTGGCTCTGGGAGCTTACAGTGGCGGTGGGTGTTGATGGGATGCATGCAGGAAATATTGGGAGTGTTCTGGAAACTCCACATTAAGGTGTTTGGTTCTGCTGTTGATTGGACCCTGCACCATGTCCTGATTGTGCCAGATTTGGGGGGATTTTGGTTTTTCCACTTCATGTAGACAACCCGTTTGCCAACTGCTGAAATCAAAATGTAAAGCATGGCCCTCCAGATATTGTTGGACTACACCTTCTAGCAGCTCTAGCAGCATGGCCAATGGCAAGGAATGTTGGGAGCTGCAGCACAAACACACAGAGGACTGTATTCTCTGAATGCTGGAGAGGATGAAACCACAGTTGCATTGATCATATCTGAGGCAGAAGTCCAAAGTTCTTTTTTTATTTATGCTGAATGACTCCTCTCCCCCATTGTTTTTTTTTCTATCTTGCCTTGCAAGTTTGATGAGTTTCCCTTTCCTTCTATGCTGTCCTGTTTCCCCTTGAATTTGTAATCTTTCTTGATTCTACTTATTATTATTTATATCTTCATCTATTAATAATAATTCCCTTGTTTTCTTCTTCCTATTCGTCTGAATACTCTGTTTAACAAAGATAGAAATGGCCTTCAAAATGATTTAAAATGGAAAGAAAAGCATAGGACTCCTAAGCCCGGAAAGAAAAACAAGGTGATGGGCAAAAAGATTGATGGTGCAGCAGATGGGAAGACATGGATAACAAGATGTATAGAACCATGTATTAATTTCATTTACCACAATGCTCATAAGCCAAGGTGAGAACATGTTTGGGGTTATTCAGTGAATTTAGTGGCTGTATCAAGAGCTTATTCTGCCTCTGGTTCCATAGAGAACATCTATACAGCAGCAGTTTGGAAATCTATTATAGAAATAAAAGTTTAGATAGGTCCAAGTGGCATTTGCCTGCAAGATTCTTCAGTCGGTAGGCCATCCATGCCCACCTGGAATCTACAGGCTTGGTTATGTCCTATGTAATTGAGGATTGTTTATACCATTCAGAGAATGAGATGATATTTGCTGTGAATAGTCATTCCTGTATACACAGAGGAGCAAGTCACTTGCCTAGGCCAATTGAATGAGTTATTTCTATTCAGCTGGTTGAGCTGCAGTTTGAACAATGACTGTTTTCTGTTAATATTCCATGGGTGCTGTGGATCAAGTTTATTTCTGTTTAAAGTGGTTTAGATGCAGCTGAGAAGATGCTTCTACTTTCTATTATATTATTTTGATTCTGTAAGTAAATACTATGATGTAATCGTAACAAACACAATTTATTTTCAATTGCACCAATCAGCAGAGGCCTAAAATTTAAAAAATGAAAATATGTTTTCTTTCAGTTTGCACCAACACCATATACTCTTTAGCAGCAGATGCTTCTCACCTAAGAAAATAGTGTTATTAGAATATTTGTTGTGTACCTTTTTGTTTCCAATTTATGGTAAATTGTTCTCAGAGGGGTGAGTTGTTGTTGTTGTTGTTGTTGTTGTTGTTATTATTATTATTATTATTATTATTAACCTGGCCAAAGGTTAACCTGTCACAAGGTTTTCTTGGCAGGTTTTGTTCAGAGGGGGATTGCCTTTGCCCTCCTCTGAGACTGAGAGAGTGTGACTTGCCTAAGGTGATCCAGTGGGTTTCCATGGTTAAACCTTGCTCTCCACAATCACAGTCCAATGCTCAAACCACTACACCACTCTGGCTCTCTCTCAAGATAATTCAGTCACTCAATATAATAAATATAAGACCTCAACTGACTATAAAAAGTGAGATCTTTAATAAGTATGTTTACAGTACAATAATATGTGAATCTAGAACAGGAAATCAAGATGCAGTTTTCCAACCAAAATGTTTTTCTTACCTTCCCCACAGGGGTTACGGTCAATTTTTAGTTCTATCAGAACCATACTTTTCTATTCTACATGTTACATGATATATTGTGATTGAATTCTTAGGTTTTTCACAAAACCTAAAAACATTATTTTTATAGGAAACTGGTAATGATTCTCAGTGGATCGTTATGGGAAGCTTACATCCTTATCACAGAAAATAATTCAAACGGGCGGGTCACTTCCATTCAAGTTCACCAAAGCCAGCAACAGATGCTGAAGTTGATTGTTTTGTTACTTGGTCTGAAGAACTAAGTCTGTTGTGAGGTAACATGGCAAAAAAGTTGAAACGCCCCCCCATTCTGTCTAGGTCCATCAGCATTTCATAACTTCGGAGTAGCTGGTTGCGGTTAACTGCATCATTAGCATTCTGCAACAGAACCTAAATTGAAGAATGAATTACTGTTTATTACCAGTATTTTTCATCCCAGAAGTCACCAGCACCCTTCTATCCATCCCAATTTGTACATCTAGTAAAGTTTCAATATTTTATTTATATTTCATTTTGTATGCTGAATAACTGTGCAACAATTAAAATTAATAGGAGTTATGCTCCCTATCCAATGCTCCCCATTCTGAACTACGCAAAACAGGAGGACAAACTGCACTAGCCCTATCCCACCCCATCATTACTCTCCTTTTGTGGAGAGTGCCCACCTGAACTAAACAGATTCACTTTATTCACTGAGGTGCTCCATGCAATTAAGAATACTAGAAAATACAGTTTCAGATGATGCAGAGAGACTATTGTTCTCCATGCAAGATTAATAATGACAGAGAAGGCAGAGTTAGAGTACTCCCTGCTCTTCACACCTTTACTTCTACTCCAAACAGATAGTAGATGCAAGGGCAGTCCCTACCTGCATTCTGATATCAATGCCCATGTTTCTCAAAAAATCCTGCTGTTTTATAGGACCCAAGGTGGCCACTCTTTCTTGTGCCATTCTTCTCAGGTAACTGAAGTCAACATCAGCAGTGAGATCTGCCGTTCCTGGGGATACCAATACATCATGAAGTTTATGGCCACGGAAGCCCTGGAAAAGAGGGGGGAAATTATCTGCTTCATATGGCCATCTCAGACTTCCAGGGTGCAGACAGGACAGCAAAATGAGGAATTACTTCTATTAGTACATAATAGACGTTTCCTTTTTTTAAAAGTAAGTGGCCTGCTTGTATAATAAGCCTTCCACATTTGTGGTTTTGACTTTTGTGTCTTTGATTATTCATGGGTTTGAGTAATGTGTTCACTCTAGGAACATACAAGAACTCCCTCCAGTGCAACTGCTGGAAGTTGACCATAAAGTCATAATGGAGGACCTAGAGATTCTTAAGAGAAAACACTTCTCTAGGCATCTGCAGATTCTGCAGCATGATTTTATAGTCAACTTCTGGTGGATGTTGACCATAGAATTGCACTGGAGGACCTAGAGATTCCTAGAGAGGTTTTTCTCAGGTAAAAAAATAGTGTTTCCACTTTCATGGGGATCCTGCACCCCTAACCACAGCAAATGTGGAGGGCCCACTGTATACTTCCTTAAGGTGCACTTTGACCAATTTTAAAGGAATGCCACATTCCTTTAGATATAAATTACTGGCAAAGAGTACAACTAAATTGCATTACACTTCTCAAAAGTTGCTTTAATTGTCCCACTGTGTGAGATTAAAAATTAAGAGTCTTACCATGCTCAAACTGTCTTCCAGAACACCTAGGTAAATCAACCTACCCTGAAAGTATCTGTTTTGGTCCCATCATGTCCATAATCAATTATGAGTGCAGCTCCTCCATTCTTTTCAATATCATGGGCCAGCTTCTGGATGATGACACCAGCATCAGGACACACCTCCACATGATCTCTGGACTCTTTGGCCTAATATAGAATTCATGGATTAAAAAAAATGTTGAAGTATATTCAAATAAGAGCCTTACTCTGCCTGTGCTTAGACTGGTTTAGCTAGTGCTTCCCTCAACTAATCCAGGGAATTGTTTCAGGTCATTTAAGAATTTTATGGAGGAATATGAGTCTTCCAGAATTCTCTGGAGGAAAGTATAGCAGTAAATCAGTAGGATGTGCAAAAAACACTGCCTTTGGGGCTGGATTCCATAGCAAGAGAGTAGATACTGGAATATGCTGTACAATAAAACAATAGTACAAAAGGACCGTTTGGTCAGACACAACTAGAAAAAATGTGATGTTTGTTTTAGATAAGCATCTTGTATGCATGACTAAAACAAAGCAAGCATACAAACAGAATTCTGCAAACTATAGCCAATACACACTCAATATAATGCTGCTGCAACAAGAAAGAAGCCTATCCTGATGATTTCCTAATTAAATACAAAGTTTCCATAAATCTGCATGCATAATAAATATGCAAAAATGATCTTATTAAAATAAATCTAAATATTTTTGAAACAGTAATAATGATGTCAATAAAACACATTTAAAGTATAGGTTGTGTCTTCTCCAAAATGCCTAGGACCAGAAGTATTTTGGATTTTGGAATACCTGTATTTACATATATGTATATAATATCTTGGAGTTGGGACCCAAGTCTAAAAACAAAATTCATTTATGTTTCACATACACCTTATACATATAGCCTGAAGGTAATTTCATACAATATTTTAAATAATTTTGTGCATCAAAGGAATTTTGTGCACACTGAACCATAAGAAAACATCAGCTACCCATGAAAAAGTTTTGGTTTTTGAATATTGCATATTTCAGAAATATTAGAGACAAAATCTGTAGTTCTTGTATATAACACAGTAGCAATATTAGCTGGATGGAGAGATTTGCTGTGCCTGGAAATGCAATTATACAATCAAACTTACATGTATGAAGGCTTCTGCAGCTGGAGTAGCAGCTGGTGCAAGGACAAATTGCAGCTTGCCAGGAGCTTCTGAATCAATATCAATCAACAACTCCCGCCACCCCTTTTCTGTTTTCTAAATAAAATTAGAATAATAATAATTTAAAATAAAATTAGAATAATAATTTTATTTCAGAATGGCCAAATATGGTCAGATAGAATTTATATCTTGAAAATATATGCCTCCAAGATAAAGGGTTAAAATAAAATTAGATTGCCGCGGAGAGGGGCAGGCTATAAATAAAAATTTATTATTATTATTTATAGGATTAGAATGATTATTAGACTCTGATAGAGAGCACACACACACACACACACACACACACACACACACACACACACCCCTTCAAAAAAGAGTAGATATATTTAATCTGGCTCTACCATGCAAATCCTAGCTCTCAAATTTTTATCTGATAGATCCAATAAGAGAATAGGTGATCTTGAAGGTTTCTAATACTTAATTTTCCATCTTTAACCCTCCAACAACAGATAAGGTAAATTGTACCCAGGGAGCACTAAACAATAAAACAAAAGTATGTGTCAGTCTTCATATACTCTATGCTTCACTTACTGATGTGTGAATTACTAAGTTTTGTTGCTGGGCTTACCCACTAGTGATCGGTTTATTTTTACAGATTTCAGGACCAACTCTATCTACCCGTAATGGAACAAATGAAAAACTGAACAATGAAGGCAATGTCCCAGGTCATCTGAGTAACCCAACAAAATTAAGTTTACATTTTTTTATTAATCTTTGTTTACAGATGCTTAGCACAGAACCTGTTTAAGGGGGAAAAATTACTAACTTTTCTTAATGTTGCGACCACTAATAACAGGGATGCTCCAAAAATCCGACTAAGGGGCGAAACAGACAGGCTTTAAGCTGCTCTTCCAAAGACAGATTGGGGCTGTGGTGAACACATGCTGTGGCCCCAATCCAGCATGAAGCTGGCCAAAAAAGGAGTGGCAAAAATTCACTCCTTTTCTGGCTGGGGAAAAGGAAGCTTTTCCCACCCCGCTGCAGCCCCATGGTGCCTTCAAGCCACTCTGGTGGTGAGCAAAGTATAAACACTGCACCACCAGAGTGCCTTGAAGCTGCCAGACTTCCAAGTAGCATGGGAAGCAGCATGGGAGTGGCCATCTGTTCTGCCTGGCCCTTAGTTAAATACATATTTCCCAGCCAGTGATTTAGCAAGACTATTTTCTTTGTATTATAGTTACAATTTTATGCAATGCTTACCAATGTTTTTTTTTGGGGGGGGGGAGTGTCAATGAATCCCAGCTGATCTGCAAATATTTTCAAGTAACCTGAATGCTCATCTGATGATTTAATGTTCTGCAGAAGGTGCTTCCTTCAGGCATTTTTACAAGTAGCCAGGCTCAGCAGCTCAAAAGTTAGGCCAGACAGTGGTTGAAAAACTAACCAAGTATTTACATGGTTCTGAAATTGTTATACTACCAATCACAGAATTACTTGCCCACAAATCTAGAAATGTCAACAGGAGCATTCTTAATTTTCAAGAAGATTCGTTTCAAAGAAAGGGATGACAATTTCTTTTTCGTTTCAAAGAAAGGGATGACTCTCCTTTCTTCAGGGCATAAAGATGCAACAGTCTCAGATCAAATGTAGGATCAATGGGCAATTACATTTTTTTAATGAAGTTGACATTGCCTACATTTCCATAATGTTCCAAAGCTATACAATCCCTGATGGAGAGGAAATTCCGAAAGACACTTCTTGCTAAGAGAAATGGATCAAGTAAGCTCCAAAACACACTGCAGACATAATTCAATTTGAGACTACTTTAACTGTCCTGGCTCAATGCTAGGGAATTCTGGGAACTGTAGTTTTATGAGACATTTAGTCTTCTCTGTCAGAGAACTCTGGTACCACAAGAAACTACAATTCCCATAATTCCTTAGAACTGAGCCAGGACAGTTAAAGTGGATGCAAACTGAATTATTTCTGCAGTTGTTTTGGACCCAAGTCTAGTAATATAGCCAACTTGCTAGGAATGTTAAAAAAAGCAGCTACTGAGAACAAACTGTTCTTAAAGATTACACCCCTCTGAAGCCCACTTCGCCACGGTGGGCAGCTACCTCCCTTCCTCCTCCTCTGGCTCTTCCTCCTTCCTCCTCCTCTTACCCTCCCTATCGCCACTGCTGCCGCTCTTCCTCCTCCTCCTCTTCCACCCCACCACTCTTCCTCCTCCTCCTCCTCTTACCCACCATTGCTACCGATGTCTCTTCCACTTCCTCCTTTTCTTTCCTTTCTCCCTTCTTTTCTTATTCCTTCTCCTCTTCCCCCCTGCCGCCACCACTGCAGCCAGCAGTCTACCTCCTCTCTCCTCCTCTTCCTCTTCCCCACACCTC
>CM034701.1:336777676-336790586 GCA_020142125.1 Phrynosoma platyrhinos
ACTAAGTTCTTCTTGGTAATGGTTGTTAAAGTTTTCTTTTGAAGTGGGAACAATACCTCAAATACCTGGTTTTTATATAACAAACAGACCCATCATGCATGAGCATTTCCTGCCCTGAAGTTTGCTGTGTGGGAGTATGGCCAGCATGGTGTAGGGATTTGAGCATTGAATTATACTCTGGAGACCAGTGTTCAATTCCCTGTTTGGCCATGGAAAGCCACTGGGTGACTTTAGGCAAGTCACACATTCTCAGTCCCAGAAAACGCAGTGATACGTTTGCTTTAGAGTTGCCGTAAGACAAAAATGACTTGAAGGCACATAACATTATCTAGTCATGTCCCTCATCTGCTTTTCCTCAATGCTGCAGACAGGAGTACTGCCAGGCAAAGTGTACCACTTGGGTTTTATGGGCGAGATGATGACCTTGATGTTGTGTGAATGAACTCTTTCTGGAGTTCTATTCCCGTAATCAATAATGTGGATTAAGGGTTCCTGTTTCATTCAGGCCTGCTGTTATACTGAGTGGGAGCAATACAGAGTAATCCAGTGACACAGCAAGGTAAAATGCTGAGTGTCAAGTGATTTTGAGTGCCCTTTTTATTCATACCTACCAAGGCTTGAAATGTTTTAATCTTAAAATGAAGGAAGCTTATTGGAATAAATCTTGAAAATTAAGCTTGAAAAGAACTGGCTTATATAGATGAATTCTTCTGCAGGTGAACTCTTCTAATCACTTTGGATTCATTGACTTCCCCTTACACACACATACATTCATCATATCCCTGCTAGCCGAATGGTCTGGCACCACAACACCTCCCTCTTATTCCAGAAAGCAAAAAATGGCAGATACACTGAGCCCAGGCACTCCCTATGTGATGTTCCTACTGGCTCAGGTTTCATACATTCTGAAATGCTAGTATTTTGATAAGGCAGGTATTTTGGGTGGAATACTGATCTGTATGAGATGATTCTGGGATTACATAAAGGTATTTTGGCAGATTTCATTAATGTTCATCATTCTATAAAGACATCCAGAGTACTTTATAAAAAAGATAATCACAACTGTTTGCTACTTCTAATCTTTCTTTCTCACAAAAAATGCATTTGACAAGAAGTGAAAATTCAGTGGGAGAATTGATCAGAGTAGGATGGAAATGAAGAAATACAAATAACAGGGTTACCTTATTTTCCTGCGTATAAGACTACTTTTTAACCTGCAAAATCTGTGGTTAAAGTTGGGGGGGGTCGTCTTATACGCCGGGTATAAGGATAAGGAGGATAGAGGTGCTGAAACTCTATATTTTGACTGGAAAAATGGGGGGTCGTCTTATACGCCGGGTCGTCTTATACGCCGGAAAATACGGTAAGTTGAGTGGCTGACCACCTGAAATAACAACTTGGGTATCTGCTATCACAGTCAATATTGGGTATAGCTTTAAGATACTGTGAAAGCCCTGGAGGGGATGGGAGTGGAGAGTATGAGCTAGTGTGATTCAATAGGCTACACTAGATAGCAGTAGCAAGTACATTTCTATACTGCTTATCAGTGAACTCAGCACTCTAAGCAATTTACAATCTATAAGCTAATTGCCCCTAAAAAGATGCCCCCAACAAGCAAATTGCCCCCCAGCAAACTTTCATTTTATCTAGGAAAGGATGGAAGACTGAGTCAATCTTGGACAAGCCAGTACTTGTGGCTGCAGCACTGTCATTTAACCACTGCACCACCAGGGCTCCTTTAAAAGATAATCAGGGGCACTTTATTCTCTGCCTCTCAGTTTCCTCCTTCCCCGCTTCTGCGCCTTCTCTGCTTTCCCCACTTGGTTACTAGCCTTTAAAAGACCCTCCATGACATTTCTACACTCAAGTTTAATGTGGGTAAGTTGCTTTCTTTTGAATATCACAGTCCATTCAAGAAAATAAAAAGTAAATAAATAAGAATTCAGTCACCCACTTCTCCACTATATCCAGAATTCTTACTGCAGGCTTTCACAAAAGAGTGTATAGGCGCCCTTTTTAAGGCCTTAAAAGGCCAGCATTTAATGAGACTGGTCTGCCCTTTGGTCCAATTCGGTGGTTCTCTTCTACCACCACTGATATTGAATTCTTTGGACCCCCAGCGGGCCCCAGTAGCCCCTCTTACCAGAGGGGTTTTAGGCAAAATATATACATAGGATATTAAGAGTAACTTGCCATACAGAACTCATTAAATCAAATTGCAGGTCCGGAGCTCTGCTCCTCTGCAACCTCTCAGGACACCATCCACTGGAAGTTTTTCCGTAAACATATAAAATGCGGAGGGAGCCATTCAAGATGCTTTGGATTAACTATAATCCCAACAAATAACCTGTCTTGAACGGTATCACAATTTGGGTAGCCTTGAATTCAAGTATAAGTATCTTGGGTATAATTCTTTCAGAGGCACAGTATCCATGGGCAGAGAGATGTGTAGTTTTGAAGAGGTCCTGGCCTTTCTTCTTTCTCTTTTTGGCATGGTGCAACAGGAATACTGTGTCAACTTGAGGAAGGGCTTGTTGGGAATATGGGCAACATGCAGGTGTCCTGGTCCCTGGAATGCCTTGATTTGCTGCCTGTATGTATGTTGGAGGTGGTGGGAATAGGGATCAAATAGCACAGTGGACCCCCCAAATGTGCACAATACTTTTAATTTTCTTGTTTGAGTACTACCGGCTTCTTAAGAGAGGTTAGGCTTTAAAAAAAATCAAACACCAGGATCTTTATTTGGTGTTAAGTATCTTTTGAAGGTTTAGTACAGATTAAGATTAAGTGGCCCTTGTAGTCTTTTCCAACTCCATGATTCTATGATTCTGTGTTCTATTTTGTTTCCTATTTTTTCAATTTACTAATTTACTATGAAAAAATGTATGGGTGAACTCCTGTTTAAACGTTTGATGTGTCTCCCCCCAATTCCAGAAACATAAAAAGCAAAGGAAAAAAGAAAAGCCAAGATGATGAGGCAGATTGGGAAGATTCTGATGAGGATGATTTTGATGACCTTGATGATGAGGAAGTTTCTCTAGGAAGCATGGATGAAGAGTTTGGAGAAGACATTGATGAAGAGGGAGGGACTTTCATGGATGTATCAGATGATAACATCCCAGGTAAAAGAACTAAAATAAAAATTTTCACTTTGTTAAAACTTTTGTTTTAAGCTAAATGAGAAGCTAGTAATTTTTAGACGAATGCATTTGTTCTAGGGCTCCACCAGATTATATTGTATAATTTGTCAGGCACCTAAATCTTCAGACAAGAGCAGGGGCTGCAGTAGACAGACTTAAAAGACATTGGCACCCAGCTGATAAAGGGTCAGCAAGAATTACAAGTTCATTATACTTCTTTTTGCATTCTGGTTCCCAACCTGTGTGTCTTTAGATGTTGCTGAACTACAGCTTCTTGAATCCATCACCATTGGTCGGGTTGATCAGACCCTCTGGAAATTCAATTTCAAAACCCCCAGGATAGGGAACCTTTCAGCTTTGAGGGTGCAAAAATGTATGTGCTTATATGCATACATGCAGACACAGATGTGATTCTTGTCAAAAATGACATAAGGGACTGAATCTATGAACAAAGTTTGATACCTCATACTGTTTATAGTAGATGTGGGGAACTGGATTGGTCCAAAGAGTCAGATTGCTTCCCTTCCCCACCTGAAAAAGATGACATACTGGATTACATTAGGGGAGCAGGTATCTGACCCAAGCTGTACCCCATCTCAGACATCATGCTCCCCCATTTGTGCAGAATGGGATGTGGTGCTCTGTGCTTCTCTGTATTTATATACTCCTACTAGCTCTGATGTGAGACAGCAGTAGAGTTCCTCTTGCTCTATACAGGGCCCACTGGGTATATGAGCTATCTCAATAGTATTCCCAGTGGGGAATGCAAGCAGAGTGGGGAATCTCACCGTTTATGATTTCAGAAAGGAGGAAGCAGTGACATTTCAATGCTTGCTGCTTTCCTTCCTATATTAGAGGCAGAGTTGTATGTATTGATGGAATTTTGAGTAATAATCTACCATCTGCTAATAAAACTCTTCCTCTTCTACTTCCTTCCAACTGCTACTACTGTACTACTCCAAAATCCAAGATTCACAAAAAAGTGATACAAGCCAAAATGAACAAAACACATAATGCAAACTTTCAAAGCTTCATTGGCTTCTTAATCAGGCAAAAGATGTTAAATTATACAGAAGGAAGAAAAAGTGATGGTGTTATGAGTCACAGGCCTACATTTTGTATAGATGTTGTTTCTGCTGTAGTTCATTTGGTTTGGAGGGATCTCAGTGCAGGCAGACTCCACACATTCCTTGGTCATGTGGGGACCGAGACAAAGGACAGGAAAATTTGAACTCCATTAGCAACAGTAAAGAGATTTAGGGTGTCTCCATCCCTTGTAAAGCCATAGACCCCTTTCTCAATCTAGAGAAATGGGGCCTGTGAGGTCACAAGGGACAGAGACACCCTGTATCCAGAGATGAGTTACTTTACTGCTGCTATTTTTGGATTTTGCTTTGCTTTGCTTTGCCGTATGGCCAGCACAATGACTCCTGGATATGCATCCTAATAATCATCATATTTCTTGAGGCAGGGGACAACATTAAAATAAAGCAACTAGAGCATGTTCTTGAAACAGAGGTATTGTGAGGCATTTGTTGAAGCTTTCTCACTGCAGAAAATATGTCTGTATATTTACTGAAAACAATAGGACCTTTTTTTTCAGTTGACATCAAATGTGTTTCCACTTGTTATATACCCTATAAAATAAATCATGGTATTTTCTCCTTTTACCCCAGGATAACTTTCTGACAGTTTGCTTGTGTTCTAAAGTCAATGGATTTTAGAACTGCTCAGCTCTGCCAGCTGTTTGTTCCTTTCATTTGCTTTATTGGCTTTCAAATACAAATCTGTTCTCTTGGGATTATTATGGGTAAAAGTAGCTTGCTTCCCTGAACTGAAAAAAAAAGAATGTTACAATTGCTCTGCTTCTGCTGTTGGATCAGATAGTTTGAATGCTGTTACATAAATCACAGCAGATGTTCAGGAGGTACTGACATAATTCAAAACACTCAGTGGATTTCAGATTTTAAGATCATAATCTGTGGTTGTATACATCTATATGTTCAAGTTAAGGCATCTACAAAAGTCTTCAGTTTTAAATGTATAAAATATAATGGCCCTTTGTCCTTTGCTAGTCTCCTCTCTTAGGACATTTCTCTTTGACAACTGCAACCAATCTCTCCCCTTCCCCGCTAGTTTGAATTAAATCCCTATGGTGGTAGTTCTGCCAGTCCAAAAACACTGTTACATGAAAACACACTGATTTAACCTGACAAAGACAAGCATGAGTTCATTCCAAATTTGTGGCAGCATGCTAGTATGGATGAATGTGAACACCTAAATGTTGGGCAGTGGTTGGTGTTTTGGGTTTGGATCTGGAAAATCTAGGTCAATTCCATCTTGCCCAAGAAGCCAGTTGAATGATGCTGGATAATTTGTCATAATTCAACAGGGTGGGAGGTTAAGGACTTCTTGGAGCTAGAGCAGATTAAAGGCAGGCAAAGTGGGGCTGTGGTATTTCCCAGAGACCCCAATGAGTCCTGCCACTTGCCCAAATGTTTAAAAGTTTTTTGGGTATGTGTGTATGTGAAATAACCCCTAACCATATCTTCTAGTTAAGGACCCACCCCAGGTGATTTCTGGTCACTTTGTGGTTGGGAAAGAGGCCATAGTGCTGCCCTTTGTCCACCTTTATGCTACAGGGGGTGTGGAGGACTTTCTCAACAATTCTTTAAAAAATACAAAAAAGAGGGAAGACACAGGCCTTGCAAGGCTGGTGTGTGTATGTGTATCTGTCCACCCAGGCTCGGGGAAGCTGCCATTCTGAGATACAGAAAACAAATAATGGAGCTTGCAGAATCAGGCAACTATGGTAAAAATTTCTTCCAAGCCACCCAGAGAACTTTGTGATTTTTAAGCAGAGAAGTTTAATGGAAAGTGTGTTTTCTTTCATTTTTATTATGTTTTAAATGCTTTTAAGCTGTTTTGATTAAGGTCCAAAATACACTGCAGAAACAATCCAGTTTGAGACTGCTTTAACTGCCCTGGCTTAGTGCTAGGAATTCTGGGAACTGTAGTTTTGTGAGACATTTAGACTGTCAGAGAGCTCTGGTGCCACAACAAACTACAATTCCCAGCATTCCGTAGCACTGAGCCAGGGCAGTTAGAGCGGTTGCAAACTGGTTTATTTCTGCAGCGTGTTTTGGACTTCAGAGTTTCGTTTTAATAACTTACTTGATCTTTAATTGTCTTTCTGTTTTAATTGTTTCTGCATTGTTTTAATTCATGTTGTGAGCCACCTTTGGTCCTTCACTGGGAGAAAGGTGGGATATTAAATATACAAACCCACCCCCAGTTTAAGTACCAATGACCTGCAAGTGATAAACGTGTGTGATCTGGTAGACTAATCACTTTAGTAGATTTAACTGTAAGAGAAAAATGTATTAAGTCAGTGGCTTAACCAGTAACCTTTATTGTCAGGGAAAGTGCCCTGCTGCTTTGGGAAAGAAGCAGGATATGAATAAATATAGTAATAATATGCCTGCATCCTCCCCTCTTCTCCGGTTGTCTTTGGGGCTCCATGAGGAAAACTTGCCTTTAGAGCCAGTGAATACTGTAACGAAGGTATCTGAAAGGCAGGTGGGATATAAAGATGGAGGAGAGAAACAATTGAATAAACAAGTAATAGGAAGTAGAATGGACTTTCTGTGAAGAGAATTCTGAATTCATTTCTAGTTTTAAAAGTGAGTTTTTGACTAGGTGCTGGCACAGTTTAGCCCTTTTAAATGGGGGGGGGGAGTTTCAACAAGTTTCAACACAATGGGGGGGGGGGGAGAACAGCCATGGATTTTGAAGGGAAGAGGGTTGTCATACATTAGTCACTCCCCACCCACTCACATTCCCTGCTTCTTAAAGAGTTCTTTCGGGTTTCAAAAAATTGCATTTATTTATATTTGCAGTTTTTCCACATTTGTGCTGGGGTGGGTGGGTTGCCCCAATCTCTGAAAATGTGGAGGGCTGACTGTATATTGCTAAAGGATGTAATGAATTTCTAAAGTAGAGGAGCTGGGACTCAGGTCTTTGTGGCAGTCAATCTACCCAGTATATTGTAGCATTACAGCTTTAATTGTAAACAATTAAATGGTAAGTTACACATGCTTTCTTTCAAATATCACAGGATATATGATGCCTGAACAACCCAAGGTCTAGGCTTGTTTCATTTGTGTGTTGGGGTTTTCATACACAAGAAATGTGCTCATATGTGAGAGAGTCTATAAATGTGAGCATGTGGCTTGGGAGGAAGGCATAAACTGAGAAATGAGACTGGAGAAAAATATGTTACAAAACAAGAAGTGTGTCAGTGGAGGAATCTTGGAGGCTGTGGATTAAGAAACTACTAAGTTTTACATACTGATTGGAACTTTTGGGGCCATGTTTTTGCTGCTAGACTGCAGGGATATTAAAGAACTACCCCACGTACAGAAATGTATATTTAATTACAGTATTGAGTTACAACCACATCTCAAACACTACTGGACAAATTAAAGTGAGGATAAAAATTCCACACATACAGCAAAATTACTGAATAAGGTTCTGCTGGAGTTTCACTGTTAAGTGCCACACTGTACATACATCTGAGATAACCAGGAATAAATGGTTTGTGAAGTCTGTATGTAAAAATTGAGAGCCCATTATTTCTAAGATTCTGTTATTATCTGTGCAAAAAAACAAACCCAAATGCAATATTTTTACACACCAGGATTGTTTCATTACATATTCTGAATATGTTTTAATAGCTTTTGGGTTGTTTCATAACAGATGAAAACAAAGATCAAGTCAAGCCAGTAAATATGAAAGGCAAAAGAAAAAATGAAATTGATTTTGCTACATCAGTTAAAGGTAAGGCACATGTGAACTGTACATGAGTTTGGGTGTTAAAATGTTGGGGGATTGGCATTTCTCTGCTGGAGCTGTGAGTCCAATCGTAATGACTGTGTTCTTCACATAGTGGTAGAATTCAAAGATATAGCCATGTTAGGGCCTTTACAGACTGCCAGAAACAATCCAGCAAACTACAATCTCCATGATTCCCTAGCATTGAGCCAGGGCAGTTAAAGAGGTCTCAAGATGGATTATTTCTGGTGGTCTGTTTAGGCCCTTAGTCTGTAAAATCAGTATGTAAAGAGATCTTGTAGCACCTTGAGGTTGGCAGCATGAGCTTTCCTAGACTCAAGTCTACTTCCTCAAATGCAGTAAATAAGATGCATCTCAAATGTGCTACAAGATCTTTTTACATATTGTATTCTTCACAGCGATGTTTGGGAGAAGGAGAGCTGTACTATGGTGTGTGGACAGAGATAATGGGTTGAATTTCATTGACAACAGTTGTAAAGAGAGGGTTTTAAAATGGATGCACTGGATTTTAATATGTTACTTCTTAAGGTTTCAATTTTTTTTTAAAAAAATTGTGTATTTTAAACAGTTTTTTGTTGGAATCCTGCATCTCGATCTTGGGAAAAGGGTGAATTTTAACTGAAATAACATTAGATGATAAAATGGGAGAATAGCACCACTAAAGGAAGAAAAAATAGTACAAAACATTTATTCAGTTTTTTTTTAAATAATACACCATTTTCTCCTAGTCTGAAATCTGTCAAGTACTGGTGACAAAGTAGATTTAAAACTTCAGTGAAAAGTAACATTGCTGTTGTGAGATGATACTGTAACAATTGTAAGATACTAAATATTGTACAATACATTTTCTTATGAGAAGAATTAGGAGCTGCTAGTTTGACATCAGGTTTTCATATCAAGTTTGGGGAAGGGATGAGATAAATTTTCTATATGGTTAGAAAAGAACAAGTCAGTATAAACTTATGCAAGGTGAAATGATAAAAGATTTCATGAAAACTAGAATTTTTGAAAGAGTTGGCTGAACTATTCTTATTAATTAAAAGGATCAAAGGAAGGCAAGAAAAGAAAGAAAGATACTGGTGTGCTTGCTGCTGCAGAAGAAGTAAGTGTCACTAAATTCTGTATTAAAATTCATCTGGTCTGATGGTATTCAAAGAACTAATTTTTGTTTGTTTTCTTTTGAAGTTTGGATACTTACTGGATGAAAACATAGGGTCCAAATTTGATAATATTGGGATAAATGCAATGGCAAACAGAGATAATGCAAGTAAGTAACCTTTCTATGAAACATCATCAAATATGTTTTGCCCCCTTTTTTGGCAAATTATTCTATAATCATTCTTTAGACTAGAAAAAAAATAACTACTTGCAATTTCCTGCATATTGGAAATAACTACATGACGTGAAATAATATGTAATTAAGTTAAATATAAGAATAAATATGCCTACACTTGCTGGAAGACAGGAATCAGTGTGTGCTCAAGTTGAACAACAGCCATGTCCTATATGTAGCACCAATCTTCTGCATTTCTAAATGAACTAACAAAGATTTTCTTAAGTATTTTTGTTCTGCAGCAGGGCAGAGTTTGCCACTAGTAGATAAAGTGGAAGTCCTATTGAAACTAATGGGGCAATTAACCTTCCACTGCTGTTACTGGCACATCTGGATAAAGATGTGTCATTTGCTTTTTGCCCCTAGACATGGAGAAGTGTGATAAACCTAGTGAAGTTCTGCTTTTAGGGGGAACACGTTAAGAATATAAAATACAATTTTATATGAAGTGTTCAGTTATTGCAACATCCTGACATTGTGTGAATAAAATAAACATTTTGCTTCAACTTTTCATACATGGATTCTGCTTTCTGGTTCAGTTGTATATTTCAGCTTGTCTGGCGGCACTGAGAAAAGTTCTGCCAGTAGAGAAATGTTTCATCACACAATCAGCTTAATTTTCCAAAATGTTTGTAAGACTGGATCTAGATAATGTGGGGTGAGTTCTCCCCACAGCAATGATTTGCCAGTTATTTGCCAATTATGTGCATACAGTATGAGATAGGATGGACTATATTCCTGAACGACCTACATCACCAGTGCACAAAAAAATACGGGTCATACAATAAAACATGTCCTGAATTGCTGAAAGGATTGTATAAATGCTGGCCTTAGCAGGCTACAGAATATCTGGCAAGGATGTGTTGTAAACTTGGCATTGCCTGTTCGGAAACGTCAAATTTAATTTTGAACTTATAAGAAGGCATAATGAAATCAGTAGCACTTTTAAGGTTAATCTGTTTATTCTAGCGTAAGCATTCATGGACTCTAGAAGACCATTTAATCAGCTTCACCTACATCTGTAGAATACGACTACAGTGTAAGTTGCTTAATTTTGAACAGTAAAAAATAAAGACAGTTGAAAGCTGAACACTTTCTTTTTGGAAGAACATTACAAACACCTTGTAGTCATTTGTGCTTTCTTCAATCTTTTGAGTCTTAATAACTTATGCAATATTCTTCATATCATATGAAACCTAACTGCCAAATGTTCAAGGGATGTAGTTACTCTATTATGTTACTTGTTCCTTATCTTCCTCCATTAGATTTGAAACAGCTCAAGTGGGAGGCAGAGCGTGACAAGTGGATTCACAACAGGGATGCGAAAAGTATCATCAAACAGAAAAAGAGGTTCGGGCACAAAATGCTGAAAAACAAATACAGAAGGAAAAAGAACAGAAAATGAATATAAAACCATTTAATATAAACTATTTAAAATGTGTTTTACTTACTCCTAGGTTTTGTTGCTTAACCATGTCTCTTGATCTTGTTCTCTTTTGCCGTAAACACCAGCCCACTCATTACTTTTGTAATAAACTGTGAACATAGAAGTCTTACTTTAATAATGGCGAAATAAAGATGGATTTTTCATTGTATAGTTTGGACTTTCTATGTAATGTTGAGAAGGAAGCAGATTTATTTCTGCATTAAAATTGGTTGAAAGGAAACTACAGTATTAGTATTAGGAATGAGCTGGTAAAACATACTGTATATACTCATTTATAAGTCTAGACACTTTAATTAAAAATTGACCCACAAAACCTGAGTTGACATGGGTCAATGTATATAAGTATAGAGGTGCCTGTATAAAAGTATATACGTATATAAATACTGTACTTTACCTTTTATTTTTTTTAAAAAAGGAACCATCTTATTCTCTGAGTGACAAAAGACAAAAACTTATTCTGTCCTGGGAACACCTAAAAGAAGCATTGACACCCCCTGCCTCCATGGTCTCATCCATCAAGCTTTTAGAGAAGTACTCCCCAAACTTTCTGGCTACCACCCTCTTTCCTCTTGGATGACAACCAAGCCCCATACATATTTCTTGATATTAGGTCTACAGTTCCACTACAAATTCAAAACAATCAGTCTTGGTTGCTGCTCCCTTTGCATCCAGTGACCTTGGAAACAGCAACTGAATAGTGACTAAAAAGCCTCTTCCCTGTGGTAGCCTTGTGCAAAGGTTGGCCTGGGTGAGAGGCTGCTCAGTCACTGTTCTTTTTCTACCCAGTCATTTTGGGAGTAGCAACTGAGAAGCCTTTCCCCATGCCATCCCTCTAGCAAAGGCCAGTGCGGACAAGAGGCCTCTTGGTTGCTGCTCAGCCAGCTGTTCGGTTGCTGTTCCCAAGGTGACCAAGAAGCTTCTCCCTGGCAAGGAAGGACTCTCAATCTGTCTTTATTGGGGCAGAGTGGGGCACAGCCGGGGTGTGTTTTGGGGGATTTACAGAGGCCATATGCTCTGGAGACTGGCATGGACAGGGAAAGGAAGAGATTTTAACTACTAGAGCCACTCCAAAGTGAAAGACTCTTTCTATGAATTGACCCCAGATCCTCCCCCCCCTTTTTTCTTCACCAAAGACATGCCTTCCTTACAACACAAACATTGTTTCTTCTGTTTACCTCTCTTAGCCTTTCCAATGAAAGAAAATAGGAGCAGCAAAGCAGCTCCACCCTGGCAGCCAAATCCCAGCGAAGCACATAAAGATTAAGCAGGGTCACAAATATGAACACTCCTTTTTGCTGCTGCTTCTCCCCCACTGCCATGTGCTCTAACTCCTTGCTCCAGTCAGTCAATCCCAAAATGATGCTGTTCTAAGTCACAGAAGTGATGTCTTGCACCCAGGCTTCACAGGAGTTTCCCAATTATCACCACCAGTAGCCAAGGAAGTGAGCTCGCAAAGGGTGGGAGATACCACCATACAAAATGATGGGTGATGCTGTGTTGTGATTTTAAGGGACCTTGAAAAGAAGTTTCAAGCAACCCTTAACCCACTAGGGTCCTAAAAGCTGATGGTTCCCTTTGTCTTTCTTGCACACCAATACTTTGAGTGAACACCCCCCTATTGCCCCTTTCCCCTTCACCACCACTTGGATCTTTCCCCTGCCCCCATGGAGGGGGCATACTGCCCACTTTGGGAATTGTTGCTTTAGGATGGACACAAACAGAATGACCACCAAAATTTTGTAAGTTCTTTAGCATTGTTTTTCTTTGCTTCATGCTTTATATCCTTTATTATGCACCCCTGTTTTACCCTCGACCTATTCGTGGGTCATATCAAAATGATAATTTTGGCCTCAAAACCTGCCCTTGACTCATACATGAGTTATAGTTGAGTACCTACGGTACCTTCCAGGATAGATGGATATCGCCTGTTCATTTTTCGCCTGAAATCTGAGAAACAAAGAATCTGTATTTATAACACTGAATAAATTATAGTTACAGCAATTAAACGGCATACAATTTCACATATCTTTTTCTAACCTTTCAATCAATCATAAGTATATGTTATCTTCTCCTTTAAGCTTATTCATTGTGTTATACTCCCAAGAGCTTCACAATGTGAATGTGGCATGTGAAAGA
>CM034701.1:336824679-336843638 GCA_020142125.1 Phrynosoma platyrhinos
GATATAAATAAAAACTATTATTATTATTATTATGAAGCAGTGGAGATGAAGTTATGCAAATCTGCAATGCAAAACTGCTTACTGGTTGGATGTAACTCAAGCTGGCTTTTGTGAATGTATGATTACAGGGCTGGCCCAATGTATGTCTTATTGCCTGAATTGACAGACAAAATGGAACCCTCAACTCCAGTCCACATATGATAGCTGATCAGAATAGGTGTCAAATATTACTTTGACAATGCTGATGGGATAGCATTCTCCATAACACCCAGAGACAGCACTGTAGGCTAACTTGGAGGGCAGGCACAGAGCAGGTGATGTGGCAGACACAGATCTATCTTCCAACACCTTCCTTTGGCTCCCTCCCTACTCAAACAAATGTCGGAGGACAGTGGCAGTGATACCATCTTCATGCACAATGTGTACCAGGGCTCACAGTCTAAAAAGGTTGCCTCTCTAATTGCTTGTTTGGTCAGGGGAAATGGTGATTAGGTAAGCCAGGCCACTAACAAGCAACTACCACTGCTTCTTGGGCACAAGCTCAGCATTATTTCTCTTCCTACCACCTCTCCTTTACCTTCTCTAATATTTCTCAGCTGAGGCACCCAGGGCAGAACATAATAGCAATAGCAAGACAACTATCTTTCTTGTTCCATGTTGCTGTTTCTTGTTCTAAGCTAACAGAACTACCAGTTGAATTTGCCTCAGCATTGGTGAGGGGAAACCATTCTCCACTACACCCGAAGGCAATTGTCTTATTTATGAAGCACTGAATATGCTCCCTGATGTGCAGTGCTTTCCTTGCTAACATCTCCCATCCTTCTCTGCCTGAGGGAACTGCCCAGTGTGCTGAGTGATGGCAGATGGTCCTATATCTCACTATGCTTAACGATAGGATCTGCTCTGTGCTCATGCTAATTATTTAAACACAAAAGGAGATTATTTTCCTATAGGATTAATATTACAGCCTGCCTGGCTCAACTACAGGCTTGCTATCCGTAGATAGCAAACCTCATTGTCCCTAATGGTGGTGTGTGCATGTAGCTGCAGACATCAAAAACCATGGGAGTTGAGGTACCATGTTTTTTGGCATCCATGGGTGGTGGTGGTCTGGAACAGAACTCCTATGGGTACTAAGGGTCAACTGTACTACATCAGTCAACAGATTCATTGTGATTCATTATACCTTTAGAGGTATAATGTGTTTGTGCTATCCATGCCAATGAGTTTACTCCTTTCTTCATCTGTTAATATTGCTGGCAGCTAGCTCTGGATTGCTTTCTGTACAAACTGGGTGAATTAAACCCTTTCTCTTTGGCTAGAGAATGTGTTTTATAACAGGAGGCATGAGAAAAATGAGCTTCTCTGTCTCCCCTTGCCAAATATACTTTATTATAAACTAATTATAGCTTATGTATCTCATAGCATAGCCAAATTTATCAAGAGTAGCAGTAAAACACCATCAGTACAACTACAATAACTGTGAAATGTACCATGTGAACATCTGGAGGGATGTGCAGATGTATGGGAGCATGTTTCTATATGAGGCAGGACCCAGATAGCATGAGAGGATCTATTCTCTCTAGAGATACATGGCGTCTATGCAAAGGCCAAAGGGTGGACCAATAGCTGAGATCCTGCATGTCCAGATCCTGCATGTGGGATTTTGCTGTGGCTCCCCTGCAATAGCCTCCTTCCCATGGCCATTCTGTGGCTGGTGGAGAACAAAGGAAGACCAGATGAGTGTCTGACTATAGCCAGACACAGACCAAGGACATTTTCCTCCTACAGTGGGTTCTCCACATTTGCTGTGGTTAGGGGTTCAGGATCTCCATGAAAGTGGAAAAACCAGTGGCTAAATGGTGAGTTGGGGAGGGATTTGATTTTTGCAGAAAGTGGAAGAGAATAACATCCTCCACAATAACCCCCTAAAGACATATAGAAGTGTACAATAGACTTCCTATGTCACTAGCAGAGTGCCAGCCAGTTTGTGACACAGAGGATTTGTGCAGTCTGGTGGAGTTAAGCTTTTTCAGGAATGCCTAAATAGGGCCTTAGGAAATAGCATCTTTAATAGTTTTATAGAATACATGTTAGCAGTAGCTGCAACAAGGGAGGAAAACTGCTATATTCTCTTTTTATGCCTGCTGTGAATCTGATAATTATCAACCCCCACTACGCCGCTTACAGTTTCCCCCTTGTTTTCAGTGATATGCTTCTCCAAAACCTGACTGTAGTTTGAGAAGAAGAAACAAACATCAAGTGGGAAGGAGAATAAGAACTTAGTACTATGACAGAGGGAAGAAAACATGAAAATTGCCAAAGGGAACAAGATCCTATGTTTATGCCCAACTAGAGACCTTTCCATTTCTTTCAATGGTTTTTGGAAGACACTTTGGCTAATAGACCTTGCCAAATCCAATACACACAACAAGGCATTGCCAACAGTGCTATGATGAATCAAGTTTCTTTAAGATATTTACAATAAAAAAGCACAGAGGGGAAATAGAAAGTGAGTATAGAAAATTACACAGTGGGAGTCAGATGGAAAATAACCTCTTTATTTGAGAACTGTCAGATGAGGCTGAGTGATTGCCAGCTGATAATGTGGGTTTGCTTAGGCTTTTCCTTAAGATTTGATTACCTAAAAGAAAATGTTGTGGGCATGTTCATGTTTTTCACTATTCTATCTTTGGAAAAATTGGCTTTTGTAGGCAGCATGGACCTCCATTCAAGGTCGAAAGTAGACCCTTTTGTTCAAGACTTGGCTGATTTACACATCCACACATCCACACACACACTATTTCTTTCCACCCCTGCTTTTTGTCTCTTCAAACCTCTTTTATTTTCTTTGGCATGATTTATGCTGCAATTCTGTATCAAGAAACCATTTAAATTATGGTTTGAGATATGAAGAAGACCTAATAAGAACAGAGAGCATCAAGAAATGGGGAAAGCTGTACATGAACAAACACGTACATTTCAAGTTGAATATTCTGAAATGGTAGTTATATTCCACTTTACATCTGCAAAGACCAGGAGTGTAGGGAGACATTTTGGTTGGGCAGTGACAAAAATTGGGAGGAAGTAGAAAGGTCTGGGCAAAAGAGGGCCAAGATCCCATATGGCAAATTTAGCTACCATGACATAATAAGAGATTATTGCACTTACCTTTTTGCCTGATCTGGGCACGGGCTGGGCTGGGTGTTATCGCACACAAAACTGCTGCTGTGCTGCTGCCCATCCCCCAGCTGTACTCTGCCGGCTGGTTTTGGTAGTACAGAAATATTCTGTGCCATCAAAATCTGTGGGCTAAGCATGGCTGAGGGATGGGTGGTGGTCAGGTGGCAGCACAGCAGCAGTTTTGTGTGAGATAAAACCGTCCCAGCCCGATCCCATCCCGTGCAAAAATGGCATATGCGATAATCTCCATAGCTACAATCTGTCTCCCAATCTGAACCTCCCAATCCATTTTAAAAGTCAGGTAGCCACATCAACCAAATTAGATCTGTGCTGCAGGTTAGCAGGGCACTAAAGGATGAAGTATCCAGCCCTTCCTGCCAGTGCAATGCAGTGCAATGCACAGCACCACCCAGATTTTTAGGTGGGTTGGGGGGGCATTTGCAATCATAGCAGTAGTGTCACATCCATAAATGTGAATAGCAAAATTTACGAGGTTATAAATCTAGTTTATGGCATTGTAAATATTGACAGATACCAGCCAAGATTTCTGTGGGGAAAAAAGCATAGATGATGACAAAATAATCTTCAATTGTGACTAGAAAATATGTTGTGAAGTTTCCAAAAAGGCAAGCCAATTTAAAATCCAATATTTTCCACATTCAAAAGCACCCAACTATGTTTTTATAGTTGGAAGCACAGAGATGAGGCATAGGACCTCCCAGGAATCATCGAGAGGTCCTGGAGGAAGATGTTAGTTCTGTGTGTCCAGCTATAGAAATATAGCTGGATGCTTCACTGACACTCCCTCTTTATTAGACATTTTCAAACAAAACAAGTGCCCTTGAAAAAGTAGACTGTAGTTTCTGGAGGGTTTTCTCAACAGAATCAATTTAGAAACAAAATATATTTTTGAGCTCCCTCCTGTGTTACTTGAAAAAGTACTTTGCAAGCAATGGTAGCTGACAATACTAGCTATCAGCAAAATGACCAGACAAACAGGTATGTCTTGACCTATCAATAGCAGCACTCATCAGTAGGAACTCACCTGATCTCAGTATGGAGATGATTCCATATGGTGGGCACCAGAATGGAAAGTACTACAGTCCTTTGTACCATGACCAAGTGGGAAGTAGGGACTTCTATAAGGTCTGAGCTAAACAACAGAAACATAGCCACATAAAATAATATTTCATCAAAAGCCTGACAGAAAGGTAGTTCTCTACACTACAAAGATCCAGGTGGTAACTTTTCATGCAACTTCCTATGGAATCCTGGAATTTGTTGTTAATTGAAGCAACAGAAGTCTCTAGCTGAATATTCTAAATGTCCCTCCTTTAAACGTACAATCCAAGGATTTCCTAGGATGCTGTCCAAGCAATTAGAGTGGAATCAGAGTGCTATACTTCTGGAAGGTCCCCAGATTACTTCCCTGTCCTGGGGACCTTCCAGAGGTATAGCACTCTGATTCCACTCTAATTGCTTGGACAGCATCCTAGGAAATCCTTGGATTGTACGTTTAAAGGAGGGACATTTAGAATATTCAGCTAGAGACTTCTGTTGCTTCAATTAACAACAAATTCCAGGATTCCATAGGAAATTGCTATGGTGCTTAATGAGGAATCCTAGTGCTATAATTGTGTGGTGTAAAAGTGTCCTAGGCTAACTAGGCTGGAGAGTGGGCCCATGCCATAAAAGAGAGTCCTCTATGTTTTCCTGGAAAGTAGCAAGCAGTTCTGTTGGCTTCCAGAATAAAGTTGGTTTCTCCCTCTATTTCTAAGAATGGCTAATGTTCTCCCACCCTCCGTATGTGTGTTTCTACCTGGACAAAAGAGACCTTTTTATTGAGAGCAGTATTAAGCATAAAAACAAAAGACATTTTGGAACTACTAAACAGAAAACATTTTTGAGTTGGATGGATCTAATGTTTGAGCATGTACTAAGAAGAGATCTCCGCTAGATGGCAATGTTCCTTAACCTTTATCATCCATTTTAGTTGGTTCCATTTGGCTGGTGAAGCACAATGTTTCTTGATTAGGAAGATGGTATTTTTAAAAGAAACAATGTACAGGGTCATCTCTGCTATAAGGCAAATGGAGGCAGCCACCTGAGGTGACAGATTTGGAGCATTAGACTGTAAGTTAGTTAATAATAAGTTATAACTGAGAACGGAGTAGATGACATTTAGATTTTCCACCTCAGGCACAGCAATGTTGAAGGCTGACTCTGACAATATATCTGTTTCAGGAATGAAGTCATGAATTGTTACTACTTTATTAACATTCCAGAAGGGTAGCTGTGTCAGGCAGTACTGAAATGATGTCAAAGGATGTTTCCAGACATTAGGCTTAAGGCAGCTCTTGATTAAATCCACTTGTAATAGGAATGGAACATTTTCACTGGTCAGAATACTCATTACAAATGCCTCTCTGTATCTTAGGGTGTTCAGGTCCTAGGGTCCTAGCTGTACTCTTAGTGAATCCTTGTATTTGTCTGGGCTCGCAAGAAAGGAGTTTGTTTTATCTGAGCTACTGGAGGGCAAGATTCTGCCCTCTCCTCTCCTTTCCCTCTACTGAACCGAGTGCAGACTATTTTTACACTTTGAACCCAGTTTGCAGCAAGTGAAATAAACTGATGGGAAGGAAAGTGGAAGGAGGAGAGAGAAATTAGGACATTTTGAAAACAGGTACAAAACAGGTACAAGATTAATCACAATTGTTCCTGCCAAACTGGAATAGTTAGAGGGTATGTAAATCTCAAAGTGAGAAACTTTGGAAGAGAATTCAGAGATATTACCATGTCAGTCTGGTATATCAGTATGCAAAAGGAACCAGAAAGGCTAGGAACCGGAAAGATGTGATAAACTAACCAAGAGCATCCTCATGAGGCTGGGGTGTTAACCAGTATTATAAGATGTGAAATGTGCCAGGAAGCTATTGTCTCAGTTCAACCCACTGTTTATGGATTGTGGTTTTTGGATATATCCCAATTCTTCTGTTTCTCTTTCCAATCTTCTTTTGCAGCTTTTGTTTTGTTTTGTTCAAGGACTCCTGTCCTGAGATCAGAGATGGAATGCCCAGGAAGATTGAAGTGTTCTGCAACAGATTTTTGTGTATTCCCATTCCTAATATCTGATTGATGTCTAATATCTGATTGATGTCTGGAGCAGAGACTGGCCTGTTTGCCCATTGCAGAGTGCTGAAGGGCATTGTTGACAGAGGATGGCATATATCACATTATAGAATGAGCAAATGAAAGTTTCTCTGATATTGTGGGTAATGTTATTAGGCCCTGTGATGACATTTTCTGAATAGGTGCATGGACAGAATTGGTATCTGACAAAGTAGACTAAGGAGCTGTATAGACTGCGGTGAAGGAGCAGCTTGCCACTACCCCTTTCCTCACTGGGTTGGGGACATGGCAACTGCACCATGCCCCCAACCCAGCATTTCCCTGTCACAAAAAGGAGCGTCTGAAAGCCACTTCTTTTTGTGCCGGGGAAAAGGTGCCTTTGCTGCTGCAGCGGCAGATTTTTTGGGTTTCTGTGACGTATAGCATCTAAACGTTACACTGCAGAAATGCATAAACCCCGCCCACCATGTGGTTGGGCAGGCGGTGTGACACTGGTGCTGGGGCAGTGTTGGGGCATGCAGCATGCAGTCGCCATGGCCCCACTCCACCCCAATGCTGGCATTTAGTGCCAGTCTGTTTTGCCCCTAAGTCTACAAAAGCTTATGCTACAGCTTCTTTCTCTCAGTTAGTCTCAAAAGTGCTACAAGATCCCTTTGCATTTGGAAGGTAATGCTTGACTTTTGTATATGAAGTGGCTTAAATACCCCAAAGCACCAGATCTTCTGATCTTGGAAGCTAATCAGGGTCAGCCCTGGTTAGTATTTGGATGAGGGACTGCTAAAGAATACCAGGTGCTGTAGGCTATATTCAGGCACTGGCAAGCAACCTCTTTGTCAACTAATCTGGATTCTATCTGGAGTCCCATTATCACATTCTGGCTAACTAGGCATCCAGCTTGTGATGGTAGTGAAAACCAGACAGGCATTCTTAAGTACTGGAATTGGAGAAATATTTATATGGGAGAATGAGCAGGCTCTTTGGTAATCTTTTAGATTATTTATTATATACAATCATATTAATGCAAACATGTACAGTACCCTTGGGAAAAATACATACAGGTCAAAGTCTTGGCTCATCACTTGGATATGGCATATGAAATAGCACCTATCTTATGGTAATATCAGGTTCTTTCATACTGAGCGCAACCCAACACATGATAGCAGAAACACCATACAGAGCTAACACCATTCAAACAGAAATACCATACAGAGTTAACTGAAATAGAAGTATGGAAATTGGATAGTGGATGCTTAGGGTGGTAGAGGAGATAATATTTACCGGTCAAGAGGAATCCATGGAAAGCAGGTTGTGGTTCAGAGGGTGTCTGAGAGTGACACAGTCATTGGAAGAGGCTCTCTGTGCACACAGAAAGCTAGAACTGGGCTGATATTTATATTTAGCCCTATATCTACCCCTAGCTTCAATGGTAATTAACATCCTCACACAAAGTACAAAGAGTTTGGGTGCTTTCTTAAGGAATTGACAAAAAGGGCAATTTTGGTAGATGGACAACTTTGGATTAACAAAACAGTGATTGGATCTAGGACAACCCCAAGATAGATGGACAGGGAATTTGATTGGGAATATGACAGAGGGTAGATAGGAGACCTTATGAACACCTTAATTCAATAGGACCTCATTTGTCTCCAGTGCAAGTGGATATGCAGAAAGCCTCAGGGGAGGTCAAAATAACCAGCAAACCCATTTAGCCTTTATCTTGATATGACCTGAGTCCTTCAGAAGCCTTCGGGTCTACGTCTCCTTCCCATGGGAAAGCTTCCTGGTGTTCCAAAGGTCATAATGACCTCTTAAGAACATGCCTGGCTCCAAATATGAAAGTATGAAAATATGAAACCCCATATACAGCACAGGGGGTGTTGGGTATGCTAACAATAACCATCTATCCATCATGGAATACAATCTCATCTGTTGAGGCACTACACATCTATAATAGGCATCCAAAGGGTTAATATCCCTGAGCGAAGTTATATCTATAAATCTCTGTTATACACCTATAAACATCCTTATATATATTTCAGCATAGCCTAATTGGTTCTTACTAGCATTGGCAATTTATTAGTGAACAGGAACGGCATTATCGGCTTGAAGAATGCTTTACAACCGTCTCTGCATACAATAGAGACTGCAAAAGCAATCTGATTTGAGCCTCTTCTTGGCTTCTTTTATTCTCTCCCTAGCCTCCATCTAACTTACTAGCTGTCCTATTTGATCCAATCAAAATAAAGATGCTGACAGTACTCTGTTTATGTCAATGACCTTCTCCCCCAATCAGATCATTGGAGATAATATAAATAAACTGGTATATAGCTAAGTCTTGGTTTTTGGCTGCCTTCCGTCAGATTACTTCAACCATTGCACCTGCTAGGGGTTTGTTAGATCTACTCATATATCAATGTTGATAGAAATGTAGATATCCTAATCTTCTTGTTCACCTTTGAGTAGGTGTTTTGCTTGACATTAGCCTGTCTCTTTGTTCCCAGTAACAAACATACTCACACTAATATACCTAGCTTCGTGCATGTTTCTATATGCTACATTTTATATTCTATAGGTTGTACTCTGTATTCTACAGATATATTCCCAGACCTTATAATTGGCAACTAAAATAAATTGCCAATTTATTGCCAATTTACTGGCCTGTAAATGAGGTGTGAGAGTTTTTTTGGTCCCCCTCCTGAGCAGGATGGGAATCCTTGAGACTTGCCTTGCAGAAATGCTTTTCTCCCTTTGCCAACCATAGGGAAGAGCTTAGCCAAGCCAAGGTTCATGAAAGAGTGTGAGGGAGACAGAGTACTTTTAAAGAAATGGCTTTTATTTTAAGTAAGGAATATTCATAGCAACAGGATATATCTTTACATGATATATCTTCTTTACATGAAGAACTATTGTATTAGAAAATACAAGTTATAGACAGATTAGATCATTTCAGCCAAATTAGGAGAAAGAATAAAAAAACCTGAAGCAACTAGCTAATACATTCTCCTACTCACAGATGAGATGGAATATGTAATCCTTGCTGTTCTTGGATAGCTAGGAGTCTGGACTCCTTTGTCCAACCTCCATCATCCTTCCCAAAGCAGCTCTTGGCTCCAAGTGTTTCTTTGTTAGAAGCCCCTCGTGGTCTGTTTAGAGAGAGCCAGAGACCAACAACCCTTGTGATGCTTCAGGCTTTTTATTACCTCTGCTCAGAAGCATCTTGAAGGTTCACGCTTCTGCCCAACAGGTCATTTCATTGGACAATTGTTATCTCGTCACCTCTGTGATACTGAGCTTCATTAAAATTTAACTATATCTCCTCCCACACTTAATATTTTGTTATATGGGAAGAAGGCTCTGATAATGGGAAGGACCCCCATTTATCACATGAGGCAAAGGCAGTATTTTCAAAATCCAATTCACACACAATAAATAGTGGAGAAAAGCTTACTTTGTAGTATGTATATACATAGACAATGTTTTCATATTTTATAATGAGGGAAGATATATATTTTGATAATAGAAAGGTTCAATCCTTATCCTAGCAAAAGCTTCTTTTTTTAGCAGGCGATGATCCTGACTTGATACAAAGAGAAGGCATCTATGCAGATATACTAGGTTTTAAAGAAACTTTAAAAAAAAGCTATGGTGAGGTTTCCTTGCTTGAACGAAGGAGCAGGAGACTTTCAGAGACTAACTAGATATGATGTTATTTACATATGTGGTCTGGTGTACTGTTCACTCTCACTTTCTCTCTCTCAATTGCTGCCATGGACAGTGAGCTAGCTCAGCACTGTGAGGTGTGTGTTTGGGGAGGAGGAAGTTCATTTTTTGCCTCTGCCACACTTTCCATAGGAATCACACACACAAACACACACCCTGTTTGATATTTGCAATGGGAGGAAAGCTGCCATTGTACATGGAAGGCACAGTGGGTATATGTTTTGGTTCAGGTCAGGGTTGAAGTGGGTGCTATTCTATCTTGTGCCCACAGCAGTACTAACTATACAAATAGATTTGTTTTAAAAATGTGGACAGCAGGACGAAAAACTGCACAACATCACATCTAATTTGACCTTCACCTTTTATAGGATTTTAAAATAGAACAATGGTTCGCCAAGTGAGAAAGAAGGAATTGTTCAATATTGTTGAAGCAATGGACACAGTCCAACAAATGACTCTTGTTCCATGTTCCACCCAGACCTTGGGGAAAAATCCTTTTTTGAGTACATTTCCCAAAAACCCCAAGCCAGCAAGGTCATTGGCTAGTGGCCAGCTGGGAACCATAATCATATTTCTTCAATTGTCACATGTTGCACCTTGGGTGCTGGGAAGAAATATCATCTCTCAAAGAGAAACCCTTTCCTTAAAAACAAGCACAACTCCAGGATCCCTCCACACAACATGCATGTGGCATGTTTCTTGTGCCAAAGTATAAACATATTGTCTGGATAAGCTGGTGTTTGTAGCAGTGAAAATGACAAGCAGTATGCCTCCCCCTTTGAGATTCAATGGTTTATTGTGGTACAACTCTTTGCAAGCAACAGCCCAAGTCTTCAGTTGCATAACAAAGTAAGCTGTCATGCATCTGATAAAGTGGATTGCTTCCATGAGAGCTTATGCCACTGTAAATCAGTTTGTCCCTGTGGTGCCACAGTATGGCAGCTCAAATATAAGTTAACCAAGTAGAACCCCCCCCCCCCCCCGGTAGTAATTCTTAAGTATTTTATAGTACAGTTGGGGGGGAGCAAAAAAGAAAATACCGGTATATCTCAGAAAATCTTGCATTAATCACTGCATTTGGAAAGCCACATCAAAGAATGCCAGCCTGGATCAACTGGTTCTGGGTTCTTGGGAGCATTGTACATGGAATTGAAACTTGTATCAGACTTGAGATGGAGAAGGGTCACCATAGTTGGGAAACCCCCAGTACCCCCCAAAACTAATAGGAGTGTTATTATCACAATAGGAGTATTAGAAGAATCCTCTCTATTTTGTCCCTGAGCATATGAGCATAGCACCCCTCCCCTTTCCATTATTTGCATCAAAAGTGGGAATCATGTGACACTGTAGGTGTTATTAGATTGCAACTCCCATCAGGCTTAACCAACAAAGCCAATGGTGAAATGTAGGAGAAACATGGCTCTATTTTTGAGTTAAAAAGCAGAAGTATTCATGAATTGAAGACACCAATTTTATTTAACAACATACTTGTTCAGACATTAGTATTCACACTGTGCAATCTGAGTCTGAAGCAAACATACACCTTACCATTTAGGGGTGTTTTTCCCCCTAATATATATATATATATATATATATATATATATATATATATATACCAGCAACAGCATAAAAGATATATTTTAAGCAATCGTTATACGGCAATCATGAAGTTGTGATGGGAGATTATTAAGGGAGCACCAAGTACAAACTGTTAATGGCTAGAATCCTGTATTATCTGCTTAGTTAAGTATACATAAAGTAGCTGATAGTGAATAACTTCTCCTTCCCCCCAACCTAATGGAAATGTCATTCAGCCATGCTCCAGCCACCAGCAGAATGGATCTCCTTCTCCCGATACAGCTGATTCCCTGTAAAGTAGGCTTGGGGGTGAGTTATGATCATGGCAATAGTGTCAAAATCATGACACCACACTGAAGAAATAATGCAGTTTGACACTACTTTAACTGCCATGGCTCCATCCTATGGAATCCTGGAATTTGTAGTTTGTTGTGGCACCAGAGCTCTCTGACAAAGATGGCTAAATATCTCACAAAACTACAAGTCCCAGGATGCCATAGTATTGAGCCATAACAGCTAAAGTTGTTTCAAACTGCATTATTTCTGTAATGCAGATGCACCCTCAGTAAACGTCATGAATACAGAACAGTTATCTAGATTTACTTATCCATAACAGTTTTGTATTCACAATTGAGTAACTGATATATAATTCCAGCCCATGCTGAAACTTTCCCTTACATTTCAGACTGCTATTGTTATTAGTAGAAAGTGCCAGTTAGTTTATTGTAAAGTTAGAGTATTCTAGAAATACCTAATCTGCTTTCCCTTAAGATTTCTAAAGGTTAATAATGATGAAACTTCTAAAAAAAATTCTTGGTTCAAGATACTTTTCTTTCAGCATGGCTCTACCTTACATTGGCCTTATTGCCAATCTTTCCACACTAGAGGAATCTTAGGAGTTGAAGTCTAATAACATCTGGAAGGGGTACATAATGCCTACTCTAGGTTTACAAGAATGAGGGAAAGAGGATTTTCCTCTTTTCCTGGAATTTAAGAATATAACAACTTGATTTATCTGCCCTCCTAGACCATGGCAGCTTGATGTGATGGTCACAAACTGTACCTATTTGTTTTAACTTGAAGATCATGGGATCCACTGAGCTCAACTGCACATTCCTATGCATGAATATGCAGAATTAAGCCTCATTGTCTCACCAAACTATGCCTGATAAATAAGGGATGGAGAGGATTGTAGTTGGATTCTTTTTATTCCTTTAAAAACATGTTACACTTCCAGAGAAATCAAGATTCAGGATAGTGGTTGCTCAATTTGCAGTGTTAGTCAGAACAGCACTGGTAACACATGCCTTACTTAAATACTGTGCAGTGGTATTGTGCTTTATAATCTTCACTCAGAATGTGACCATCTTACCATATACTTACATATACTGTGACAGCACTATATTCCAATTTACCTGCCATGGTTCCATGTTGTGGATTTCTGGAATTTGTCATCTGTTGAGCCACTAGAGCACTCTGGCTGATAATTCTCAGTGCCCCTCCCTAAACTGCAAATTGAGAGCCAGTGAGGCATAGTGGTTTGAGTGTTGGACTACGACTCTGGAGATAAGGGTACAATTCCCTGCTCAACCATGGAAAACCACTGAGAGACCTTGGGTGAGTCACGCACTCTCAGTCCCAGAGAACCCTGTGATAGGATCGCCTTAGAGCATGGGTAGGCAACCTTTCCCCTTTAAGGGCTGAGGGACTTCAGCTCCCAGAAGCCTCAGCCATGTTGGCCAATAATCCCATGTTGGCCAATAGCTCATGGGATTCTGGGAGCTGAAGTCCCTCTGCCCTTAAAGGGGAAAGGTTGTCTACCCCTGCCTTAGAGTTACCATAAGTCAGAAATGACTTGAACGCACACAACAACAATAAACTGCAAATCCTAGGATTCCACAAGATGGAACTATGGCAGTTAAAGGGGAATAACAATAACTGTGATAGTGTGACTGGGGCCCAGAACTCCATGGGTACTGCCAGTGCAGCACCTAGCTGCACCTTTCTCCAGTCCTGTGACCTCCAGATGATTTGGACTATAATTCCTAATGACTTCAGCAAGCATGTCCATTGACCAGGAATTGCTGGAAATTTTAGTCCAAAGCACCTGGTGAAGAGGTGTTCAAGCCCCTGACCAGCAGTGAAGCTTGCTAGCAATCCTTGGAGAAGCTGCATGCTCTCTTTCTCTGACTAACCAACATTACAGATATGCTGCATGACTGTCAGTTCATCTGTCAGTGGGGTGGTGAATCCATTCCAGGTTTTCCTCTGAACTTCATAAGCGAAAGAAAATCAACTCATTTCAGGCATGGTGCTGGAGAAGAGTACTGAGGATACCATGGGTGGCCAAAAACAAACAAACAGATCTTTGAACAGATCAAGGCTGAAATACCCCTAGAGGCCAAGATCATCAAATTGAGGCTGTTGTACTTTGGCCACATTATGAAAAAGGCATGACTCCTTAGAAAAGGCAATAATGCTGGGAAAGGTTGAGGGTAGTAGGAAGAGAGGAAGGCCTAATGCCAGATGGCTGGACTCAAATTAGGGAAGTCATGGGCCTGAGTCTACAAGGCTTAAGCAGATCAGTGGAAGACGAGGGTGGTGATGTCTTGGAGAGGTCTCATCCACAGGGTCACCATGAGTTGAGACCAACTCGAGGGCATTTAACAACAAGATATTGAACTTGTTTTGGGAATAGGATTCAGCACCTTGGATGGCTCCTTTAAAGTTGCCATTGCCATGGAAGCCATGGCCTTGGATTGTCACTGATGTGCTGTCTACTGAATTCTGAATTTAGGCTCCACAGAAGTGCAGGTAATTTAAAGTGGGTTATATACATCTCCCTAGCAGGGCTGGAAAGCACAGGCCTGCTGCAGGGTGTCTTCTAGAGAACAGGCTGGAAGGGGGTGTCTAGTGATGGAGTGTGTTTAAGGTGTCAATGAGCAGCACTGCAGGATGATTGTTAAGATAAAATATGGCTGGTTGAAAACTCCTGCACATGTATTTGTGGGGCAGGATATGAAATGAATAAACAGACCTGAACTGTGTATTGTCGTGACATGAAACACATACTTTCAAGCATGTGAATGGAGGCACAGTTCACCTATGATCAAACCTTAAGGATACAAGGGAGAGAAAGGAGAATCAAAATGTAACTTGTCTCTTTATTAGACTCTTTAAACTCACTCATGAGTTTAAAGGAGATAAGGCTATTGCTGTCTCACCTGCTGATTCCTCCGCCTTCCAGTTTCTTTTGTTCAGTCCCTTCTCCCATCATCTATATGTATCAGGACTCCAGCTGTGCAACTCACTGGGCAGAGGTATGTATGAAATGAAGAGAAAAGCAGGCAGGAGAAGGAGTATAGAAAAGTGCAGGGGTTCTTTTCTGATGTTGCAGAGAGATGCCATTTCTTCAATGAGAGAGAAGGACACAGTTGCCATAAATCTCCATAAAACACACCAAGTTTAGCTTCTGGCATATTATCTCAGCCATAATTTCTCCAGCATTTGCCAATACACAGAGCTTAGGAAAATTGCATTCTTTGAATCACAGCTCCCAGAATCTCTGAGCCAGCATAAGCATGCTGCTGGGGGATTGTGGGAGCTGCAGTCTGAAAAGTCTTCCCCACTCTCCTTCATGCCAAAAGCCAAAGTCATGTACATGGTATCTACTGCACATTGTCCATGCTTTGATAAAGACAACTGACTACTTCACAGAATTAATGACAGAATACATTATAAGAATGAGAACAAGTTACCAGAAATAACTGCTAGCTAGATCCATGAAATTAAGGTTCAAATCAGAAGGCTCCTGGGAATCAGAGTGGAAGCAGTTTGTGTGGAAAGAAGCTGTTGGACCATATCTTGGCAAGTATTTTCCCCCAGCTATAAGTAATCTCTTCCCACTACCTCTTAGACACTGGCTCTGCCATTAGGCAGAATAAGGAAGCTGTTTCAGGCACCTGACTTTGTGTGTCATGAAAGGGCAGCAAACAATGAGTGATTTAATTTATTACAGTTGGATTTTTTTAGTTCCCAGGGAGGGGGCAGAGGTACCTGTGGGATTTTCTTTTCCTGGTACCAAAATAACTTGTCTTTAGGTACCATGCATCTAAGAGAGCTTTGGTAAAACTTGACAGGAGTGTTGGTAGGAGCCCTGATGGCGCAATGGTTAAATATTGATACTGCAGCCACAATGTTGTGAGTTCAGCCCCAGGTCTCAGCCTTCTATCCTTTCGACTAACATCTCCAATTGTTTTTCTCATGTTTGGTTTGTAACATCTTGCCTGATGATGAAGCTCATGGAGCTTCAAAAGCTTGCAACAAGTATATTGTGCATTTCGGTTGGCCAATAAAGGTATCACTGATGGATTTGTGTTTAAATTCGCTAAATAGCTAACACAGCTACCTTTGCATGTTTTCTATTCGTTGTTGTAGTGTGCCTTCAAGTCATTTCCAACTTACGGCGATCCTATCATGGAGTTTTCTTGGCAAGATTTGTTCAGAGGAGCTTTGCCATTGATGTCCCCTAAGGCTGAGAGCATGTGAGTTCCCAAGGTCACCCAGTGGACTTCATGGCCAAGATGGAATTGAACTCTTGTCTCCAGAGTTGTAGTGCAATACTCAATACTCAAACCACTATGCCACACTGGCTCCTATTCATAACCATATTTTACCTTAATTTCTCTAGTAAACACACCACAATTTTTTTTATTATCAAAACTGGTATCAACACAATCTTTTTTACTTGGCACCAATCAACAGGTTAATGAACTAGAGTGGGTTTACTCCCCATTGGGACTAAGCAATAGGATTCTGGCCATGGATATTTCCCTGTATCTTTCCTGTAGCCCTCTGGGGGACAGTGATTTTGAGATGGAAAAAGACTGGAAGCTGGTTTGGAGTTCTAAAAAATAGAAATAAAAGGAAGAGAAGAGGTGGAATTTATTTGTGCCTAAGACATTCAACATCACCAATGCTTTATAAAAGGGTAATGCAGCTTCAAAGCCTGACCTCCCTTCATTTTCATCTGTGCAAAGTAAGGTTCTCCACATGGAGGAGCCCTGCCTTTGTCTACCAGTCCCCTCCTGCAGTAAAACCTCAGTGAAATATCCACAGAGAGTAACCTTGTCTTGAAGCATAATTAGTTCTGTGGAAGAATTTTATCAGCTTAGTCTTTGGGGAGTGGTAACATGTAAACACTTATTAAAATGTTATTTTGGGGGCATAATTCTGTCATAAGTCAAACTAGGCAGATGCAAATAAAAGCAAAGGTTATCTCTCTGCAGGGACTGTTTGCCTTTCACTGGAAGATTTATGTCAAATGGCAGATTTTCATCCAAGTTATGAGACAGCAGCAAGGATGAAGCACATCTTTCACAATGTGCACAGAAGCATGTAAGCTCGAGGGTCACAGAGGAATAGCAGTTAAAAAGAATAAAACATCCACATGGATTTTGAAGGAAAGATCCAAAGACAACAGCCAGCAGGACTCTGATATTCCTCCTGCTGATGTTTCAGAAAAATAAAATCTATATGCATGCTTCATTCTGAGATAAAATTTCCAATGTAAAGGGGGGAGGATGTTGCAGCAGATCCATTTTTTGCACATAAAATATGTAGATTTCAAGAACAACAATCATCCCTTAGGGATGTCAGACAATGCATCAGTTAATTCTAAGAACTTAGTTTTTTTAACTCCCCTATGGATAAATTAAAATTCTCATCATTAATCACCATTTGTTATTCTGGGTTGGAGGTGAAGATCAACAATATTTTGGGGTCTTTTCACATTATAGAATTATAGTCCTATAATTTCCCTTTAAATGCCATGATTATATGCTATGGAATCCTGCGTTTTTTAGTTTAGTGAGGAATTAGAGCTCTTTGTCTGATAATGCCTCACCCTAAACTACAAATCCCAGGAATTATTGTTATTCTTGTTATTATTATTCTTGTTATTATTATTACTATTATTATTATTCCTGCATTTTTCCAGATTGGGACTCAAAGAAGCTTTGAGACTGTGAAAAAAAAAAAAAAAAGGAGGCCTGCATATGAAGGGTTAAGCAATTACTTCTCTTCCAGTCCAAATTCTCCCATCTTCTGCATTACTGTATTTTCAGCCTGTTTTGATTTCAAGACATAGAGGCTTAGATCATCCATTGAAGAGCTGGGGGTAACTTTACATTCATTGAGTAATGCTGCAAATGCCATATAATTAGTGCATTGCAACACTGCACAACCAAATGTGCAAACAAATGCACACACACATCTGTATGGACACTCCACAATTGTGCAATGCACATGCACACCTGTGCACACTGCAAAACTATGAACAATGACACCACATGTGTGAGTCCCCTTCCACAACTTTGAACTGAACATGCCCATTCCACATTGGACAAAAATGTCCAGCTCACTTTTGTTAAATTTTTCTGCAGGGGATTGTTGGCATGTGATAGACACCAATAGGATTCCAGCCAGAATCTGTTGAAGACTCTGCTCAAGCATTTCATATAATTTGTCCTTTTCAAAAGAAGCGCAATTCATTCTTCTTGGTATACTTCTCATGTCACTTCAGGTCCATTGTTACTTTTTCTCACCAACAACAAGATGAGGATAGTTCTCTCTATTTAAATGGTAGCCAAGGAAACTTTAGTGTTCTGTGTCTGCTTCAATTATATTTTGCATCTGGGTTAGCCATCAACCTTTGATGATACACCCAATGCCACTTGCCTGGTGAATTCTCTCTGGGTTTTAGGCCAATGTTTAAAATGTGGGACATAAGGTTTAACATCTTGGTTAGTTCCTTTAAAGCTTAGACTAAAATGTGGAGCCCATTGTCATGGAAACCATCACTGCACACAAGCAGGTTTTACTGAAAACAGGATGTATGTGGTTCAATTATTCATGGTGAGGATATCTTGCTCAGAGCAGGTAGCAGGTAGCTGTCCAGCCTCTTTCTGAACATGTCCAGAGAAGGAGACTCCACCACCTTTCTAGGGAATTGGTTCCATTGCTGAACCGATCTGTCACGATGTTCCTTTTGATGTTCAATCGAAATCTGCTGCTGTAATTTCAAACCGTTAGACAAGGTCTTACTCTCCAGGGCAGCAGAAACCAGGCCTGCCATCTCCTCTCTGTGACAGCACTTGAGGCATTTAAAGAGTGCAAGCATGCCACCACTCATTTTTCTCTTCACCAAGTTGAACAAACCAAGCTCCTTCAACCTTTCGTTGTATGTTTGGTTCTCCATACCTCTTACTATCCTCATTGCCTTTCTCTGAATCCACCCCAATTTGTCTATGGACGTTATCACACTGGCCCTAAAGCAGCGTCATTTCAGC
>CM034701.1:336843738-336854634 GCA_020142125.1 Phrynosoma platyrhinos
CAGCTTTCTCGCCGCTCTCTTACTGCAAGTGTGATAACGTCCAAAGTTCCTTCAGTACTCTGGGATGCAGTTCGTCTGGTCCAGCGATTTGAACTCAAGCCCAGGATTGCCTGTTCTTGTTCATTCCTCCATCCTTTGGAAATTATCTACAAGACACATCAGGAATGTCTTGAAGAGTATAGCATAGCAGAATTAGGGCCTGAACAAACTGCCAGAAATAATCCATCTTGAGACCACTTTAATTGCCCTGGCTCAGTGCTAGGGAATCATGGGAATTGTACTTTATTGTGGCACCAAAATTCTTTAACAAAGAAGCTCAATGCCTCAAAACAACAACAACAACAACAACAACAACAAAACCTACAATTCCCATGATTCCCTAGCATTGAGCCTGGCCAGTTAAAATTATCTCAAACTGGATTATTTCTGGCAGGCTGTTCAGGCCCATAATCTCCCAGTAGATATCTGGACAATTGAAATTTCCCATAATTATGATTTTTTGCATCTTGGAGATTTCTAGGATTTGTTTCTGAACAGCACCCACCACATCTTGATTTAGTGACCTGTAGTAAACTCTTACCACAATGTTGTTCTTATTTCTTTTTCCATTTATCTTTACCCAAATGTGTTGGTCCAGTCTGATCACTCACATGGATTTCTGTACAAGTGAATGTCTTTTGATGTAATGCTACTCCTTCTTCCTTCCTTCTCTGTCTTTGAACAGATTAGATCTTTCAATTGTTATATTCCAATCATTGGAATCATCCCACTAAAGGCCTTTGCAGACTGCCAGAAATAGTGCAAATTGAGTCCACTTTAAGGGTTAGGGTTAGTGCTAGGGAGTCATGGGAATTGTTTTTTTTCTGAGACATTGAGCCTTCTCTGTCAGAGAGCTCTAGTGCCACAATAAAATACAGTTTTTACATATTTACCTTCCTGCACAAGGATTTCAAGCTTGTCTTCTTTGTTTCTCAAACTCTATGCATTGATATATGAACATCTAAAGCCTTGTTTGTTCACATCTTTTATTTTACTTCAGCTTTTACTGTGGATTACATCTTCTCCCTCAATTTCTCCTCTAGAATTCACATCCTTGTGTTTAGAGTTTACTTTTGGACAGAGGTTTGAGCTATCAATTCCAGTTCCCTCCCCAAAGTTTAAAGTCCTCTTCATCAGATTTGCCATATTTTGTCAAAGCTGCAGCTCATCTGTAGCCAGTAGTCTTTCTTCTAAAAAATGAAGACCATGGTCCCAGAAACCAAACGTGTCCTGTCGACACCATCTGTGTATCCTGTCATTCACTTGCAGTATCTTCCTTTCCCTGTATGGTCCTTTATCTTTCATTGGTAGAGCTGGTGAGAATACTTTCTGTTCTGCATCTCTAAACCCTTCACTTTTCTTTCCCAGGGCATCATAGTTTGAGGTGATCTAGTCAAAGTGTTCTTTGCAGTGTTGTTGTTGGCCACATGAATAAGAAGTACTGATCTGTTTTCTTGATGAGTGTTGGAAAGTTGTCAGTGACATTCTGAATGTGCACACCAGGGAGACAGCACACTTCCTTATTCATTTTGTCTGGGTGCCCCATAATTCCCTCTATACCTCTGAGCAAAGAGTCCCCACCACCAGCACCTTTCTTTTCTTCTTGTTGCAATTAGTGGTTAAATTGATTCCTTCCCCTGCATGCGGTATTTCTTGTTGCTGGTCTCTTGTTTAGGCATCTTCGCCACTGTTATCTTCATGGAGATGTAGGAAGTGATTGCTTGGTCTGAGTGCTTCTGAATCCCTTCTGTATGGTCTGCTCCTGACAATGGAGTTTATCCCATGGGATGGATCCTGGGCAGAAATTGAATTTAAAGTATAGTTTTTCAGACGTGTTGGCGTCAAGTAGAAATAATGTGTTGACTTCCAAAAGTAAAAAGTAACAGGTTTTGGCAACTTTCCATTTAGGTTAATGTCACATTATTTCTCCTTTACACAAACATGTTTGAAACCCGCCCCCCCCCGCTTTTGTGGATTTCCCCCCCCCAGATTTTTAAATCTTGTTTCTGTATGGGATTTAAGCTATTTGCCTCTGTGTGATACACTCCAATGACTGACCTCTAGAGTGCTTCCTCAGTGTTACAGTCCTCTTTATTTTCCTTGTCAGTTTCTTCCTGTTGATTCTGTAAAATCAATTCTCCCTCTGCTCTATCCAGGAAGTCTTCTTGGTTCTCTGATACACTCAAAGTGTCAATACATTGCTGAAGTATGCTGACCTTCTTTTACAAGAGAGTCACCACTTTGCACTTGCTGCAGGTGTAATCAGAGTGGTTTTCTGGCAAAAAACAAAAAAACAAAAACAAAAACATTGAACATACATTGCAACAAACAACTACAGAACCTTCTACCTCCATTCCTGCAGTTACCTTTTCTCTTCTTTTAGACTGTAGTAACTTTGGTTCTAAAGTTTATATTCTCACCAATCCAGCTTCCTTTATACTCACAGTGACTTCAGCAAAGGTTGCTGGGAAAGATATAGAGATGAGTCACAGAGGAGTTCTTCTTCTTCCCAGAGCTCTGCCTCCTTGTTCACTGGTTTAAAATAAGTTTATTAAAGTCCATAGGACTCACATTAATGAAAACTGAAAACTGTTTACCAATAGAAATGTAAATATAGTATAGCTGTTTAAGAAAGAATCCTTTGGAAGTTACATTCCCATCTAAACTTATCCCCCCTCTGTTCTCAATCTGTCACCCTCTTGATATGTGGACAACACCCCCATTATCCCCTGATAGCATAGCCATTAGTGGTGGGAGTTGCAGTTCAACACATGGGAGAAAGAGGATCTAGTTTGGGAAAGGTACTTTATAGTCTCAGTACCAACAACTATTTTGTATTTTATTATGTCTGACATTTCTTTCAACAGAGAAGTCAAGATGGCATGTGAGCTTCCCAACCTATAAGCTGATCAGAGCTAGATCTGCTTAGCTTCAGTGGCAGATGCTGTACCATGTGTCCTGTCTGAGATGCATATCTGAGATCCTACAGCAGGATACATACATGTAGACACACATCTTTGTAGCTACAGCCCCCAATGCAAGCCCTGAAAAATTCACCTTGTAAGTAGTGCAGCCCATTCTCAGCACAGCCATTTTTGTGTTGCTGGAAAGCAGGGGGATGGGTGGGGATGTGTCCAGCTATTTCCCTGTAGCTTAATATATTGCAGCAGGTATCAGCAGATACATCTGTGGGCCCTCGTGAACTCTCTGTGTGGATGATATCTATTAGTCCCTCCAGCTACAAGAAAATAGTGGGATGCTTATCCTGCTGCTCTCCAGCAATAAAGAAATGGTAGTGTTGAGACACTGTGCTCAAAGTAAGGTTTTTTTTTTTGTGGGAGGGGAATTTTTGTTGTTGTATAGTTGCAACAAAATTTTACCCTCTGCAGCAACCACAAAAGTAATGTGGTGGTGTAAGTTTGATTTATGCTATTGCACTTCACTATCAGGATGCCAGCCTGTATATCTGAGCTTGGGAATGTTATATTTTTGGCTTACAAATCTCAGCCAGTATGGGATCTGAGTTCTTTAATTTAAAAAAAAAATCAAGATTTTTAAAGCTCTGGTCTAGTAATAACAATTAGAAGCTAAAAAAGAAGAGCAAAACATGATAAGCTCTGTTCCATTATTGAGCTTTCAGCTTTGCTATGCAATCCAATGAATAATTGCATGAAAGACTAATCTAATTAATGTATTTTGGAGCCAGAATAGCAGTTGAGTTAACAGAAGTGAAGAGAGTGCTACTCACTGTGCAGGATGAAAATAGATGAGCTTCCAGTAACTAAACCTTCCTCTCAATTGTTTTGGGTTGTTTCCTCTTTGTTTTTGTTGTTAACTGCCCTTGAGTTGATCTCGACTCATGGTGACCCTATGGATGAGACATCTCCAAGACTCCCTGTCCTCCACTGTTATGCTTAATTCCTGCAATCCCTAAATACCCATGACCTCCTTAACAAAGTCCATCCATCTGGCATATGTCTTTCTTCTCTTCCTACTTCCCTCCACCACCAGCAGTGTTGTCTTTACCAGTGAGTCCTCTCTTCTCATGATGTGTCCAAAGTATGACAGCCTCAGTTTGGTCATCTTGGCTTCCAGGGAGGTTTCTGTCTTGATGTACTCTAGGACCCATTTGTTTGTCCTTTTGGCTGTCCATCTCAAATGGCCATTGATTTCAATTATTTGTAACCTGGAAAAACTGGATTTCAGCCATCTATCTTTTGTTGTGAAATGAAACACATTTTCCTCTGTGATCATGTATGTGAACTCCTTTTGTAAGAACATCCTGGGTTCCAAACTAGCATCTTGTACCCCATTCACATAACCTCCCTTGTCATGCCCTCTTATCCACATGATGTTCTGCTCTTGAAAGCCAATAAAAATGAACTCCAGCTGTCTTTGTTCTGTTGTATAATTTATTAGCCCTGCTTTTTTTTAAAACTAGGTTGGAAGGGAATGTGTGTGCTTGTGTGTTTGTGTATATGTGCATATATATTTCTGTTTGCTGGCTCTTGGTGGTGCTGATGCATGGGGAAACACAATTGGCTGCATTTTACAGGCAAAATTGATAGTACAGAGCACAGAGTAATACAAATATGGTCATTCAACTATATAATAAATTAAGCAATCCTGACATGGATGTGATAAGATACAAATAGGTAACAGCGAGTTGTTATGCTTACTAGGACACTTTTTCCTCTGAAGCATAATCAAGTAGCTGATTCTTATTCTGCTTCAGTCTTTTTTCTTCTCACTTTCATCTTTGTTCAGTCTTAAAATGCTTCCTATTGTTTCTTCACAAGTTAACGCCCTCCCCCTTAAACTTATATACTGTTGTAGCATTGTGTCAGGATGTGCTGTCCAAAATAACTCTCAGTGAAGATCTTCTATGGCTTAACAAGCTGGATCATATACCTTCTGCAATTTTTTTTAAAATGAAAAGCAACATAAAGCCACACTCATGGCCACTGAAATGTCAAGAGGATCAGATGACTGGGTAAAATGACTTGCACTAAAGCTCTACTTTTAAATGTAGACTTTCCCAATGTCCATCAGGGGTTAGTATATGGATTTTTATCTGTGATCTGCTCTTGGGCAAAAGCATAGCATCCAAGCTTAGGACGTTATCACATGTGGCCCAGAAACTGAAAATAAAGTGGAGATGAGGCATCCCAAAAATAAACGGGAAATAAACCTTGTTTCTGCAAACGTCATTACCTTAATTGCGAATTTACAGTAAGTGCATTGAACGTCCACACACAAGAGAAAAAACCTGTAAATGTAGTAGAAATGAGCCTCTTGCACATGCGCAGATAGAAGAATGCTCGCTGGAACCATGGCAACAGCAGGGAAATGCTCCCCAATGCGCATTTGACGATTACATTACGGTAAATGCGTAATTACCGTAATTACGTATTTGCATTTCCTCCAGACAACTGGATTACAAAAGATCGCAGTTAACACCAGTTTCTGTCCAGTTTCTGTCCAGTTTCTCTGCGACTTCGTGTGAAAACACGGGGCACTAATCCAGTTTCGGTCTGGATTTTGTGTGGATTAACCAGCAGATTTGCCCCCGTGTGATAACGTCCTTAGAAAAGTTGCTGTTTTGGACTGCATCTCCCAGAATCTCCCAGCCTGCCCTCCTGCTGGCTGGAGTAACTCTAGTAGCTGCAGTCCAAAATAGTAACCTCCAGGCTGTGAGCATGCTCAGGCAAATGATGCCGTCCTCAAACCCCTGTCATTTCATTCTAATATGAAATTTATATATTGTCTTCCAGTATGTGTGAAAAATTAAAAGTCAGCTCACAATACATAATAAAAACACTGCACCGAATGCAAGAGTCAGTAATATTTAGTAACTTTATAAAAGGATGTAGAAAAATCTAACTGATATGATCAAGACACTGATGAGAAAATCTTACCATGCTTGGGGCTATTTAGAAAAAGAGTAAGGAGATACACAATAGAGGTCTATAAAATTATGCATAGTATGTAAACCCAAATTCTAAAAATCAAGGTGGAACCTGCAATAAGAGAAATGGCAAGAAAACAAATCACTAGGAACAGATCATATTTCAATCAAACTACTGCAATGTGCTTTGACAGTGTCAACTCTAGTGCTAACCAACATATATCAACACATATGGAAAATAAACGATGGCCAACAGATAGGAAATGATCAATATACATTCCCATTAACAGTAAAGGAGGCACAAAAGACTGCAGGAACTATAGGACCATAGCACTAATCTCCCATGCAAAATTATGCTCAAATTCTGCAACACAGACTCTAACCATACATGCACACAGAGAGAAATCCCAGAGGTCCAAGCAGGATTCAGGAAAGGAAGAGGCAGTAGGGACCACATTGCAAACATACGATGGCTAACAGAACACACCAAGGAATTTCAGAAGAAAATCAGCATGTGCTTTATAGACTATAGCAAAGCCTTTGACTGCATAGATTATGAAAGGCTATGGAATGCCCTTATAGACTTGGGAGTGCCAACACATCTGATAGTCCTGATGAGGAATCTGTACTCAGGACAAGAGGCTAATGTCAGAACAGAACAGAGAGAAACAGAATGGTTCTCAATTGGAAAAGGAGTCAGACAAGGCTGCATCTTATCACCCTACCTGTTCAACTTATATGCAGAACATATTATACAAAAAACAGACTTGGACACAGAAGAAGGAAGAGTGAAAATATGAGGAAGGAATATTAACAATCTAAAAAATCTAAGATACACAGATGACACCATAGTACTAGCAGAAAAAGTCACAGACCTGGAACACCCACTAAGGAAGATCAAGGAAGAAGTGCAAAGGGCTTACTGTTGAACAAAAAGAAATCAAAAATAATAACTACAGAAAAAATAATAACCAGACAATGAGGAAATAGAATAGTAAAATAATGTTCATAACTGGGATCAAACATTGACAGGAATAGGGACTATAGCCAGGAAATCAGATGAAGATTAAGAATGGGGAAGGCGATGATGAAAGAACTAGAAAAGATCCCAAAATGCAAAGATGTACAACTCAGCAGAAAAGTTAGAATCATACAAGCCACTGTATTCCCTATTACCATGTATGGATGTGAGAGCTGGACAGTTAAGAAAGATGATAGGAAGAAAATCAACTCTTCTGAGATCATAGAATCATAGAATCATAGAATCATAGAATCATAGAATCATAGAGTTGAAAGAGACCACAAGGGCCATCTAGTCCAACCCCCTGCCATGCAGGAACTCCCAATCAAAGCATCCCTGACAGATGGCCATCCAGCCTCTGCTTAAAGACCTCCAAGGAAGGAGACTCCACTACTCTCCGGGGGAGTGTGTTCCACTGTCGAACTGCCCTTGTGGTGCTGGAGAAGAGCACTGAGGATACCATGGACAGCCAAAAAGACAAACTAATGGGTCCTAGAGCAGATCAAGCCAGAAATCTCCATGGAAGCCAAGATGACAAAATTGAGGCTACTGACAAATCACAAGAAGGCATGACTCATTGAAAAAAACTATAATGTTAGGAAAGGTGGAGGGAGATGCAAAGAGAGGAAGGCTGTATGCTAGATGGATGGACTTTATTAGGGAGGTCATGGAGTTTTCAGGAACTAAGCAGAGAAGTGGAGGATAGGGAGTCTTGGAGATGTCTCATTCAGAGGGTCACCATGGGTCAAGACTGACTTGAAGGCAGTTAACAACAACAACAAATGTAAACCCACTGGATGACCCTGGGCAAGGCACACTCTCTCAGCCTCAGAGGATGGCAATGAGAAAATGCTTCTGAACTAAACCCCATGATAGGTTTACCTTAGGGCAGCTATAAGTTGGAAACGACTTAAAGGCACACAACAACAGCAACAGCAGCAGCAACAACATGAAGATAATGGTGAAAGGAGAAGTTCTCCCTTTGCCATAATTCAGATTCATTAAAGCTGAAAGGTGAGAGACATAGGAAAGAATTTGCTAGCAGAAAATGTAGTGGTGAATGTCAATATGGATGGCTTCAAAAGGGGTGGAAAATAATGATGAACATGTTGATGCTCATGAAGAAGATCCAATAAAAAATCCATCAAACAGTGTATATGTCTCCATCCTTGTGAGCCACAGGCCCCTTTGTTAGGCAGAGGACACTGGATTTCTCAAGAAGCTTTCATGCTTTTATATCAGGAAAACTTTAGGTAGTGTTCCTCAAATAGGAAGGTCCCTGTTGTGGTTATAATGTGGTATCTTAAAATCCAGATATCAACAACAGGGGAATCCTAAAGGGTGAGCTAGTGGACTGAGACCTTCCTATGTGAGGTTTTGACCTCCAACAAAGGTAAAACATTTTTCCTCTTCTTAAATTTGGACTGGATTGGCATGTTTTACCTCAACACCACCTAATTTTTTCCTGATGCAAAAGCATGAGGGCTTCTGGGACTTAAGGCAACTTACATAAATTAGATAAATTAATGGCGGCTAAGACCACAGATGGCTGCTAGCCAGGATGGCTATACATCACTTTCAGTACTAAAGGCACTTTCAGTACTATATGCCTGTGTAGATAAGTTGCTGGGGCATATGAGACAGAGGGTGCTGTTTCATTCATTTCTTTCTGGTGGGCTTTTGTGTGAACAGAGGACAAAATCCTGTTGGAGAACTATGCTAGCATAATCATGTTTGCATTAGTGATTGTGCTTTCTCAGAAGTTGTGTCCATTTGAGCTGCAGTTCCCAGATCTCATGGCCTGGCCATGAGGTGAAAGGGAGGAACCTTAGGATGGCAGTGTCACATTGAAAATTATCTCTCTATGTTTTGAATTCTTGCTGGTGCAGCATATTTTAGAGTGACTACTGCCATTTTAAACATAGTATGAAAAACCTCATAGTTGGACTACAAATCCTCTCTGCCCTTAAAGGAGGAGCTTGTTCAAAAGCAGAGCTGGAAAAGTGTCCCCTCACAGCTCAGTTCAATGCAGAACCTTCAAAACTTAATTTTCACCCAGAGAAATATTTTCTGTTTCATTACACTTGGTATTTAATATTTAAATAACTTTGGAGATTATTGCATTAGCTTCACTGCCAGGATAGACCCTGGATTTAACTTTCTTAAGACAGATCTTATCGCATTCACCCATCACCAGGCATTATGCAGCTTGTATGCAACCAGGGCTTCTCTTGCAGCTTTTCAAGAATGGGATTTTTCCTGTTTTTGAAAAATGCAGGACAAGCCCAGAGGAGCCCAGATTGCAAATGGGCTGCATACTGCCTGGCGATGTGTGAATGCTATAAGATACATCATAAGAAAGGTATATCCCATGTCTATACTGGCAGTAAAGCTAATGTGATAATCTCCATACTCTGAGCAACTCTGAGTAACTCTGGTTTATTTTTTAATGTATCATCACAAGGGCACACTTCTGGCATTAACCTTTGCACGCCTATACTCACTAATGGCTAGTCTACAGATCATTCTCTAGGAGTTTAGGCACAGTATGTATTCTGTGGTAACTCCCTGTTTGTTAGGATTGCCCTCCCCCTGCTGCCGCTATCTTCCTGCATCACTCTAAAAACAGCAATTTTCCTATTCTCTTCCTCATCTCCATTAGGTCATTTATTTGATTTTTGCATATAATTTGTAAGTGAAGCATGTAAATGATACATGTTTTACAAAGAACAAAGAAGCTTAAGCTTGCTTAAAGAGGTTTGAGCTTGCTTCTTTCTCTAGTTTGGGTTCAGGCTCTGTCTTGCTAATTTGATTACTCTGCTTAAAAAGTCCAGTACTATATCTCATATTTCCCAACAATCCTCTGATTTGAGACCTAAATTCTGAGAGCTTGGGATGTTTTTGTTCTGCAGTCCTAGGAGCTTATCGCATTACCTTTTAAATCAAAATTAGCCTCCCGGGATGCAGCTGGGATGTGGTGAGGAGGCGGGAATTATTGCATTGTAATTTGCTACCAAATCACTGGGTGACTGCAGCCCGGGTCCCAGCTATGCTCAGCCAGCATTTTTTCAAAGTCGGGAAGCTCCCGAGTTTTAAATGGTGGCCAGCTAAGCATGTCTGGGACCCTGGCTGCAGTCGGCCAGCGATTCGGTAGTGAATTACAATGGGATAATTCCTGCTTCCACACCTCATCCCGGCTGCATCCTGGGAAGCTAATTTCAATTTAAAAGGTAATGCAATAAACTCCCTAATGTATTACCTAGTGCAGCCACTTCTTTGCTGGCACACAGAATCCTCTTTCTCTTTTTACTTGCAGTTGAGAAGGAAGTGATAGTTGCACATGATTGAGCTGAAGGCTGTGATATTGTACAAGAGGTTGCACAGCTTGGACTGTAGAGTCACTAAAGTGGTATATATTTATGTTCTGTTAAAACTATGTAGAATCTTTTCCTCAGAATCCTGGTCCACTTAAACCCCCCCCCCCAAATGATCTAGTTTGTTTCTATTTCAGTTCATATAGTGTTCTGTTCTCTCCTCATTTCTGGCTTTCAGTTATACCAGGGGTAGGCAACCTTTCCCCTTTAAGGGCCGAGGGACTTCAGCTCCCAGAATCCCAGGAGCTATACCATTAAGAAATAAGAAACATATTCCTAGTAACAGCAGAGCACTTTTCTCTCATTTCTGACCAGTGACATCCAGCTCCTCTCTCTGAGTGGGCACATGGCCAGGAAAAGAATGATTGTGGGCTTCAAGAATGGGAATCAAGTGTACCACAAGAATTAAAAATTGAAATCTACCACTTCAAAGGACCCTTTAGAAGTTTAGATGCTGCCTTTGTTCTGCTGCAGTTCTGTTACCTATCATTAACCTGTGTGGATGCTGATGCTGCTGAGAAATAAACAGAAAGTTATTCTGAACCTATTGGTAG
>CM034701.1:336872015-336889509 GCA_020142125.1 Phrynosoma platyrhinos
TGCATGACCATGGAGTCATTTTTTACAACACTGGCTCCCCTGGCTTAGTAATGGAGATGAGCTCTGCTCCCTACAGCCAGAAATGACTAGACAATCATGTCAAAGGGGGAAACTTTACCTTTTACCTTGTAACCTCTCCTGGCCTGACAACCTTAGTACACCTTACGAACTGGCAGTCAGATTAGGTGAAGGAGATCTGTTTAGCTTCCAATCAGGGTGCAATGAGGATGACATTTCCACCCCTCCCACCAGTAAGGACGTTATCACACGTGGGCCAGAAAGCGATAATAAAGTGGAAATGAGGCATTCCGAAAATAAACCGAAAATAAACCTTGATTTCGCAAATGGCTTTCACACGTAATTACTTTAATTGCGAAATTACAGTAAGCGCATTTAATGTTCACACACAAGTGAGAAAAGCCCATAAATCTTCTTGCACATGCGCAGATAGAGGAATGCTCGCCGTGGAACCATGGGAAAAAGCAGGGAAATGCTCCCAAATGCGCATTTGCTTTTCACATTTCCTCAAAACTACCGAATTTCAAAAGATCTCAGATAACACCAGTTTCTGTCCAGTTTCTGTCCAGTTTCTGTCCAACATCATGTGAAATCGTGAGGCACAAATCCAGTTTCTGTTTGGGATTTGTGTGGATTAACCAGCAGATTTCCCCCGTGTGATAACGTCCTGAGTGAGGTTGTAACAAGGACTTACAACAGGAATGCTGCTTCTAATTGTCACAGCTTCACTCACTGGGTGGAGAGGAGTGTAAATATAATTCTTTTTGTCCTCTGGAAGCTAAATGGATCTCCTACACCCAATCTGGTTGATACAGGGCTGCATTTATGTAGTCTTGCATAAAACTATGTAGTCTAACAGAATACATATCAGTAACAGATCCATAATTCTGGGTTACAAATCTGTTACTGAAACACTAAATACCAGCCATTAAAAGCAATAAACATTTTAAGCCTGAGTGAATGTGGAAAGCCCTTAAAACAACATTGTTCATCCAAAAAAGGTTGAATCCCCCCCCCATAATTGAATGGTATGAAATAGCACATGTACATTTTGATCTATCAGATTAAAGGTGCAAGCACCATCCACTATTCAGGACAATAGCAAATCTTGCTTTTTTGGTGCTGACTCACAGGGAGTCCCCCCCCCTTTTTTTAATCCCTCAAAAGCAGTTTAACATTATGCTGTGCTGTGTTTTATAAGGTGAATGGAGCTGAACTGGAAATTAACCCTGCTTATGTACTTCAAACTTTTCCAGAAATGTTTCCAGTCTCATTCACCCTATGTGCTAAACATTTTCATAAGAACTACAGGTTTAAGCACACATCAGCTGCATTCAGAGAGGCAAGGCAGGGCAAGCTAACTCTGTGCAAAGGGCAAAAACAGGCTTTCCAGACTTTCCTGAGGTGATCCTATGTCATCACCAGAAGAGATCTGGGGGTTGGCAGAACCCTTCCCTAGAATCAAGCTATAGTTAAATGAGGAAAACTACAAAAACATCTACAAGCTATCCAGAAATCAGTCCAAGACTTTGAGATTTGTTATGCATTTCAGAAGCCTTGGCATTGTACATACCTCCCTCCAAGCTGGAATACATAGTTGGTGGGCTGGTTTAGGTTACAGAGGGGTCACCCATTGTACAGCCTTATCTTTCATTATCAGGTTTACAGCACTAAATGGAAATTTTGATGACATAACAAAGAAGAACATCTCATCCACTTTTTCCTGTTTTGATCACTTGCCCAACATGAGTCCCAACAGGAAGAACAGAATGACAAGTAGAAGGCTTTGTGGAATTTGGGTATTTTTCTCCTTCCAACTTCTTGAGACAAGCTGATGGGTAAATGCATCAATGCACACTCATTACAGAATTGACTGGGCCAAGAAAGAAAAGCTGGGGGAAACTGTTACTGATATACAGTATAATAACAGCATGAGAAAATGGTTAAGCACGTAGCAGTCACCAAAGTCATTATATATTGTCTTCCTGCAGGAAATATATTTTTTGGGAAATATTAATCTTTGTGATGATGGAACTAAAAGAACAGAAATCTTTTGGGGACAACAAATGTATCTGTTGTCACTAGGTCTTTTTCTTTTAAAGCAGCAACCAATGAATTCAACATCATGTTTGTTTTTTACAAATGTCACCTGTAATAGATGAGGACAGTGAATTGGGAAAAAAGGCGTCATCAATCAACAAGTGCTACAATTCTACCTTCCCCATTAATCTTTGTCCTGCAAGGCTGTCTGAGAGGGCAAAATGTAAGTACAGAGGAGTTGTGAGGAAAATCAAAACAAATGAATAAACCATACACAGGGTCACCATTGTTGCATGTAGGAGATGGGTTGTGTTCCACCCCACCACTCTCCATTTTACAGAATTCTACACAGTCACTTTCAACAAGCTGCAATAAAAAAAAATTTCAATGGGACAAAGCAGACCACCCCGAAGGAGTGGCAACCGCACACTGCAGCTCTGATCCCGCGTTTTTCCAGGCCAAAAAGAAGTGGCAAAATGCCACTTCTTTTTGGCCTGGAAAAAGGTCGCATTTGCTGCTGACCTTTTCTGTTATCCTTTTGGAATGCGGTTTGTGAACGCCATGCCAAAGGAGTGTCATAATTCTGCCTGCTGTGTGGTGAGGCAGGTGGCATGGTGCCAGCTTGGTAGTGGTGTCAGGGTGTGCATTGTCCAAATGCCACCCCCCCACACCACCCCCAAGCCAGCGCTTAGTGCCAGTCTGTACAGCCCCAATGTTATTGAATTTATTGTCAATGTTCAATAGTCAATAAATTTAATGTTATTGAATGTATTGTCAGAAACACATGCCCATTTGTGGATGTCAACAAGATTGACTGACTTGATTCATGCATTTTCATTAGCAGAAAAATGAAATAAGATGGAATATATTTTAATACAAGGAATCTTAAACATTGTCATACCATGTCTGTTTCAGGCCAGTCAAACCTGGTTGCAGTTATTGCATTGGAATGTCTGTTATTTCATCTGGGATCTTCCCACACTGAATAAATACTTCTCCAAAATGTTGAGTGCATTATAGGGGGACCTCCAAGTTCTTATTGTTCATTGATAAATTGGATAAATAGGAACCAGATTTCCCCAAATGAGTCAGCTTGTCCCATTTCTTATAGTGGTTTTATAGAATTTTAGAGTTGGAAGTGGCCACAAGGTCCATTAGTTCAAACAACACAACTAAAGTATTCCTGAAAATGTCCATCCAACCTCTGTTTAAAGAGAGCCCTCACTAGCAGTCTAGTCCATTGTTGGATAACAATTACAGTCAATAAATTGTTCCTAATGTTTAGGCGGAATCTCTTTTCTTGTCATTTGAATCTATTGTTCATGTTCTAGTCTCTGGAGCAGCAGAAATCAAGTTTGCTTTGTCTTCTATATGACATTCCTTTGGATATTTAAAGGTGACTATCTTTAAATATCACCTCTCTGCCTTCTCTCTTCCAAGCTAAATGTTCCCAGAATCCCAGTAATTCCCAAAAGTAATTCCTCAAAAGGTGTGGATTCCAGACCTTTGATAATCTTGGTTGCTCTTCTTTGGATACATTCAAGCTGGTCAATATCTTCTTGAACTGGGGTGTCAAGAAATAGATACAGTATTTCAGGTGAGGTCTGATCAAAGCTGAATACAGTGGCACTACTACTTCCCTTGATCTGGACTCTGTATTCTTGGTGATGCAGCTTAGAATTGCTTTGGCTTTTTTGGCTGCCACATCACACTGTTGACTCATGTTTAGCTTGTGATCTACTGAGACTTTTAGATCTTTTTCATTTGTACTGCTTTCCAGCCAGATGTCCCCTGTTTTATATTTGTGCATTTCACATATTACATTTATCCCTACTGAAAAGCATTTTGTTAGTTTTTGGCTTTGTTGTAACAGTTTTTCCATTAGGTCAATATTCCATACTTTTATTCCACATGTTTTTGATGCTGAGATAGAGCATCTTTCCATTTAATTTAAGCATTGGATTTTGCTGTTGCTATTAGTAATAAAATTATTTTTGGTGGGAGAGACAAATCTTTGTTGTCTTCAGAGAAAATAGAGAGTAGACACAATTTTTTGTAAAACTTAATTGCTTGATTGGTTATTTGTGACATGACAACAAAAAAATTGACTGTTTCAGACCCTAAGAACATCAAGAGTCAGAGTGAGGAGTGTATCATAGGAGACATGCAATTGAGGGAGAACATGTATAATTCCTGATAGTATTCCTGATACCCCAATTCCCTGATGGGAGTGAGCTCATTTCTTTCAGCCAAGTGTAGTTTTGTAAAAGCACTCTGACAGAAATTATGTCATGAATGCTTTATGATGCATCTAGGAGTGCTTGCAGCCTTTTGGATAAGCTGTGTGTGCATAGCTTGAATTTTTTTTAAAAAAGAAAGAATAAGAAGAGAAAGTTATTTGAGATGAGGGGGTGCCCCACAATTAATAATCCAGAAAAGATCCACTCTCATGGGATGGAACTAATTATTTAAGAGCAAGGAATGTATCTAGGCCTTATTACATTTCTAACAAATGTGTTACCATCAAAAAGAATTAGGGCCAAGTAATGCTAGTAACACATTAATTTTATGCTCTGTAACAGGCATATATGTGTTTATACTCATAGAATAGAATAATGGAATCATAGAATGGGAAGAGATCACAAGAGCCATCCACTCCAACCTCCTGCCACGCAGGAACACACAATCAAAACACCCCCAGCAGATGTCCATCCAGCCTCTGTTTAAAGACCTCCTAAGAAGGAGACTCCACCACTCTCTGAGGGAGCATGTTCCACTGTCAAACAGCTCTTACAGTCAGGAAGTTCCTCATAATGTTGAGGTGGAATCGCTTTTCCTGTAGTTTGAATCCATTGCTCCAAGTTCTATTCTCTGGAGCAACAGAAAGAAAGCTTGCTCCATAGGGCTATCATATCGCCTCTAACCTTCTCTTCTCCAGGAAAAACATTCCCAGCTCCCTATGTCTCTCCTCCTAGGGCATGGTTTCCAGACCCTTCACCATTTTGTTTGCCCTCCTTTGGACACCCTCCAGCTTCTCAATATCTTTTTTGAATTGTGATGCCCAGAACTGGACACCACACAGTATTCCAAATGAGGCCTGACCAAAGCAGAATAGAGTGGTACTATTACTTCTTTCGATCTAGACCAGGGGTAGGCAACCTTTCCCCTTTAAGGGCCGAGGGACTTCAGCTCCCAGAATCCCAGGAGCTATTGGCCAACATGGGACTATTGGCCAACATGGCTGAGGCTTCTGGGAGCTGAAGTCCCTCGGCCCTTAAAGGGGAAAGGTTGCCTACTCCTGATGTAGACATTCTACTTGTACTGATGCAGCCTAGAATCACATTGGGCTTTTTTAGCTGCTTCATCACACTGTTGACTCTTGTTAACCTTATGGTCTGCTAGGACTCCTAGATCCCTTTCACATGTAGTCTTGTTAGGCCAGCTGTCCCCATTCTATATACACATTTCCACTTTGTCAGTCACATTAGTAATGGAAAATATAATGGGCAAGAGCCCTGGTGGTGCAGTGGTTAAATGCCTGTACTGCAACCACTCACTCATAGACCACAAGGTTGCGAGTTCAATACTAGCCAGGGCTCAGGCTAGACTCAGGCCTGCATCCTTCCGAGGTCGCTAAAATGAGTACCCAACTGTTGGGGGGCAATTAGCTTACAGGTGTAAACCGCTTAGATATCCCATATGAAGCGGTATATAAATGAAGCTGCTTTGCTTTTGCTTTGCTTTTGCTTTGCTTTGTTTCTCTCATGTTGTGAATTTCTTCCATCCCTTCCCCCACCTGGTACATGTAGTTCATTACAGGTTCTCCTGATAAATAAAGTCACAACAACAGATGCTTAACCAACTATGAATTAGGATGGTAAGTTAGTGGCTTGCTGCTGGCAAGATATACTATGAATTGAAAGAAAGATATGCTATGAATTGAAAGGCCGCCACCATGGCTGATGCCTCTACAATGCCCAGGCAGATGTAGACATGGACATCCCTCCCCCTCCTCCTCCTCCTCTCCCTTGTTTTTCCCCAAGGGTGAACCTCAAAGGAGCCTACAAACCAAAATAACTACAATATAATTAAGAAGATACAGAAATCAATTAACATTAAAATAGAATTAAACAAATAATATTTACATTATTTAAAACATTCACTTAAAATGATGAAAAGTTATTAAACCAGTATTATTTAAAGTATACAGCATCTTCTTTAAACCCTTTCTTTACTCAGTTATAGAATCTTGTCAGAATCAAAATGTCTTTCCTTCTGCCAGAAGGACAGCAAAGAGGGAGCTGTTCTAGTTTCCTTATGGAGGGCATTCCAGAGCCTAGGGGCAGCTACCAAAATGGCTCTGTCTTGTGTACCCACCAGCTATACCTGTGAAGGTGGTGGTGGGGAACTGAAAGAAAGTGTAAAACCCTGTAATTGCACATTCTGGGAAATTGAATGAGCGTGGAAAGGAATCCCCTGGATCCAAAACTGATCCATTTCCTATGATGGGCCTCAAATACATCAGCCCTAGGGTTTATGTAGCCATTTTCCTCCATTCTTGTCAGGGGGAGGTGGGTGAGGATTGTGATGGCATACAATTTGGCAAGAAAATCCTGGTGAAACTGTCCCACATTTTGCCCAGGCAAGCATGTACTGGTGTGTCATGGGATGCAGCAGGAGACCTATCACTCCTTTCCCCAGCTCTGGTTTAGAATTACTGTGTAAATTATTCTAAAATAGAGGGACACAGATCTGTAAACACGTGCCTTTGTGCTTGTAATTTAGGTCCTAGTTGCCATTCAGAGAAGTAGCTCTTTTCAATGAAGCACCCTGGACTTTAAACACATGCCAGTGAGGCTTAAATATGAATACAAGAGCTCTGTTCACTAGGGAGAGTCTGACATGAATGCAGAGTCTAGACTGAATTGGATTCTCTGCTTTGCTACAGGTTGTGATGAAGTAGCAACAGAGTTGGGATCAAAGCACACTGCAGATAATAACTGTTCTCCTTGGAAGACTCTTGTGAAGAAATGGGCCACAGAGGGCAGTTGTGATGCATCAGCTATTTTGCAGCAATCAAAACATGAGAAAAATAGAAACATGCCATTCTAGTCTCCACAGACTACAAAAGATACTCTAGGAAGGAGTTTCATGTTTGTCTTATTTATGTTTCTAACAGTGTGACACTAAAACACACTTGGTGGGCTGGTAAGTAAATTAGGAAGTTACAATTTAGTGATGGCTGAAACAGTACATCCAATGCATTACAGTGGTGCTGGAGGTGAAGTCTCTCCCCCTTCTCAAAACAGAAAATGAAAAATTTTAAAATTAGAAAATCTAGTATGTTTAAATCTCCTTCGCCTTGTCCTGCAGGAGAGTTGTTGCGACAGCAACACAACAGTAGGGATGCTTTTTTAAAAATAGCTTGAAACTATGTTACTAAAGATGGATGCAGTATCTTCTGGAGGTGGGGGACACAAAACAAGAAGAGAGTTTGTTATGTCAATAGAACCCACAAGAGTGTCTGGAATTAAATATATTTTTTCCACCAGATCAATGGAGCTTCTACTGTGAAGTTGACATACTTGGGCCTTTTAGTCAGTTTAGTTTCTTGATAGTGATTTTTATTGAACTTTCCTTCCCCTTCATGCTCTCTCTCTCTCTGACTCATCACTGCATGCAATAGTATGGCATTTCCAAAGTGCTTACAGTAAACTTATAAAATCATATGAACAAATCTGGGAGCTACTGAGTCATCTCTATTTGTTTTATAATTACCACCTGGGTACAGCTTCACCTTATAAATATTGGCTAAGATTCCGTGGAATAGTTCTGCTGATAGAACTGCTTCCATCAATGGAACTGGGAAGTGTGTGTGTGTGTGGTGATATTCCTATTCCAGCAAACTTTCTGCACACACAAAACTGATACTGGAGGTGTGAGAATCCTTCAACCCTGCTTTTGGATGGAAAGAGGACAAAAGTGGGTAAGGGAGGATGAGAAGGTTTAGTTGCATTAGTGCAGAGGTGGGACATCTCATTAGAAGCCACAATGCCCCCCTTTTCTCTAGGGGGCAATTAGGGGCATTCTGGGGCAAAAACTATTTTTCAAAATTTTTGGTTAGGGAGACCCTAGAGGGCCCTGGACAGTTGCACTTTTCTAGCCCTCAGCTGATGGATGCCCATTTGCACGCACTGGACAGAAGTGAATGGAAGCAAGTAAAAGTTGTTAGGAAGAATCTAATTAGGGGAATTTATAATTAGCTCAAAACATGTGAGAGTGGGGCCCTAACAACACCCCATGAGACCAGAGTACCATTGCGTATACCAGAGGACTAAGAGATCCCACAATGGGTTACGCTGAGATAAGCTTCTTCAATTAATTTCTAAATATTTATTAAAAGGGGAAAACTGCACACATACAAATATGACATGTGTACTCATGCTGCACACTTGGAAGTAAAGGAGTGAAAGTGGGAATAGATGAGATGGGCCAAACTACAGGAGATACTCACTTCTGAAGGCTTCTCTGGGATCCGATGTGGATGTGAATGATGATGATGATGATGATGATGATGATGCATGGCCACTGAAATGGGGGAAGGGATGGCCAAGGGAGCTATGATCAGAGCGCCGACTGACGTGGAGCCAAGATGCACTCTAAGGATAGCATGTGGAGTCTAAAAATCTAGGGGTTTATATAGAAAATATCTAGCTTCTGGCTATAGACTTGATGGCTTGGTTGAAGCCTGGACAAAGGCACTGATTGCCTGGGCTTTGTTAAGCCAAAGTGTCAGGATGACCTAAACAATGTACTTGGATGATCTTGACACAATCAAGGAGGGAGGCTATAGAGAAAAGGGTGAAGTTAAATCTAATCACTGCCCCACCAGGAGTAAGACTCAGGACAAACAAGCACTATTATGTTGACCTTTAGGGATAATGGTCTTTCCCCTTTAGAAACTCCTAAATCTGTCTGGTAGGGAATTTTCCAGTTGTGGGGGCAGCCCTTTTTCTGTGTCTACCTGACTATCTAGAGCAGTGGTAGACAACCTTTTTGAGCCAGGGGCCGGGTTGCTGTCCCTCAGACAATTGGGGGGCTGAAGAAAAATAAAATAAATAAAAACATAATAAATAAATAAATAAATAACAATTAAAAAATGCATGCACATTCTCTCAGCCCCAGAAAAGCCATAGCAAAATCCCTGTGGAGATTTTGCCAAGAAAACCCCAAGAACAAGTAATAACAACAATAATCATTATCATCATGGGAACGACTGGAAGGCAAGCCCACAAACAAGCAGGGATACATACACACTGTCTCAGCCCCAGAAAAGCCATGATGGCAAAACTCCTGTGGAGAATTTGCCAAGAAAACCCCAAGAACAAGTAATAACAACAATTATCAATTCCCCATTTGTCCTCAGTTTATTTCATTTGTTGCAAACTGAATCCAAAGTGCAAAAGTAGTTTTCACTAAACTAACTCAGCAGCAGGGAGAGGAGGGGGCAGGAATCTTTCTCTTCTTTGTAGGTCCAAGTAAAAGCAAACTGCTGCGGCTTCTCCAATTTGGGTGTTCTTCCTTATTAATAACTTGTCATCTTGACATGCTCTGATGTTCCTTGGCCACATGTGTCCCAATTTTCATTTGTGAAATGTTGGAGGATATCAAGCCTGAACTTTCCCTAAAAACCAAAATGACTAAAGTGAGACTATTGTACTTGGGATATATCATGAGAACTATGACACATTAGATATATCATGAGAACTATGACACATTAGAAAATGAAATTAATGCTTGATAAAGTAGAAGGCAGTAGGAAAAGAGGAAGACCACATTACAGGCTGATACAATCAAGGAAGCCATAGTCCTGAATCTGCAAGACCTAAGTAGGTTTGGTGACAATAGGGAGAGTTGGAGGTTTCTCATTCATAGAGTCACTGTATGCCAAAGTCAACTTAATAGCAATTAACAACAATGCTGTTTCTCCACAAATAGCCCTAGGGAAAGGCTGACCAGTTGCTCCAAAGTTCTCAGATTTAAAAATAGCTGCCATTTCAAAGCAAAATTAGATGAAACTAATAAAAGCTAGTCTTACCTCATTTTCTCAACAATCTAAAAAAAAAAAAATGCAGTTATGTGCAGATGGATTTCTGATGAAAAGGAAAATGTAAAACTGATAGTGCTCCCCCCCCCTTTCAGCTGAAGTGGCCAGTTGTACATTGCCAAAACCAGAAGACACATACCCCTGGAAAAGAAAAGAAGAAGCCACCAATTAATGCTAATCTATATGTAGGCATACAAAGGCAAAATAATTACAACAATTTAGATTTCACAAAGAATAATCCAATTCCCAATTATTCCCATTCTAAAAAATAATTTGCACTCCAACCCAGATTACTCAAATCAGTTGGCTAATGGTGTTCAATTAATTGATTCACCAGTGAACCAGATTCTGTCTCAAGAACCTTCCTTAGAGTATGATTACCCCTTTCACTTCAGTGATCACTACACTGTCCCTCTTCATCAAATTAATGTTGAATAAAGTACACATTAAGCTTGCCTACTAATGGCATGGGGAGAGGTTCTTTTCATAAAATGTGGCATTCAGAAGGGTGTCTGATTTCTCTTCCTTAAAAACAAAACAAAACAAATGAGGCCAGCTACAATTAAATTGGCAGCTGCTCTGGAATATGTGCTGCACTTGGAAATAACATGTTAAGAGTGCATTATGACTTGCCTTTTGCAAGCAACATAACAATTGGTAATAACTGTTAATTTTGTGTGTGTGAAACAAGTAGTATTTACTCACTTCTTTCTTCATTGGCAGGAATCCTCTATGTATTCTTTTGCTATGTAATAACTCATAACTATATAGTGAATCGCAGTCCAATTCGCCCCCCCCCCTCGCTTACTGGTCAGCAGCCACTACAATTGATAGGAATCTATTCCCATGTCAATTGAGAAGCATCCGACTGATGATTTCATCCCTTCTGTGTGTGATTTCTAGTGTGACAGGCAGAAACAAGGACCCTGTCTCCATCCTCCTTCACAGCTGAGATCTCTCGCACAAGTCTTTTGGTTTTTTTCAGCTGCTTACCATTCAACAGGGGAACAGATCCTCATTGATCACAGCAGCTGCTGAATAATAAGTGGGGACTGGAAGACTTTCATGGTTCCTACATATCCCTGAAACAAGGACTATGTAGAGATCATAAATATGAAGCAGTTACAAATGTTTTACTTTCAGTTATGCAGTGAATCCCAATAGGAATCTGGACATTATGTTTTCTGGGCTAAAATGCTTTTTTGTGGCATTCTGAGGGTTTTAAATTTTTAAACTGATTTTAAAATTAATTGATTTAGTTCAGGGTGATTCCAGTGCAAGGGCTCCCTTGAATGCTATAACAAATTACTAAAGAAATCTTCAATGTTAACAAATTAAAGTATTATAAGCTCTAGGGGGGATCCCAATTATATTATGTTGCATAGTGCCATCAATGTACATGACATTTCACAGAATTAAACAATAGAAGAGTCAGACAGTATTCCCAAAGGCATACAGGAGCTGGGCAGATGCTTTACATGACCAAGCTGGGATTTAAAATAATAATAATAATAATAATAATAATAATAATAATAATAATAATAATAATAATAATTTATTTATTACCTGCCTCTCCTCATGGAGCAAGGCAGGGAACAACAATTAAGAGACACACTATATCAGTTAAAACACATCAGTTTAAAAGGACATACATACAATTTAACAGGACAAAATACATACATATTAAAACAATCCACATTAAAAAATTATCATTTAAATTTCACAAGTTAAAAATCATCTGGGTATGTCTGCCAGAAGAGACTAGTCTTCAATGATTTTTTAAATTGAGACAGCATATTCAGCTGTTGAATCTCTTCCAGCAGGTCATTCCACAGTCTAGAGGCAGCTGAAGAAAAAGTCCTGGCTGACAGTTGCCAACTTAAGTAAATGTCCCCCAGAAGACCTGAGTGTATAGGATGGATTATATAGGAAGGCAACTTGTAGGCAACTAAGGGGGGAAGCAGACGGCACAAAGGGCCATTTTGGGGATAAGGAAGGGGAGGGGCAGCTGCACGGTGGGCGCCCCAACCCCTTCCTGAAGGCATCGTCGGAGCACCGACCTCTCCGCACGGCTGGCGCTCTGACAATGCCTTACCGCCGCAGCGTCTGCACACGCTGTGGCGGAAGAGTCGCTGAAGGTGCGCCTCCAGCCTTTTGCGGTGCACCTTTGGCAACTTGTGGAAGGAGCACTATTTTAGCAGTCCTTCCAGGGGCGGCGAAGCTGCCCCGCAGGGCCAAGGAGTGGGGATACCTCGGCCCCGCGGCGCAGCTTCCCAGGGCAGCCCAGGGCCGCCCATCTGCTTCCCCCCTTAGACTCAAACCATGCAGGGCTTTAAAGATAATAACCAACGCTTTGTACCTTGCCTGGAAACTAATTGGCAGCCAATGGAGTGATTTTAATACTGGTGTGATGTGATCACTCCTGGATGTCCTAGTATGAATCTGGCTTCCATGATTTGAACTAATTGACGTTTCCGAATTGGTATAAAGGTAGCCCAATGTACAGTGCATTGAATTGCAAAATTCCAGCCTTAAGGTGGACCTTTAGGGCTTTATCTTTAGGTCCTCCACCTCTAGGAAGTGGTACAGCTGGCATATCAGCCAAAGCTGATAGTAAGCACTTCTGACCATTACATCTATCTGAGCTGTCATTTGGAGCAATGGATCCAGAAGTATCCCCAAACTGCATACACAGAAATTATCGCATTAATTTTAAAACTGGCTTAGCTGATCTGGTTTAAAATTTAAAGCAGGTGGCATCCTGATATTATCAGAAGGATTTAGCCACTGAAATTGCCACCTGGGTCCATTCCAGGTCCATCCACGCTCCCAAGGTCATTCTGGAGGCCATTTTCTTAAGCTGGAAAACTCCCAACCGGCAGCTAAATCCTTCTGATAATATCAGGATGCTGACTGCTTTAAATTTTAAACCAGATCAGGTAAGCTGGTTTTAAAATTAATGCAAGAATCTCCACGGTCTTTCAGAAGGAGTGTAATCCTACTGGTCAACATAGCTCCAAATCCAGTTTAGGACCCTTGACAATAAGCATCTCTGTCTTTGCCTGGATTCAGCTTTGATTTATTTTTCTTCATCAAACCCATTACCTCCTCCAGGCATTCATCCAAAGGAGAATACTACCATTAGCTGAGGCAGTTTTTGAAGGCATGGAAACATATATTTGGGAATCATCAGCATACTGATAGCACCTCGCCCCATGTCTCTGGATGATCTCTCTCTGCGGTTTCGTATCGATGTTGAATAGCATTGGGGATAGAATGGCACCTTGTAGTATGCCATATAACAGCTCCATTTTTAAAGAGCAGCTGTCTCCAAGCATCACCAAATGGAATTTGCATGAGAGATAGGACTGGAACCATTGAAGCACAGTGCCCTGATTCCCAAATCCCCCAGGCATTCCAGAAGGATGCCATGGTTAATGGTACAGAACACTGCTGAGAGGTCCAAAAGCACCAGCTGTGACACATTACTGCTGTTAATACTCATGCAAAAATCATCTACTAAAAGGGACCATAGCAGTCTCAACTCCGTATCCTGCGCTGAAGCCCATTTGAAATGGGTCTAGACAATTTGTATCATCCAAGACTGCCTGGAGTTGGAAGGCAACTGCCCTCTCGATTGCTTTGCCCAGAAAAGGAAGATTTGAAACTGGTCTATAGTTGTTGAAGTCCAAAGGGTCTGGGGGGGGGCCTTTTTAGAAGTGGTCATGCTATCACTTCTTTTAAACAGGATGGAAAACTTCCCTCCCTGAGAGATGAATTAATAATATATTGTAGTTGAAGTCTAATTGCATCTCCTTCCTGGACAACCAGCCAGAAAGGACAGGGCTTGAGAGGTCAAGTTGTCTTCCTTACTTGCCTCAGCAGCTTGTACACATCAATGGTACTCATCAATTGGAACTGATCCAGTATAATTCTACTTACAGAGTCACTGGACATCCCACTGTCAACTCCTGCTACAATGACAGCATCTAAGTTGACTCTTATCTGAGAGATGTTATCTGTGAAGTGATCATTAAAAAGCATCACAGTGAACTGCTGAAGGTTCTAGAATTGGATTTAGGGGTGGGGTGCTTGAGTTAACTCTCTCACGGCCTTGAACAGTTCAGCTGGATGTGAATTCACAGATGCAATACATGCAGAGTAGAAAGCTTTCTTTGCTGTACATTTTGTCACCTTATAGAAACAAAGATGTTCTCTATAGCATGTCTTGTTCGATAGAAGTTGAGTTTCCCACCATTTGCACTCCAGTCATTGTTCTTCTGATTTCAGCTCCCTGAGGTCACCTATATACCACAAGGCTTAATTAGCAAAAGGTTGAAGAAGACATTTCAGAGTGATCATGTCAATAGCCCTAGTGAGGTCTTGATTCCATCTATTGACCAGTTATTGATTCAACCCTGGTCTTCAGAGTTATAGTCCAATATTTGAACCAGTATGCCACACTATATTTATTTTAATGTTTGTAATTAATATTTTAATAATAATAATAATAAAATGTATTTGTATCCCGCTTATTGACAGACAATCAAATTTATTTGTATCCCGCTTATTGACAGATGTATCCTTTTAAAATTATTGCAAGCCACCTTGAATCCCATTTTGGGAAAAAGGTAGGATATAAATCTGATAAGTAAGTAAGTAAATAAATAAATAAAACTATTGTGGGTCTCATAGTATATATATACCCACTCTCTTCCATTCCAGTATTCTCTGAAGATGCTAGCCACAGATGCTGGCAAAATGTCAGAAAGAAACTCCTCTAGAACATGGCCACACAGCCCGAAAAACCCACAAAAAAACTATAAATAAAACTATTTCCCCCAAAAAGTCATTGATTTTGTCAACCCTGGCACCAGAGGCTGTGTGCCTCTGGATATTATTTACTGGGGAATATGAGCAAGAGGATGCTGGGTTTTCCATAGGTATCTGGGTAGCCATTAGGGGAACAGGATTCTGGATTAGATAGGGCTTTCATCTGACTAGTAAAGCTCTTCACATGCTTTTTCACCATCCTGTCTACCTCTCTCCATTGAATGGCTGGTGATGGGATCACTGGAAAGACCAGTGCAAAGGGAGTGGCAGACAGGAAATTGCTGATCTTCATATTACTGTTGAGTGTTTGGGAGAATCTAGGCTTACTAATATATCACGACCATAGAAAGGAATATGAAGCCCATTGGATGTGAGGGAGATCCCCCTCTATGCCTTTCTCATGAGTTGAACTGAAATGAATTTATATGCATGAAGCAAAGATTTTTTTTTTTTAATCAGATGTCATGTTTGTTACTCTGTTTGCTGACTTTCTTTCAGGCTTTTTCTATGTACTGTTGTCACACATAATATAGTGAGAATTGCAAGGATCTTCATGTTCTGTAATGATCCAAGACACTATTGTATCCCTCTCCAGTGATCTGAAAAATAAGCAATTTCAAAAGCATCACCATCAAAGCTAGGAAAGGCTTTGGTACAGCGGAGCCTTTTTAAAAAGAAGAGAAAAAAAAATAAATATAGCTTACCGATATGTTGGATTGCTTTCATATAACATCAGCCTGGAATGCTTTTGCATAACTCCTTAGGAATTCTCTCCCCATTAATTTATCTTGAACCAGTTCAGTAAAACTGTTTTAATGATTGCACCAACATGTCTTGATTTTTCTACACTGCATTTATAACCCCTCTTTTCCCCAAAGAACATTAAGGGGTGGTTCACACATTCATGTCCCTTAGTTGAGGATCTCAAGTGACTTGCATATGTAAGTGGACCATAATGCATCCAATTAGAGCATGAAGAATTACTTTTTTAGACCACAGCTCCCAAAATACCACAGCCAACATGACCTGTGGCTAGATCCGACACCTTAGAGATAACTCCCACATTACTTCAGATTTAAAGCTTTCCATTGGAGCCAGTTGACTCAGTCAAATCACAGCAAGTACATCAGTGTTCAACATGCATGTGTTTTAAGGATCCATTACTGAGAATTATTTCCTAAGCGTTCCTTCAAAGTATTGATTTTATTTTGTATTAGTTTCATATATATCCCATTTTTCTTTCATAATGGAGCTCAAGGCAGTTCTAGCAGGTTGCCTGTTTAGGCAGTGATTGGATATTGAAAGTAGGTGCACAATGTGTATTTAGATTATACTTTGGGACCCTGCCTCAGGTTATCATGCTGTCCTTTAGTAGCTGGGAATGTGAGGGCCTTATCCCTTTAAGTCACTAATATTTCATTTCTGAAAGTTTCTTTTAAGAATTATAATCAGAACTTCAAAATTCTCAAGTGCCTTATGTGAATCTTCTGTGAGGAAGATCCCGTTCTATACAAAGACGTAAGATTCCATCATTCTTTGACATAACAGCAGCTAAACCAGTGGTTCCCAAACTTATTTGGCTTACTGCCCCCTTTCCAGAAAAAATATTACTCAGCGTCCCCTGGAAATTATTTTTTAAAAATTTTAATAGCAATTAAACAGAAAGATATATGTATTAATGTTTCTACCTTTTTTGTAAAATATAGTAAAGAAAGGTGTAAATTAGAAACATTGAAGTTTGAAATTATGAAACTATTTATTGAACTCAGAATAGAAAGATAATACAAAAAAAGTTAAAACATTCAAAATCATCTTAATGAGAAGGATGAACCTGGTATGCTGCTACCAATTTAGTAATCCTCGACTCTATTTTTGTCAGCAGTAATCTTAAATCACCACGATTGACTATTTGCAATCGGTTTCTTTTTTTTTTTTTGTTAATAAATTGTTTACAGCACTGAATCCATGTTCCACTAAACATGATGAAGGAAATGCAATTAAGAACTTTTGAATTAAAGCCCATATTTCAGGATAAGCCATAGGGATCTCCTTTTGCAGTCAGAATTGTTGGTAGCCGCTTTTGAATTTAAATTTCAATTCATCATTTGTAGTTACTTCCATCAGTTCTTCTCATAACTGTGGAGATTCTTCTGTGTTTGCACTTGAAAAAGGATCCAAAATCCAATCAGGTATGTTCATTTTCAAAATATCATCAAATCATTGATTAAAATCTGAATGGAGAGCATCCAAGTGCTCACAATAAGTATGTCCTCATCTTTTTTTCCCTGCTCCTGATAAATTTGGGAACTGGCTGAATTCCTCTCATCTAAAATTTCATTTGTACAGAAGAAGTTTTGTCACAAATGCAGAAATAACAGATTTTGTTTTTATTAAATTCAGTTCATCACCTTGAAGCTGAAGATTGCTTCCATTAAATTTTTGAAACATGTCAGTCAAGTAAGCGATGTCACTTTTGGATTGAATTAAATTGGATTG